>JAKSZT010022231.1:2908073-3144209 GCA_026826555.1 Tolypeutes matacus
AAAAAAAAAAAAGGAGGGGGAGTTAATATGGGGTGGGGAAGCGGGGGTGGTTTGGTATCTGGGAGTGTCAGGCACTGCCTTGCCTTTTATATTCAATTCCCCACCCACCAAGGGGTGGGACTCAATGTCCTAATCCTAACCTAATCATGCCCAGATTAACAGATCAGTTTACAAGCATGATTCGATTATATTTTTGAATTCATAATTACATCAAACTTGCCACAACATAGCATCCTCTATGTAGTGTAGTTCCATGGATTTAAAAAAATATATTCTGTTACCATATATACAATCTAACATTTCTTCTTTTAATCACATTCAGATATGCATTTCAGTCATGTTAATTGCATTCACAATTTTGTGCTACCATCAAAACCATCCAATACCAAAACCTTTCTATCATTCTGAACAGGAGCCCTGTACAATTTAAGCTTTAACTTCCCATTCCCTGTGCCCACCTCCTCCCCTGGTAACCTATATTCTAGATTCTGACTCTTAAGAGTTTGCTTATTCTAAATATTTCAAATCAGTGAGTTTCTTGCCTTTTTTTTTCTATACCACCCTATAATGTAACCTCCATTTCTAGACTCATGCAATTCTTTAGGCCTGGATTTTTCACTCCACATCTCTTTAAGAGCAAGTTGTCATGTCACCGTAGAACTAATTTTGAACCTGTCATTCCATAGATTACTCAACCTCCTCTGCATTCTCATAATGCATCAAAGGCATAAATGTGATTGTGTACACTCTGTGTAATTCATCCTCATGTCTACCTAATCTACCTATCCATTTGGTAGACTTTCCTAATGCACTATATTTCTCTGATATTTGTAGTCCCCACTATTTCTACCATTACCTTTACATGGAAAAAGTATTTATGAAAATGTGGAGAAGACCTCAATCTTTGTGCATTCTAACTTTATAATCACTATGACCTTTTGTTTTGTCCTCAAGGTAGATGGAAAACCAATGGCCAAAAGACTGTATTCATGGGATAATCAAAGATATCACACACTGTTATTCTCTACTTTGGCCTTTTCTCTTCACCTGTTTCCAAAGTTTGATTTCCCAGCACTAAGTCTTAATTGTCAAGATTTTGACATAAAATTCCTAACGTTAATGAAAGGAAAGTGAATGATCAAAGTGAATGATCAAAGTGAGAGTAATGCAGTGGACCAATGACAGTGCCCTCCCTGGAGTCATTCTGATAGGTTTTTCAAACAAGCCTCAGCTGGAGATGGTTGTCTTTGGAGTAATCTTGTTCCTTTACCTCATGATCCTTCTAGGCAACACTGCTATCATCTTAGTGTCCAACTTGGACTTTAAACTCCACACTCCTATGTACTTTTCCTCTCCATCTCTCCTTCCTGTACCTCTGCTTCACCAGCTGTATCATTCCCCAGATTCTTTTCAACATGTGGGGTTCTGATAAATCCATCACATATGGAGTCTGTGTGACTCAATTCTATGTTTTCCTTGCAATGGACTCCACTGAGTGTATTCTCCTGGCTGTGATGTCCTATGATTGCTATGTTCCTGTTTACCATACTCTACATTATGCTTTTATCATGCATCCTTGGCTGTGCCATGTCTTGGTCTTTATGGCATGGCTTAGTGAGGTGGACACCACATTGATTCAGTCCACACTTACCCTTCAGCTGCCCTTTTGTGATGATTGCCAGGTGGATCATTTCTTCTGTGAGGTCCCTGTGCTCATCAAGTTGGCATGTGTGGACACCACATTCAATCATGCTGGGCTATTTGTGGCTAGCATATTATTCCTGGTGGTGCCTTTGTCACTCACACTAACCTCCTATGGGTACATTGCTCAAGCAATTTTCAGATCAAGTCAGCCATTGGAAGACATAGGGCATTTGGGACCTGCTTTTCCCACCTGTTTGTGGTCATCATCTTCTATGGAACCATCACCTTCATGTATCTGCAGCCGGCCAAGAGTAGATCCAAGGACCAGCAAAAGTTTCTTTCCCTATTCTATACCATGGGTGACCCCATGCTGAACCCACTCATCTAAACCCTGAACAACAAGGAAGTAAAGGCAGCACTGAAAAAAATTCTTGAGAAAGTCTATGATTGAGTGGGACATGATTATCAAGAAACTTTCAGGAGATACTAAAACTTTTAGTAGATTCACAAAGGGTGAATCAGTTTATGAATGGTGACTTAATGAATAATTTGTTTGTGTTTATGACCCTGTCAATGGGAATCAGTAGAAGAGATTAGATTAGAGTTTGAATTTCAGAGAGCAATCTGCATTTGAGTGTCCATTTCACCACATAAGAGCTATGTGACTTGACCAATTTGCACAGCAACCATTACATTATTTCTAAACTGGGCTGTATATTAGGATCTGAAATGGAACAGTCCCAATTAAAACAGATCACTGTTCTAAGGATTTTACTGTTTTTAAAGCTTGTTTTTATAAAGTTTATTCTACTTAATAGTCATGGCCATATATTAGATGTCTTAAAAATTATTATTGAATTATTATAAAATTATTTCAATTTTTCTTTTGCAAAGATCAAAGAATTTTGTCCAGTTGCTTGGAACAGAAAGAGAAAACCCTAAACTTCAGTAACATTGTTCTATCAACTATAACTATGGATTCCTGAGTCCCGTAGGCCCTCTTCGGATGCCCTGTTGCACTCTGAGTTCACTTCTAGTGCTGCACCCTACCCCCAGTCCTGCATTATACGTTTCTGATTTTTTTGCATTTCTCCCCTCACTAGGTTTTTGAGAACAGCACGTACAATTATGATTTAATCACAGTTTAAAATAAAATCTTTACATATGACTTTACAATGACTCCTAGCTTTCTTTTTAAGCCCAGACCTTTTCTTTTCAATATCTCATGTTAAATTATGTATTTCTCTCTAACTGGGTGTTTTTTTTTTCCATTAAAACTTTATTGAAGTATATTATTCATACATGAACAATTATAAATAATAAATGTATACGAAAAGTTGGGAACTTAGAAAACAAACACACATAACATCATACAGAGCTCCCATACATCACCCCACCACCAATACCTTGCATTGTTATGAAACATTTGTAACATTATGAAAGAGCGTCATCAGTGTATAACTACTAACTATAGTAAATATCTTATATTTGATGTATTTTGCCCCAAACTCACCATATTATTACTTTTGTTCATAAACCATACAGTTTACTAAAGTGTACAGTCAGTGGCATTTAGTATAATCACAGAGTTGTGCTTTCATCACTTTAATCAATATTAGAGAATTTTCATTACTCAAAAAAAGAAAAAAAATCAACAAAAAACAAACCACTATAATACCCATATGCTAGTGCTACTAATTATAAATCCTATGATGTTCTTTCACAATTTTCATTCATTTCCATTTCTGAACACATTTTTACCAATTCTGCAAAGATTAAACTTCAGGTTTCCATTCAGTAACAACATTCTATTCTCTGGTGACATATTCTGGTTATTTAGTTAATAATAGCAAAATCATACAATATTTGTTCTTTTATACATGGCTTGCTTCAATTAACATAATGTCCTATTATGTTGGTTCATCCATATTGTCATATGCCTCACAACTTCATTACTTCTTACTGCAGAATAATATTCCATGTTTTGGAATCCTGGGTTGAGTCCATCTTTTGGCAATTGTGAATAATGTCACTATGAACATCTGTGTGCAGATGTCTGTCCAAGTCACTGGTCTAAGTTCTTCTGGGTTATATACCTAGTAGTGTTATTGCTAGGTCACATGGTAAATCTATGTCTAACTTTCTTAGGAACCACCAAACAGACTTGCACAGTTGCTGTATGATTCTACATTCCCATCACCAGTGAATAAGCATTCCTATCTCTCCATATCCTCTCCAACACTTTCAGTTTTTTGTTTTGTTAATAATGGCCATTCTAGTAGGTATGAAATGAAATCTTTTGTAGCTTTGATTTGCATTTCCCTAATAGCCAGTGATGTTGAACATTTTTTCATGTGTTTTTTCACCATTTGTATTTCTTTTTTAGAAAAATACCTAATGAGGATTTTTGCCCATTTTTAAATAGGGTCGTTTGTGTTTTTATTGTTGAGTTGTAGGATCTCTTTATATTTAACAGATATTAGATGCTTGTCAGATGTGTGATTTCCAAATATTTTCTCCCATTTAGTCAGCTGCCTTTTTACGTTTATCACAAAGTCCTTTTTGGTGGAGAAGTGTTTAATTTTGAGGAGGTCCTACTTATCTCTGTTTTCCTTTGTTTCTTATGCTTTAGGTGTAACATTTGAGAACACCACCTATTACAAGAGCTTGTAGAAGTTTCCCTACATTTTCTTCTAGGAGTTTTATGGTCATGGCTTTTATGTTTAGATCTTTAATCCATTTTGAGTTGATTCTTGTACAGGGGGTGATACAGGGCTCATATTTCATCCTTTCGTATATGGATATCCAGTTCTCCCAGCACCATTTGTTGAAGAGACTGTTCTGGCCCAGAAAAGTGGATTTGGTAGGCTTATCAAAAATCATTTGACCTTGAAGATGAGGGTCTATTTCTGAACCCTCAATTTCATTCCATTGATCAATGTATTTTTATGTCAATACCCTGGTGTTTTGACCATTGTAGCTATATAATACACTTCAACTCCAGGAGGTGTGAGTCTTCTGACTTTGTTATTCTTTTTTAGGATGTTTTTGGCTACTCAGGACTTCTTTCCCTTCCAAATAAAATTGGTAATTGACTGTTCTATATCTGTAAAGTAGAATGTTGGAATTTTGATTGGGATTGCATTGAATCTATAAATGTTTTTGGGTAGAATTGACATCTTCATGATGTTTAGTCTTCCAATGCATGGACACGTTATGACCTTCCATTTGTTTAGGTCTTCTCTGACTTCTTTTAGCAATGTTTTGTAGTTTTCTGAATAAATATCTTTTACATTCTTGGTTAAATTAACTTCTAGATATTTGAATCTTTTCGTTGCTATTGTAAATAGAATTTTTTCTTGATTTCTTACTCAACTTGCTCATTACTAGTGTTTGGAAGCACCACCTTTTTCTTTGCATATTGATCTTGTATCATACTACTTTGCTGAACTCATTTATTAGCTTTAATAGCTTTGTTGTAGATAATCCAGAATTTTCTAAATATAAGATCATCTCATCTAGGAATAGTGAGGATTTTACTATCTCTTTTCCAATTTGGATGATTTTTTTTATCTTGCCTAATTGCACTAGCTAGAACCTCTATCACAGTGTTGAATAACAGTAGTGATAGAGGTCATCCTTATCTTTTCCTGATCATAGAGAGAAAGATTTCACCTCTACCCGTTGAGTATGACATTGGCTGTGGTATGTTCATATATGTCCTTTATTATGCTAGGAACTTTCCTTCTATAAATATCTTTTGAATTGTTTGTATCAAGAAAGGATGCTGGATTTTGTCACATGATTTTCTGTGTCAATTGAGATGATCAAGTTCTTTTTTTCCTTCAATTTGTTAATGTAATATATTACATTATTTGATTTTCTTGACTTAAACCACCCTTGCATACCAGGAAGAAAACCCACTTGATAGTGGTGTATAATTCTTTTAATATACTTTTGGATTCTATTTGCAAGTATTTTTTGAGAATTTTTCCATCTATGTTCATTAGAGTGATTGATCTGTAATTTTCTTTTCTTGTAGTATCTTTATCTGGCTTTGGTATTAGAATGATGTTGGCTTCATAAAATATGTTGGGTAATTTTCCCTTCTTTTTAATGTTTGGTAGTGTTTATAAAGGATTGGTATTAATTCTTCTCAAAATAGATGGTACAATTTACTTGTAAAGCCCTCTGGTCCTGGGCTTTTCTTTGATGGTAGATTTTTGATGACTTTTTATTCAATCTCTATTTGTGATTGTTTGTTGAGTTCCTATATTTCTTGTAGAGCCAAGGTATGTTGTTTGTGCATTTCTAGGAATTTGTCCATTTTGTCTAATTTGTTGGCATACTGTTTCTTATAATATGCATTTATGGTCCTTTTTTATTTCTGTGGGGTCAGTCATAATGTCCCCTTTTCATTCTTGATTTTATTTCTTTGCATCTTCTCTCTTTTTTTCTTTGTTAATATAGATAAGGTTTTGTCAATTTTTTTGACCTTCTCAAAGAACCAGCTTTTGGTTTTGTTGATTTTTTCTATTGTTTTTTTTTTTTTTTGTTGTTGTTGTTGTTCTTAATTTCACTTATTTGTGCTTTAATCTGTTACTTTTTTTCTTTCTGTTTGCTTTGAGGTTGCTTTCTGTAATTTTTCTAGTTTTTCCAGGTGTTCAGTTAGGTCTTTGATTTTAGCTCTTTCTTCTTTTTTAATAAAGTCCTTTAGTGCTATAAATTTCCCTCTCAGCAATGCCTTGGCTGTATGCCATACATTTTGATAAGTTGTGTTCTTATTTTCGTTCTTCTCAAGGTATCTACTAATTTTTCTTGCATTTTTTTCACCCAGTGGTTATTGAGGAGTATGTTGATTAGCCTCCACATATTTGCAAATTTTCCCCTTTCCCACCTAATGTTGATTTCCACCTTCCTTCCACTATAGTCATTGAAAGTGCTTTGCATAATTTTCAATCTTCTTAAATTTATTCAGAGCTGTTTTGTACTAATCATGTGCTCTACCCTGGAGAAAGATCCATGAGCACTTGAGAAAAATGTATAACCTATACTTTCAGGGTTCAATGTTCTGTATATCTGTCTAGTCCAGCTCATTTATCACATTGTTCAAGTTCCCTGTTTCTTTGTTGATCTTCTGTCTAGTTCTCTTGATTTATGTGGCTTATTGAAGTCTCCAAGTATTATTGTAGAGATGTCCATTTCTCCTTTCAGTTTTGCCAGAGTTTGTCTCATGTATTTTGGGGAACTCTGGTAGGGTGCATAGATATTTATGACTATTACTCCTTCTTGGTAGATTGTCCCTTTGATTAATATATAGTGGTCTTTTGCATCTCATCACTTTTTTTTTCCATTTAAAATATGTTTTGTCTGACACCAGTATAGCTACACCTGCTCTCTTTTGGTTACTGTTTGCATGAAGTATGTTTTTTCCAAACTTTCACTTTTGGCCTATTTGTATCCTTGGTCTAAGATGAGTCTCCACCAGACAGCATATGTATGGCTCATGATTCCTTACTCATTCTGTCAGCCTATGTCTTTTGATTGGGGATTTTATTCGATTAACATTCAATGTTATTACTGTAAAGGCATTACTTCAACAATTTTATCCTTTGGCTTTCATATGTCATATCTTAGTTTGGTCTGTCTTTTTACCTTTTGGTTGACCTTTCTGATAGTTTTCACTTCTACACTCTCGTCCAAGACTAGTGTTTCCTGTAGAGTTGGATTTGGGTTTTTGCTTACAAATCTCTTAGCTTCCATTTGTGAATATTTTAAACTCACCTTCATATTTGAATAAACAATTTTGCCAGATAAAGAATTCTTGGCTGGCAGTTATTCTCTTTCAGTACTTAATTATATCATACCACTGCCTTCTCACCTCCATGATTTCTGAAGAGAAATCCACATTAAGTCTTATTGGACATCTCTTGTATGTGATGTTTCACCTAACCCTTGTTGCTTTTGGAATTTTCTCTTTATCTTTGGCATATGGCATCCTGAATATTATGTGTCTTGCCCCTCTCTCTTCTGTGTCTCACCTTTCCCTGTTGTCCTGAGTCCCAAAGCAGCCCTCCAGAGAGTCTCTCCTGTCCTTTAGATATTTTTCTGAGAGAGAGGTGATTCTTTTGCCTCTCTAATCCTTCATCTTTACCTGGGTGTTTTAAGCACTCTCAAATTTACACATCAAAACTAAAATCAGGTTGGGAAGCGAATGTGGATCAATCACTTGGGCACCCCCCTACAACATGGGAGGTCCAGGGTTTGAGTTCTGGTGCCTCCTAAAAGAAGACAAGCAGATGATGCTGCCACAGAGCTAGATGCCACCACAACAGAGCTAAAGTCTGCCTCCTACTGCAACAGAGCTATATGCTGCTGCAACAGAGCTAGACTCCTCCCCTACTGCAACAAGCGGAGGCTACAAGTAAGCAGAAGCTGCAGCCCATGGGGAGTGTATATGGCTCAGTCCATTGGGTACTTGCCTCTCATGTGGGAGGTTACAGTTTTGGTTCCCAGTGCCTTCTAGAGAAGGCAAGCAAAAATGAGTAGACAGACAGTGAACCATCTGTAGAAGGGGATTATAAATAAATTAAATTAAAATAAAATAAATATATATCTTTAAAAAAAAAACTAAAATCACAAGCTCTTTAAGTTTCTGTTTGTTCTTCACTGTTCCTGATATCAGAATAGGGAACACATTCGATCTGTCACCTGGAACATGTGACATGTGACAGCATGTTTAACCTCTTTTTCCCCCTTATTTGTTATTGTATGTAACCTATCCACAATACTGTAAATTTCATCTTTTAATTATGTCTCTAGTATATTCACTTCCTTCTAGTTTGTTTCAACCACCTTTCATGTGGACTACTAGAGAGGGATAATTAATTAAATAATTAATCAAGCATACCCTTTATCCTTTCACATAGTACCAAATGCACATAAGTTTTAATGCATTATGGAACGTTGCCTATCTTGTTTCCTTCTTTTAAAAATGGGTTCATTTATTTTTGAGGCATTGATGACACATATGTGAACAAATGGTACCCATGCCTTAATAGAGTTACATGCTAATGATCCAGCTATGTTTACTATTAGATTTTTACTGTATGATTATATCTACTATGAAAAAAAAAGAAGTCAACTATAAGAGAAAATTCTTTCATTTCAACAAATTGTTAGATATTTACCTTAGTCTAAAGATTGTTATGTGTTGGATTTTTTTTGTAATTGGGATTTTGGGTATTGAATTAATATTGTTGTAAAGTAACATTATCTAAAAAGTGAAATCTCAGGAAGCAAATGTGGCTGAATTATTTGGGCACCTGCCTAACACATGGGAGGTCCTGGGTTTGGGTCCTTGTGCCTCCTAAAGAAGATGAGCAGATGTTGAACCTGCCACAATGAGCTAGATGCTACACCCACAGCAATGAGCTAGACACCATACCCGCCACAACTCACTGAATGTGACACTACCACAATGAGCAGATTCCTAAATGAGCAGCTGCCACTAGCCAGCAGTCGCCACAACCTGCAAGGAGCACTTGTGGCTTAGGTTATTGAGCACTCACCTTCTATGTGGGAGGTCTTGGGTTCAGTTCCCGGTGCCTCCTGGAGAAGGCCAGCAAATAATGAGCAGACAGATGAAAGAATAATCTGGGGAAGGGGGGATAAATAAACATAATAATAATAAAGTAAATAAAGACATGTTTTTAAAAAAGTGAAATCTTATCTTGAATGAGGAAAGAATTTTTTTAGTATTTACTAATGCAAAATATACTAATAACTGTATAAGAATGGAAAAAATGTACAGGTGAGTTTTAAAGAGCTTGCCAGATTGTACAGAAGCCAAATAGTCTTCTGGTGGTGTATTAGTCAGCAAGGGCTGATGCAAAGTACCAGAAATCTGTTGGCTTTTATAAAGGGTATTTATTTGGAGTAAAAGCTTACAGTTACAAGGCCCTAAAGAGTCCAACTTCAGGTACCATAAGAGGTACTTCCTCACCAATGTCTGTTGCCATGTTTTGAAGCAAGATAGTGGGTGATGTCTCTGAGGGTTCAGCCTTCCTCTTCCTCTTAAGGCTTTGTGAGCCCAGCTTCTTCCTATCTCAGCCATAGGCTGGAAGGCTCATTTCTTTCTGGGCCTTCTTAGCAGATCAAAGCTCTGATCTCTTCTACTGCAAAGTATCAGGCAAATGGTTCATCTCTCTACAGGACTTCTGCCATGTCTATAGAGCTGTCTCTCTTCCTCTGTGTATCTTCTCTGTGTATCTATTTCTGTATGTTCTTGATTGAGTGTCCATTTATATAGCACACAAAGGGGACAGGGACTAAAACTGAGTCACCCTAATGATGGTGGTTTAATCAAAGCCCTAATCTTAACATAATTTATTCAAAGGCACCTCAACTGAATCAAATAAAATAAAAGGGTATCACACCCAGAGGAAAAGACCAGTTTACAAAAATAATCAAATATATCTTTTAGAAATCCATAAATAATTATCAAACTGCCACAGGTGGTATGATCCATTTTATGGCCAGAGAGTAAATTTCCTTAAAAGTTATTAGAAGAGTCAGAGGATAGATTTGCATGATAAAGTAGGACGTGGTTAGAATAGAATGCTACCCTTGTACTGAAAAAGTCACAAATGTCTCTGAATTCTCAGTAAAGTGAGAAATGGAAAAGCAAAAATAATTTTTTTCTTTACAGTGGAGATTTTGGAAATTGTTGATAAATATGAATGGATAATTAGAGAACCATATGAGAATGGAAATTCTCCTATTTCAAATAACTCAATTTTTAAAATAGATGTACTTTAATATAAGTAAAAAGGAGTAGAAATAGAATTATTCATTTAAAGTCAGCTCAGAAATGTAAAATGGATATTTTAAAGTACTGAGAATAGCACACATTACAAGAATGCTTCACATTTGTTGTTCACTTAAAATTCAGTCAGTAGCTAACTGGATTCTCTGAGCCAGTTACTCAAGGTATTTCTGCATGAGGCTGTTTCTCTACAGACCACTCAATGATACTCTTTTCCTTCATCCTCATGTAGACATTATCATGGAATAATCAGAATGAATTTAACTTGCAAGTGATTATGAATATGCCAGGTTAAGTTACTGACATCTTACTGCTAGACAGCAGGGCTTTTTTTTTCCCATGACCATGTCCCAAGATCTTCTATTATGGATCTTTTAGTGAGCTACATATTTCCCATGGAGGAAAGATAGTAATTCTCTTACCCATCTGGGGAGTGATGATGCCACATCAACAAACACTTTTCTTTCTCTTCTCCCCTGCATAAGCCCCATGACTATCAAGGAGGTGAGTTAGTGGGTTTCCCACTTTCAAGTTCTTTTTCTTATGAGTGAACTGGGTTTAGTATCTGTAAATGCATTTCCAGATAGCCCCAACATCTACTTTAAATGTCATTTGATTCTTTCCATTATTTGGAATACACATATCCATGTTGTATCCCTGGCTGCATGTCCCAAGAACAATATCTCTTGGACCTGTTGCAGAGAGATTCAGCCTCCAGAGAGATAGCTACCAGCCAGGAGTCCACATTGTGCTACTTCTTCCTCATAACTGAGGAACTTTACATGTGCACCAAACTCACAAAAGATTATTTTAACATACTCTCACACTCTTCCAGAGAAGTGAGAAAGATGAATTGTCACCTTTCTAGATACACTGATATCCAATTTGTGCAGGAAATTAATAACAGGAATCTGCAACAACTGGACTGCTTCTCTTTCTCAGAATTTTATATTTGTTGTCTAGTATATTATTTCTCCAATAACTCCTGTGAAAGTGGGGCCCTGACCTAGGAATGTCAATATATTTTCTCTCAGAATACAGGTGGCTGGAGATACCATGAATGCAGAAGTAACTCCTGAGACCAGATGCACTTTACTGGTTGGAAAGACATATGCAGAAAAGAGCGAGCAGTGGCAATATCATGATGTTCAGGTTGGATGCTTTCTTGTACATGGAGCAACCATGAAGTTAAAGATGCTAAAGAGAATCCAGATGGTGGATTTCAAATTATCCTCTCATGTTGTTTCAGAGTATTTCAGAAAGTTTTCTCTTATAAAATTGTTTATATATATATCCAACATCACCTCTGTGAAAGGTCATCAAAGTCTGGGTTTAAACTCATCACACCTGAGATTTGAGATTCTTCCAAAAGGAAAAATATTCTCTGACCTTAAGCTTTCTTCATGTAATACACATTCATGAATCATCTTGCCAACATCTAGAGACAATATTGTTAATATAAAAAAGAATGAAACCAGGATATATATATTATCTGCTCAAATGACAGATACCTTTCTGGGGTCTACAAATGACAAACCAGGACACAGAGCCATGCCTTAAAAAATACTTAATTATAGTATTGTTTCCCCATATCTCATTTTAGTTCTCTTAATTTTGCTTTATATAGTGTGATTTTATATTATTATGCCCATAAAATTTCTATGGCATCTATATGACTGAATATTTCAAAATGAGCTTTATGAGTGTAATGGTAAAGATGACTATTTCTATTAGGGAAGAGATTTCCAAAGTGATTCATACACAATGGGGTTTCAGTTGATGTGAGAAGAATTAATTATTAAAAAGCTCTGTTTAAATATATTGTGCTGTCATATTACTAATCCACATTATTTATACATTGCTTACTACACAATACTTTTCTACAACATAAACATAATGTATAAAAGTACAGTCATATGGGGGGAGCATAGTATTATTTTACTGAAAATCCTATGCAATAAAAAGAATATTTTCAGAAAGAGTAATAGTTTCAAAGTAATAAATGTGATCATTTAACTATCATATCACTACTTTGTTGCAATAGCAATCTTAAACAAATGACAGCACTGGTTATAGTGACAATCATTTACTCAATTTACTCTAGAAATTGAAAGTGTAATATTTTATTGAATTTTTCTGCAAGATTGCATGTGTTTGGAAATTATCCACTATGGCAATCCATTTTGTCATCTGCTGGAGAGTACTATGACTAATTCAAAGGTTATTATAGGAATATGGGCCGTGATTTATGAGACACCAATAAAAAAGTCTACTTAAATACATAATTTCATTGTTTTATCTTTAAACTACATTGAAAGGATGCATCAGAAACAATGTGTGTGGAAATAGAGAAAAAAGCATTTTTGTCTCCTAAAAATAGAGATTTTAATTCTTGCAAACCTCTAATCTTAACCCTAAAATTTTTCAACATACCAGTGATTTTCATTTTATAAATACTAATATTTACATTGAGTAGAAATAATTATAATTTAAAATTTATACTGCCACATTTAAAAATAGGTACATTATCATTGATCTCTTTCACTAACCACAGCTTTCTCATACTCTCCTTTTGTCTTCAGCTTTCAATTAATTCAGGTCACCAAATTTGGTAATGAAAAGAAATTTAATTTTGAATCATATTTTAAGTCATGTCATCAAAATGGGAATGGCTTCAAACAATTATACTATCTTTTCCTGAATAAAGCTTTCTATTCATAACTCTATTTACAGCCCCCTTTATCTGCTTGTTTCTAAGACTATAGATTATAGGATTCAAGAAAGGAAGGACTATAAAATAGAACACAGAGGAGACCATGTCATGAATTGTGGGTGAGTTGGAAATTGGCTTCATATACACAGCAGCAGCTGACCTGACAAAGACAGTCACCACGAGGATGTAAGGGACATAGATAGAAAAGGCCTTTCCTTGTTCTCCCCTAGTTGGAAACTTGAGTACAGTAGAAAATATATGAATATAAGATTTGGTTATGAAGGCAAAGTAGCCAACACCCAAAATGACCACAGAGATAAAAATTAAAATTACAGAGCAGGAGTGTTTATCAATAGAGAGGGCATGCCAAAGAAGAACTGATGGACCACAATGGACTGACAGAAAGACAGCCAGAATTTGTTGCCAGTGTGTAATGCAGAGTTAATCATACCAGTGAGTACTGAGGCCAGAGTCATCTCTGGCTGACTCGTGAACAGACACGAGCGTTCAGGATCAGAGAAATGGAGGGGATGGTAGATGGCCACATAGCAGTCACGGGTCATGATGGTGAGGAACAGCAGCTCTACTGTAGCAAATGCAAGAACAAGGAAGATCTGAGCTGCATATCCAGCCATGGAGTTCACCCTGTTGTCATGAAGGAAGATGACACATGCTTTGGGTATTGTAACAGAAATGTAGCATATGTCCAAGACAGAGAGATTCTTAAGAAAGAAATACATTGGGGTGTGAAGATTCTGTTCAAGTGTGATTGCTGTGACAATGAAAAGGTTTCCCAAAAGTGTTGCCATGTACATCAGTAGAAATAGCATGACATGTAAGACACTGAGTTCCCAGATGTCAGAAAATCTTGTAAGCAGGAATTCAGTCACTGGTAGAGTTGGACAGCTTAGGAAAATTGGCCTTGGTCATGGAAAAACAGACAAATAATCCCTTAAAATAAAATAAAATTTAAAAAGCCATGAAGGATCAACATGGAGAGTAAATTAGCCTAAATACATTCATCATCTTACATTGGTCCAATTTCAGTCTCTCTAGTTTGTTTTTGGTTAGTATAAAATAACATAATGTTTCCTCATTATCTTTAGAATCCCTGCTTTTGAATCTTATTTCAATGATAGGGGTAGCAGTAAAATGTAACATTTAAGAGCTGTGCCTAAGTTTACATATATATTTCTATTACTTAATAGTTATAAAATGAATCTATTGGAAGTTAAAGGATTGCCTGGAAGAGTAAAATATTTCATATAGGTAATTTCAATGCATCCCTATGTCATTAGGAATAATCCCAGAATGTTAATATTTATGATTGTATGATAACAAAACAGAATCTGAGTAGAAATAGGGTACTATTTATTCAGAGCTTCTCAAACTTTTATAATTAATTATAATTCATTCCCTGACCACCAGGTAGAAAATTGTTTTAATCTTCACGTCACCAGCTATGACTTTGATATTGATTTTATTTGAAAATTAACCCTTAAAATGTCCTCTCTCTGATGGCCACATATTCACTGGCTATGCACATAATCTTCCTAGCACTTGCTAATATATATATATACTTTTATTTTTACATTTTATTCTTCAACATATCTTTTTCAAAAAATTCTTGATAGTTTCTTAGATCCTTTCTGGCTTCATTGTGTTTGTTCAATACCCTAGAGAAAATAATCAACCAAGTGAATTATATTCAATTTTCATTTATTTATTATTTTTTTATAGTTTATATTATTCATGGTATACATTACACTTCTCATTGTAACTCTTAAAATTGGGAACTAAAATATGCAAAAAGAGTAGGTAACTGAAATGTCAAGAACACCTTTTAAGCCATGTAAATATAAGTGGAAGAGTGGACATTCAATGTCAGATTTGTCTTCTCAGTGCCTTGCCACAAGGAGCATTTTTTCCAGCATAACTCTTGATCCTACTGAGATTCAATGTTTCCCACCATGCCAATCCAAAATCCTCATTCAGGCTTAGTATTCTCTAATATGGCAACATTCAAACCATTTGGATCCACTATTAAATCACAATGATCCAGAGCTGATATGTCTCTCCATTGTTTACCTACATATAGATTATTAGGTGGTCTATGAGGACTGTTCAGAACTATTTCCTAGATTGCTTCATATATTAATATTCTTGACCTTACTCAACATTATGTGATCACTTCAACTAAGAATTGTTTATTATGATCTGGGTTTCAACTGATGTAGAAGAGTAAAATATCTATATTTCTCCAGTCTCTACTCAATGTCAACATACACTGTCTTTAACCATTTAAAATATTAAAAAGATTTTGTCGTAATTCATTTAGAATTACATATATAAAATAATAAATAGTTTCACTTGTCTGTCCCCCTCATCTCTCTTCTTGGGGTGAATGGAAACATCTATTCCTAAGGCCAATTCACCATTCCAGTCTTCATTTTCTCTCTTCTTTCACTGAAGTCACTGTTCCCACTATAGTCCATCATAAGTGTCTCATGCTTCTCCATGTTCTTCTTGAATTTAAATAGATGCTGAGGTTTCTCAGTTCAAAAATAAAAAATGTCCCTTGCAACTCTTGATATGTATATATTACCTGTGAGGAAAATGCATTATTTATTAACAATATAAGGTTAAATAAATTAAGTATTGATTCTTTGATTTTATATCAAATACTATTATGTTTCACATAAAATCTGGACATATTTCAGAATTTGAAGGAGCTGAGATAGAAAGATATTGCTTGATGTGTGGGTCATTAATGAATGTTTTTCCTTCATAATGTTCCCTTTCACAATCAGCATTAGCTAAACCCTTACTTAATTCTAATGTGAAAAAGTTTTCTTCTGAAGTTAGTTAAACTGTCTGTTTTCCTTTTTTACTTGAAACCACAGAATCTACATTTTCAGACTTGCTTACATTTTCACTTTTTAATTCTCAATATTGCACTTTATATATTTGTTTTGGGGTTTCATTTTTCTCATAACAAATATAACTACTTATAACATAGAGAAACTCTGCTGGATATAGGAAGCCAGGGCCTGTGTTACTTTCAGACTGACCTCCTGATTGCATAGAAAAAAAGCATTTTTTTTTTGTTATGATCTGGAAATGCATGGAGTTAAAACCTAGAGTATACATTATTAGGAGATAAGAGGAGGCTTGAGAAGGACTACAATGCTTAATGTATGTAGATGTTTTAATTAACTCTACTGTAAAAGTGCAGAAATGGACAGAGCTGATATTAACACATTGTAGTGAGTAGCAGCTGTTTTATAAATGGGATTGGTGCTGGAAAGGGTAGTCCAGGGATATAAGTGTCAATTGAAAGAAAACTATAGAATGGTCTAGTGACTGAATAACACAGTGAACCCAGAGGTGGATGAGAATTGTGGTTGATGGTACAGATTCAAGAGTGTCCAGATATACATCACTATTGCAGGGTGGTGGGAATGTGGAGAAGCATAGGAAAAATACAATTGGTGTACCCTATGGACTGTGGTCAATAGCAATACTGTAATATTCTTGTATCAATGCCAAAGTTTTGCTGTGTTGATAATGAAGGGGTATGGAAAAAGTGTGCCAAATGTATACTATGGGCCATGGTTGGTGGTAATATTCTTATGATATTGTTTCATAATCTGTAACAAATATTCCACTATGCTGTGGTGTGTTGGTGAAGCGCTGTTGTTTTGGAATTTTACACATATGTATGATTGTTTGGTGGGTTCACAATTTCTGTAATAAAAGTATATTGAAAAAATAATAATAGGCTGATTTGGGGGAAAATACACCAAATGTAAGATATGGACTAAAATTAGTAGTAATATTTTGATAATATTCTTTCATAATTTATAACAAATATCTCACAAAAATGCAAGATGCTGGTGTTGGGGTGATGTATGGGTCTCCTGTAGGATGTTACATATGTTGTGGTTTGTAAGTTCACAACTTTTACTCTACGCTTTTGTTTATGTATGTTCATGTATAAATGATATACTTCAATAAAATTTTTAAAAAATGAAAAAAATTACAACTTATTTTGCATAATTGGATTTTCAAAACATCAAATTTATAAGGAAGAGTAAGTTACCTTGAATAGCCAATGCCACCTTGAAAAATAAGAAAAAAAATGTAAGATTCACAAATCCCAATCTTAAAATTCCGTGCCAGGGAAGCTCAACCCCAGGAGTCATATCCCACATTGGGGGGAATATAGTGAGTTTATTTTTAGAGTTTGGCTTAGAGAGAGGCCACATTTGAGTAACCAGGGGTTTTCTGGAGGTAATTCTTAGCCATTAATTATAGTTTATGCTTAGTTTCATTAGTAAAAGGATAAGGTTGATAAGTGCAAGCTACAGCAATCAAAAAAGCATGGTAATAGAATCCCCATATAATACAGCAATTACTCTATTAGGAATATATCGAGAAGAACTGAAAACTGTGACATGAACATTTACACACTGATGTTCATAGTGGCATTACCCACAATTGGTAAAAGATGGAAAAAATTCAAGTGTCCATCAACCAATGAATGGATAAACAAAATATGGTATGTACATATAATGTAATGCTATGCTGCTGTAAGAAGAAATGAACTTGGGACACATATGATAACACAGATGAACCTTGAAGACATTATGCTAAGTGAAATAATCCAGACACAAAATTACAAGTATTACATGGTCTCACTAATATGGACTAAATATGAAGAATAAACACATGGAATTAAAATCTAGAGTATTGGTTTCTGGGAGATAAGAGGAGGCCTGAGAAAGTGTACTAATGCTTAATATATGAAGGAGTTTTAATTAACTTCATTGTAAAAATGTGAAAATGGATAGAGTTGATGGTAACACATTATAGTGAGTAGAACTAACATAGTTGTTTTATAAATGGGACTGTGACTGAAAAGCTTAGTCTAGGGATGCAAATGTCAATTGAAGAAAGCTAGAGAATAATCTAGGGACTGAATAACCTAGTGAACCCAGAGGTAGGTGAGAATTGTTGATAATAGTAAAAATACAAGAATGCCTGGGAAGCAGCTGTGGCTCAATCAGTAGAGCTCCCGTTTACCATATGGGAGGCCCCAGGTTCGGTTCCCGGGGCCTCCTGGTGAAGGCAAAGCCCTCCCGCACGGCGTGGTTAGCTGACCCAGCGAGCATAAGCAGCAAGCGGGGGATAAATGAATAAATAAATAAAATCTAAAAAATAAAAATAAAAAAAAAGAATACCCTTCTATGAACTAGAAAAAATGTACATCACTATTTCAAGGTGGTAAGAGCATGGAGAAGCATTGGAAAAATACAATTAATGTAATCTATGGACTATAGATAACAGCAATACTGTAATATTCTTTTATCATTTCCAAAGATGTACTATGTTAATAATATGGGGTATGGAAATATATACCAGATGTAAGCTACAGACAATAGTTAGTGGTATTAGTCTGATGAATTTATTTCATAATTTGTTAGAAATGTTCCACAACAATATAGAATGTTGGTGGAGGGGTGTTGTGTGGGAATTCCCCATGTGTATGATTGTTTTGTAAGATCACAATTTCTTTCATGAAAATATATTAAGAAAACAGCATGGTACTGACAGAAGAACAAATCTATAAAACAGTGAAATCAAATTGAGAGGTATATTAGTCAGCCAAAGGTGTGCTGATACAAAATACCAGAAATCTGTTGGCTTTTATGCAGGTTATTTATTTGGGGTAGAAGCATACAGTTACCAGGCCATAAAGCTTAAGTTATTTCCCTAACCAAAGTCTGTTGCCACATGTTAGGGCAAGATGGCTGCTGATGTCTGCAAGGGTTCAGGCTTCCTCTTCCTCTTAAGGCTCCATGGTCCTAGCTTCTTCCAATATCAGCTGTATGCTGAGATAAGTCTCATCTCTCTCTCAGGGCTTATTTCTCTCCAGGGCCAGCTGCTCTGAACTCTCTACAAGGCTAGCTGTAAAGTATCAGGTGAATGGTTCATCTCTCTTCCTAGTGCCTCTGTCATCTCTAATGGAGGCTTCTCTCTTTCCTTATGTATCTGCTTCTCTGTGTTCTTCTGTGTGTTTACTTCCTGGGTCTACATATCAAAACTCCCAATTACTCCTATACTGTGTATTTTCTCTGTAAGTCTCTGCCCTACTGAGGTGGCACAATCAAAGCCTTAATCATAATTTAATCAAGCAAAAGTCAAACCTGTGAATCCAATAAAATCTATAATATCCAGGGGAACAGACCAGTTTACAAACACCCAATATCTATTTCTGGAATTTATAAACAATATCAAACTGCTACAAGAATTAAGAAATCAACCCTCATTATATGGCCAAATCTGATTTTTGAAAAGGTTGCCAAGTCCAGTAAATTGGGAAATAAAAGTCTTTTCAACAAATGTTGCTCAGAAAACTGTATATGCATATACAAAAGAATGAAGGTGCACCCTCACCATATACCGTACACAAAAACCAACTCAAGGGGCAACATGGGAATCCCAGTGGGTTCCGTGTAATATTTTAGGTAATCTAAGCAACTCTTAAAATATATGTATATATATATATATATATATATATATATATATATATATATAACATTTTTGTAAGCAAATACACATATATGCATATATATTTATATATCATTTTACAAATGTTTGTATGTATTGTGAGAATTTTGATTTTTACCCATAATAAAAAAAAAATGAAAAAAAAAAAAAAACAACTCAAAATGGAACAAAGACCTAAATATAGTAATAAGAACCATAATACTCTTAGAAGAAAACATAGGGAAGTATGGTCAGGACCTCGTTTTAGGTAGTGGATTCTTAGTTCTTATAGCCAAAGCTGAAATCACAAAATAAAATTCAGATAAATGGCACTGCATGAAAATTAAAAACTTGTATGCATCAAAGGACTGTGTTAGGAAAATTGAGAGCCTAACAATGGAAGAACATATTTGAAAAGCACATACCTGATAATGATTTAGCATCCAGAAAATGAAAAGAGATCCTACAACTAAATAACAAAAAGACAAACAACCTAATTAAAATATTGACAAAAGAATAGACATTACTCCAAAGAGATAAAAAAATGACCAGAAAGCACATGAAAAGATACTCAACATCTGTAGTGGCTTGGAGTTGTATACTCTAGGAAAAAAAAAACAAAAAACAACACATGTTTTTAACTCAATCCATTCCTGTGGGTATGAACCCTTGTAACAGGAAATTTTGATGATGTTACTTCAGTTATGGCAGGGAATCTTGACAAGCAGTCCATAAGCTTGAATTGAATTTCAAAAAACCATTATTCTTGTAGGGACATGCTCGTGTGGATGTGATATATTTATTAAATAATACACAGTATAGTGTGGACTTAGTAAGAGGCCTGTGGTTTTCACCTGACTGGCAAAGGGGTCCATGGAACAAAAAAGGTTAAGAACCACAGAGTTATGGTGTGGTCCAGCTGAATCAGGATGTGTATTAATCTTATTATTGAAGGCCACATATGGAATGTCACAGAAAGAAAGCCTCACAATTAGCAGGCTAAAGCTGGAAGCCACCTGAACTGCAAAACTAGAGGAAGCTGCTATGGGCATAACTATGTGACAGAAAAGCTCATGGATCCCTGGCAATCAGCCCCAGATAGCCACAGTCTTAGAGAAACATAGCCTTGATGACACCTTGGTTTTTCACTTCTCCTAGCCTCAAAATGCAGAAGCAATAAATTCTCATTGTTTAAGGTAACCCTTTGCATTATATTTGTTTTGTTAGCCAGGAAACTAGCCATTAGGGAATTGCAAATCAAAATAACAATGAGATACAATTTCACACCCACTAGGATGGTTACTATTTTTTTAAAAAGAGGAAAGTTACCAGAGTGGTTAAATAGGAACATACATTCATTGTTGGTGGGAATGTAAAAGGGTGAAGTTGCTGTGGGAGAAAATTTGGCAGTTCCTTGGGAAAGTTACATATATAAAGACAATATAACCCAGTAATTCCAATTTTTTATATATACCCAAAGGTGTTGAAAGGAAGAACTCAAACAGATATTTGCTTACAAATGTTCATAGTGGCATTATTCACAATTGTCCAAAGATGGAAGCAACCCACATTAACCAATGAACAGAAAAACAAAATGTGGTATATTTTGGAATATATATGGAAATATTATTTGGCAATAAAAAGAAATGAAGTTCTGATAACTGTGACAACATGGTTGAACCTTGAAGAAATCATGTTGAGTGAAGCAAGCCAGACACAAAAGAACAAATATTATACAATCTTACTGACATGAAAATATTAGTATAAGCAAATATATAGTCAGAAATTATAAGTTACAGGGATTGTAGTGGGGATGAGGAATGAAGAGTACATGCTTAAATTGTACAAATTCTGTTTGGGATTATGGAAAAGATTTGGTAATGTATGGTGATAATGGTAGCATAACATTGTGAACATAACTGACTGTATACAAATATATATTTGAATTTGGTTAAATGGGGAAATATGGAGTTGGAGATATGTACTAGAATGAAACTTTAAAAAATCTATGTGACTGTACAGCACAGACAGTGTGCTCTAAGGTGAACCTTGGACTGTAGATGGCAGCACAATTATAAAAGTGTTATTTCAGCAATTACAACAAATGTACCACACTAATGCAAGATGGTAATAATAGGATGGCACACAGGAACTCTGTATTTTATGCATGATATTTCCATAAATTTACTTCTCTAATTAAAAAAAAATTAAAAATTCATAAAGCATTTTAAAAATGTATTCTTTTCCCTTATAGGTGTGTGTGTCCTGTGTTATGAAAGAATAGAAGACAGAAAGGTAATTAAGATATTTTGTGCCATATGAAATTTTATGTCCACATGTGATTTATAAATCTGTGTGTGTGTGTATGCGTGTGACATATACTTTTCTGTCTAAGGACCAAGAATATAAGAAGAATTTTCATTATGAATTTCAAGGAAAGCTTATGATAATTTAATACAACCATTCCATGGAATGGATAAGAAAACCAAAAGCTAAGGGTATAAGGGTTTTTTTTTTTTATCAGAGAAGGGAGGGGTAACAGGCTAATATTATTATCCACGTTTAAAAATGAAACTTTTATGTAGTCCTGTATCTATTAAATGATACAGGGGACACCTAGTTAGACTAAAAGCAGATTTCTCTTCAGAAAACATAGAGGTGAAGAAACAGTGGCATGATACAATTAGGATACTGAAAGAGAAAAAGTGCCAAACAAAAATTCTTTATCCAGAAAAGTGGTCCTTATAATATGAATATAAAATATTCACAAACAAGCAGAAACTAAGAGACTTTGCAAAAAAGAATTCATCTTTGCAGGAAATATTAAAGGAAGCATTACAACCTGAAACAAAAAGACAGGAGAGAGAGGCATGGAGGAGAATATAGAAGAAAGAATAGAGAAAGGATAACCAAAAGATTAAAAAGACAGACAAAAATAAGATATGACATGTGTAAACCAAAGAATAAAATGGTGGAATTAAATAATGTATTTACAGTAATATCATTGAATGTGAATGGACTAAACTTCCCAATCAAAATATACAGACTGACAGAATGGATAAAAAAAACAGCCATCCATATTCTGCTTACAAGAAACTCACCTTAGACCTTGAGATTCAAACTGCCTGAAAGCGAAAGGTTGGAAAAAGATATTCCATGCAAATAATAACCAAAAAAGAGCAGGGGTAGCTATACTAATATTGGACAAAACAGACTTTAAATGCAAAAATTATAAGAGATACAGATGGCCATTTTATATTAATAAAAGGGACAATCCACTGGGAAGATAAAACAGACATAAATATCTATGCATCTAACCTGGGTGCTCCATAATACATGATACAAATTCTGGCAAAACTGAAGGGAGAAATAGAAATCTCTAAAATAATCATTGGAGACTTCAACACCACACTCACATCATTAGGTAGAACAACTAGGCAGAAGATCAAAAAGGAAATAGAGGACTTGAACAATATAAAAACTATTTAGATCTAACAGATATATACAGAACACTGTATCCAAACTCAGCAGGTTATTCATTCTTCTTAAGTGCCCATGTATCTTTCTACAGGATAGACCACCACATGTTAGGGCACAGTGCAACTCTCAATAAACATAAATAGATAGAAATTATACAAAGTAACTTCTCAGATCATAATGGAATGAAACTAGAAACCAATAATAGACAGGAAAAAAGTAAAATTGCAAATGTGTAGAGGCTGAACAATAACACTCCTAAATAATCAGTGGGTCAAAGAAGAAATTGCAAGTGAAATAATGAAATATATTGAGACAAATGAAAATGAGAACACAACTTATCAAAACTTATGGGAGACAGTGAAATCAGTCATGAGAGGGAACTTTATAGCCCTAAATGCCTATATTAAAAAAGAAAAAAAGAGGTAAACTAAAAAAATTTAACTGAACAGCTAGAGAAACTAGAAAAAGAACAGCAAACTAATCCCAAAGAAAGTAGAACGAAAGGAATAATAAAGATTGCAGTAGAAATAAATGAAATTGAGAACAAAAAACAATAGAGAAAATCAACATAACCAAAACTTGGTTCTTTGAGAAGATCAATAAAATTGACAAATTCCTAGCTAGACTAACATAGATAAAAGCACAGAAGATGCAAATAAATACATTCAGAAAGGAAAAGTGGAAGTTACAAATGACCCCACAGAAATAAATAAGATCATAAGAGGATATTATGAGAAACTGAATGCCAACAAATTAGACAACCTATATGGAAAGGACAAATTCCTAGAAATACACAAAAAAATCTACGCTGACACTACAAGAAATAGAAGATCTTAATAAACCAATCACATTTAAAGAGATTGAATCCATCATCAAAATTTCCCAGCAAAGAAAAGTCCAGAACCAGGTGGCTTCACAGGTGAATTCTAATAAGCATTTTGAAAAGAATTAACTCCAATCCTGTTTAAACTCTTCCAAAAAAATTGAAGAGGAGGGAAAATTACCCAATATATTTTATGAAGCCAACATCACTCAAATACCAAAGCCAGATAAAGATACTACAAGAAAAGAAAATCCATACCAATCTCTCTAATGAACATAGATGCAAAAATTCTCAATAAAATATTAGCTAATTGAAAAGAAAATAGCATATCAAAAGACTTAAACATCAAGATCAAGTGGGATTTATTCCTGGTATGCAAGGCTGGTTCAACATAAGAAAATCAAACAACATAATATACCACATTAAAAAATTGAAGGGAAAAAAACACATGATCAACTCAATTGACACAGAAAAGGCATTGACAAATTCCAGCACCCTTTTTTTTTGATAAAAACACTTTAAAAGATAAGAATAGAAGGGAAATTCCTTAATGTGATTAAAGGAATATATGAAAAACCCTCAACCAACATCATACTCAATGGGGAAAGATTGAAAGCTTTCCATCTAAGATTGGGAACAAGACAAAGATGCCCACTGTCATGATTGATATTCAATATTGTACTAGAAGTACTAGCTAGGGCAATTAGACAAGAAAAAAAATTAAAGGCATCCAAATAGGAAAAGAGGATGTAAAACTCTTAATGTTTGCAGATGACATGATCCTGTATTTAGAAAATTCTGAAGTAAAATTCAAAGCAACTTGAGCTAATAAATGAGTTTAACAAAGCTGCAGGATACAAGATCAAAACACAAAATCAGTAATGTTTTTGCACACTGGTTCTAAACAATCTGAGGAAGAAATCAAGGGAAAATTCCATTTACAATAGCAATGAAAAGACTCAAATACCAGAAATTAATTTAAACAAGAAGTACAGGACATTTGCAGGAAACTACAAAACAATGTTAAATGAAATTTTCTAAAAAAGACCTAAAAAATGGAAAAGCATTCTGTGTTCATGAATTGGAAGTATAAATATTGTGAAGATGTCAGTCTTTCCCAAACTAATTTATAGATTCAATGCAAAACCAATCAAAATTCCAAGGGCCTACTTTACAGAATTAGAAAAGGCAATTACCAAATTCATTTGGAAGGGAAAGTGTACCCAAAAAGCCAAAAACATTCTAAAAAAGAAGAGCAATTTGGGGGGAATTTCACTGCCTGAACTTGAAACATATTACAAAGTCACAGTGGTCAAAACAGCATGGTATTTTACATGCACTGATACATCTATCAGTGGAATAGAGTTGAGAATCCAGAAATAAACCCTTACCTTTATGGTCAACTGGTTTTTGACAAATCTACCAAGTCCATGTTAACAGAACAAAACAGTCTCTTCAAAAATGGTGCTGGGAGAACTGGATGTCTATAACCAAAAAAATTAAAGAGGACCCATATCTCACTCCCTATGCAAGAATCAACTCAAAATGGATCAAAGACCTAAATATAAAAGCCAGGACCATAAAACTTCTAGAAGAAAATATGAGGAAACATCTTCCAGAACTTGTAGTAAGTGGTGTTTTCTTAGACCTTACACCCCAAGCACATGCAACAAATGAATGAATAGATAAATGGGACCTCCTCAAAATTAAACACTTTTGTACCTCTCAGGACTTTGTCAAAAGAGTGAAAAGGCTGTCTACTCAATGGGAGAAAATATTTGGAAATCCCATATCAGATAATGGTTTAAAATAAGGAGATGTTACTACACAATAAAAAGACAAATGACCCAATTTTTAAAAATGGGCAAAAGACTTGAATAGAAACTTCTCCAAAGAAGAAAAAACACATGAAAAAATGCTCAGCATCACTAGTGATTAGGGAAATGCAAATCAAAACTACAATGAGATATCATTTCAAACCTATAAGAATGTCCACGAGTAAAACAACAGAGAACTACAAGTGTTGGAGAGGATGTGGAGAGAATGGAACACATTCACTGTTGGTGGGAATACAGAATGATAGAGCCACTGTAGAGGACGGTTTGGCAATTCCTAAAGAAGTTGAATATTGATTTGCCACATGACCCTGCAGTACAACTACTGAGTATATACCCAGCAGAACTGGGAGGAGTAACACGAACAGTCATCTGCACACCGATGTTCATAGTGGCATTACTCATGATTGCCAAATGTTGGAGACAATCCAGGTGTCCATCAACCAATGAGTGGATAAACAAACTGTGGTGTGTTCCCATGGTGGGATATAATGCAGCTGTAAGAAGAAATGAAGTCATAAAGCATATGACAACATAGATGAACCTGTGGGACATTATGTTTAGTGAAGTAAGCCAGACACAAAAGGACAAATACTGTGTGATTACATTACTGTGAGCCAAATATATTGTGTAACATGTATGATTCAAAAAAAATTATATGTATCCAGTACATTTAATTGAGAAATGTATGTTTTTATTAAACTGTGTTTTCCTTTCATTTTTAAATTATGTTTATATTTTCAATTATTAAATGTACAAAACAAAGTTTAAAAAATTAAATACATAGATCCTGTCCTTCTTTCCCTTATAATAGCTTTTGTCTTAAAATTTATTTTGTCTGATATTAATATACCCACCCAAGATCTCTACTTGTTGCATTTGCATGGAAATTTTTTCCCATTCTTTCATTTTCTACCTGTTTGTGTATTTACATCTAAGGTGAATTTCTTGTAAAACAAAATAGAGTTGGATAATGCTTATGTATCCATTTTGTCAAACCTTGTCTTTTGATTGGAGAGTTTAATTCATTTACATCAAAGTAATTATGATGAGGCAAACTTATTTGCCATTTTCCCATTGTTTGTTGTACGTGTTATTCCTTTTTTGTCCCTCATTTCTCCATTGTACCTTTTTTTGCATATAGTTAATCATTTGTAGTGAAGCAGATTGATACTCTTCTCATTTCATTTACTATTTTTTATTTTAGATACTTTACTTATGGTTACCATGAGGTTTATAGTTAACATCCTAAACCTATAATAAACTATTTGAAAAGATAAAAACTTACCTTCAATAACATAAAAAAAATTCTGTTTCTATATATCTCTGTTCCCATTCTTTAGGTTGTTCTTGTCATACATTATCTCTTTACATTTGCATGTGCAATACAATAGACATATGTTTATTTCTTAGGTAATTGTACTCCATATATTGTAGAAAAAAATAGGGTTACATATTGTGAATAAACTAATACTGCAATTTGAATTTACCCCTGCAGTTACCATTACCAAAGATATTTTTTTCTTTATACAGCTCAAAGCTACTATCTACTAGACTTTCCTTTCATCCTAAATAGCTACCTTTATCACTTATTTTAGAGAATGTCTAGTGGTGATAAGTTTCCTCAACTTTGTTTATCTGTGAGCATCTTAAACTCTCCATTATTTTTGAAAGATAGTTTTACCAGCTATAGATTTCTTGGCCAGTAATTTTTCTCTATAAGTACATTAAATATATCATACCACTGCCTTCTCACCTCCAGGATTTATGATGAGAAAACAGCATTTAATCGTATTGAATGACCTTTTTTATGTGATGAGCCACTTCCTTCTCACTGCTCTCAGAATTTTCTTTTTATTAGTGGCATTCACATTTTTGATTTTGGAGTAGATCAATTTGGATATTTCATGTTTGGACTTCATTGAGCTTCTTGGGTGTGAATATTCATATCATTGGTTAATTGTGTGAAGTTTTATCCATTATTTCTTCAAATTTCCATTTGTCCACTTTATCTTTATCTTCTCTTTCTGGTATTCCTACAATGTGTACATTGGTACTTTGAATGTTTTTCCACAGGTCCCTTGGATTCTGTCCACTTTTTAAATTCTTCTTTCTTTCTGTTCTTCAAACTGAATAGTTTCAGTCATCCTTCTCCTTGTTTGCTGAATCTTTCTGATATCTGTTCAATCCTGCTCTTAAAGCTAGTGTATTTTTAATATCTGTTATTGTTTTTCATACAGTGAAGTTCCTTTTTAAAATTTCTATCATTCCTCTTTCTGTTGAAAATCACCTTCTTGATTTCCTTTAGTTCTTTATCCTTTCTTTCTTTCAGTTCATTGAACTTATATAGGAGAGAAGATATAGTATCAGTGATTTGTTGTTCCGAGTCTGAATTTACTCTATCATTTTATTTTGTTCCTTTGAATGACCATCTCTTCCTATTTATTTATATTTCTTGTGAATTTTTTGAAGTTATTGGATTCTTTTGATTTGCTAATTCTCAATGTCAGGTATTCACTCTTAAAATTTTTTTAAAAGAAGCTTTAGAATACATAAATGTGACATAAAAAGTATAGAGTATTCCCATATGCCCCACCCTGACCCCTTCCTACACTTTCTCACATTAACAACATCTTTCATTAGTGTAGTACATTTGTTATAAAATTGCAGATATTCACTCTTACTTAAGGTTTTATTGTAGATTGATTCTGTGTTGAGGTTCTTATCCAAAACTTATCCCAGTTTGTAGAGCTTTCCCAGACATACATAGTAGCCTTCAATAATTCCACAGTAAGTGTGACTGTTTCCCATTCAGGAAAGAATTTCATTTCACCAGCTTTCCTTCTGTGGTCTATAAGCTGCCTTTTTTGTTTTAATTACAGTTCATTTTTTCTCCCTGTAGTCAGATTGTATACACTCAATGCACTCTGATTGCAATTTCAGCACTATGTCTATGCATTGGCTCAAGCCTCCTTAATTCTTTGCTTTTCTGCCCTCTGGTAACTTCTAAGAACAGGAACACAGACCTACACCCTGTGTCACTCTTCCATGGAGGCAATTGAAGTTGGTTAACAAAGTCACCCCATATTTCATATAGGTGAATCACTATTCAGGCCTGAGAAATCCTAACTGGTATGTGTGCAGAAAACAAAGTGACCTGCATGAGTCAATTTGGCTACAGGGACCCATATTGGATGTGCAGGTCCCCAAGCTGACACCATGATTTAAACAGGGCTCAGAGAATTGAATTTGAATGCACTTGTGCCACCAAACCATTGCCTTGAATCACACAAACTGTCATGAAGGTTTGAGATTGATAGAGTGACAGAGAAGGATAAATCATTCCTGAGATTCTCTAAACAATTTTACATTTTTTCCCCTAAATCAGAACTTTTGAACTATTCTCTAGACATGATCATATTCCATTGTTTTGCAAAAAATTATTCTTCCTTTTCTTCACTATTTCTAAGGTGAGATGCTCAATAATATATCTTACAGTACATCTTGCTGACATCACTTGCCCATTAAGACTTTTTTAAAGACCTTGAAGATTTACAGAAAACTAATGCAGAAAATGCAGATATCCCCTATACCATCTTCATGCACACTATTTTCTCTATTAACATTTTCGATTAGTGTTGTACCTTTGATATAATTGATGAAACAATATTAAAGTTATACCATTAATTATAGTCCATGGTGTATTTTAGGATTCACAGGGGTTTTTTTGTACAGCACGTTTTGTGTGTGTGTGTGTGTGTGTGTGAGAGAGAACTTTGATATCTCTGCTTCTTTAGTTTGTGGCCAGCTAGTACCATAATGAAATTCCTTTAAATACCTGGAGCCAGAGGGAAAAGAGAAGAAGAAGGAGAAAGAGAAATCCCTCTTGATATTTTCAAATTAGCTTTAGGTTGGGACAGTTCTGCCATTCTTAGCCATGTTCTTGACAACACTGCCTTAGTATTCACTTCTTGAGTTTGAGCCTATACATTAGCCAGAAGTGAAAGCATAGGGTGTTCTCATGTCTTTTCTGGGTCTTGCCTGGAACATGCCTGTGTCTTTTTGAATAATCTGGCATGCATCTGATGTTTTACAAAGCCCTTATTTCCCAAAGTAACTATCTCCCCAGATTTAATCCCAGATATTTTTAAAGACTATTATTTGCCACAATTTTATTTTTCTCCTCTGGTTGCAAATGTTTCTTAACTACCCTTTCAAAATGACCTTTAAAAATGTCATATGCACAGTCACTTTTTGCACTGAAAGAAATCTCTGGTGACACAAAAGCAAGCACTCTGCATCAATTCTTTAGACAGGCCAACACATTACCATGAATCCTTTCATTCAAGGTCTGCTCTTCTCTTTCCCACAACAGATGTGGTCTGCCATCCTCAAGACCAAGTTTTACTTGGTAGGGTGGTGTGATCATCTAAGCTAAATTGTAAAAAAAAAAAAAAAAAAAGTTCTTCTATAGTTTAAATGCCCTTGTTTTTATCAATTTTAGTTTCTTTGCTGTAAACCATTGACTATATTTCAGAGTTCTGACAAGGTTGATTCTGACAGATTTCTTTTTTATTTTTCTTGATTTTTAGGGACCAGGACAGACCCTCAGAGTTCTTTAAATTTGCTCATTTCAGTGACATACATCTATGAAACTGATTGTGTTTTTGTATACTACCTTCAATAATTAGTAAAAATAAAAATATTACTAAAAGTAACATCAAACCCTATCAAATATGTAAGAATGAATCTAAATGATAACCATACACATTTTATTCATGAGAACTAGAATATATCATGGTGAAAAATTAAAGAAGGCCTAAACAAGGACAGAGAGATCTAGTTCATATATAAGAAAATTCTGCATTTTTAAGATATTGTTACCAATCTAATCAATCCAATGATAGATTAATAAAAATACCAGTAGTTTTCTGTGTATTTATAATTTCTAAAATATCTATTCCTAAAATTTATGTAGGAAAACCAATTGAAAAAACGATGATAATTTTGAAGAATAATAAATTGGGATATTTTACATTGAAAGAATTCATAATTTCTATAGAGCAACAGTAATTAAATCATGTAGTATTGATGAAATGTCGATAAATAGTTCAATAGGAAAGAGTAGAGAATACATACATAGACCCACACATATTTATTGACCTTACTTAGAACAAGGCAAGTCAATTTAAGGGGAAAAGAATGGCACTTTCAATAAAAATTACTGGCTAAAATTGCTACCTATATTGAAAACAATTTGCATTCTTCTCAAATTCTTAAATATTAATATGAGGTGGAAGATTGGAAAGTGTTTTTACATATTGATAAAGGTAATATAACAAATAATCAAATAAATAGAAAGTAAATAAGGCTTCTAGAAATCCCATGTAAGAGAGGGTTTTCCTGCTTTACAATAGGCAAGTATATATGAATCATGATTATAAAGGCACTAATCCTACAGTAAAAACAAATGAAGTTGTACTTAATTAAAATTGTGAATTTCTTTTTATTGACATATTAATAGAGACAAAAATGAAGCCATAGACTAGGTTAGAAACCATTAATAGTAATGTATCTGACAACTGATTCTTAACTAGTATATGATCAAATCTTATGACAACTCTAAAATAAAATGAACAAAATAATTGAAGAATCATTTCACAAAGAAAATAAATAATTGATTGATAAGCTTATAAAAAGATCCTCAACATGAATAATTACCTTGGACATGAAGATTAAAACCACCTGGATTTGATGCACTTCTAAAGAATCTGGGTACATATTTTGACATGTACATGGAAGATGCAGGATTCTTTTTTTCTTTTTTTTTTTTTAAGATTTTATTTATTTATTCATTTATCCCCCCCTTGCTGCTTGTGCTCACTGGGTCAGCTAACCGCGCCGTGTGGGTGGGCTTGCCTTCACCAGGAGGCCCCGGGAACCGAACCTGGGGCCTCCCATATGGTAAACGGGAGCCCTACTGATTGAGCCACAGCCGCTTTCTGCAGGATTCTTATACATAGAGAATTGGAGTGTGAAATATTGCCACCACTTTGGAAACAACATTTTAGTTTCTCCTCTAACAAAACATACATCTTATTTATGGCCCTGACATTTAATTTGTATATATGCAAGAGAAATGTATATATATGTCAACCAAAAAAACAAGTATAGATATTTTATAGATTTATTTTTCTAATAAAGACAGCCAAAATGTCCATTATTAGGAGAATGGTTAAATAATAAATGAAATATTCACACAGGTAAATAATCCCAGTAATAATATATAACAGTGATATAACAAATGGAATATGATAGACATATGGTGAGCAAATCCAGTCAGATACAAAAAAAAAAAAATCTTTATTTTTATTTTAATATAGTTAAAAAAATAGTCATAGAAATCAATGACAAAATTCAAAATAGTATACATTATGAGAATACTGAGACTTATGAACAAATAAATATATATTCAAATGAACAAAATCAGAGAAAAATGCAATGCCATGAGTCCTATGGTATGAGAAATGCTAACAGATGTTCTGGAAGTTAGAGGAAAACCATACCAGATGAAGTCTCTTCATGTATCAAGGAATGACATGCACTAGAAAGAGTAAATATGTCACTCTGGATGTTGTGAAAAACTAAGTTAAGGCAGACAGTAATGATTGGAAGATGAATATTGAAATTTTAAATATTAATTGAAATAAAATATATGGTTTATGACTAAACAGTTATTGGAGTAGACAAGTAATGAAGTAAGATATGTTTTATTAATCCCTTAGGAAAAAATAGGACAAAAAGGAGATGAGGCAAATGTCAAACAAACAACATTGAGGTAGCATGGAATTATGTGCCTCAGAAATTCATGTTCTTAATCTATTCCTTTGTGTTTGAACCCATTGTAAATAAGGGTATTTTTTAGGCTATTTCAGTTAAATTGTGTCCAACTGAATCAGTATGCATTTTCATTCTATTACTGGAGATCTTATAGAGAAAGCCACAGAAAGAAAATCCATGGGGAGCAATTAGAACCCGGAAGACAACATTACTGGAAGAGAAGTGTGACAACATTTCCATGTGTATTGCACTGTGATGGGAACCCCAGTAGATTGCTGGCCAGTGAGAAGTCACTGAAAATGCGAGGAAGCAAGCCTTCCAGCCTCTGAAATCATAAGTTAATAAATTCCTGTTGTTAAGCTAACCAATTGTATGATATTTGTTTTACAGCTAGGAAACTGAAAAACAAAACAAAACAAAAAAAAAAAAACCCAGCAGAGTAACCACACACATACAAAAAAAAAACATGAAAGCAAACAGTTGCCCAGCATGAATCAGAAATTATATTTAAAATAAATATCCTAAACAATTCAACTTAAAGACAAGGATTATCAGAAAAGTTAAAAAAATAATCTAAACCTATATTGTTGATAAGAAATTATATTTAAAATGAAAGGAGTATATATGATGGAAATAAAATGTAAAAGAGATGGAAAATTTAAATAATGAAGACACAAACCAAAAGACATCCAGTGGCTGAATGCCTTTTCAATAACTGTAGACCTTAAGGCAAGAAGTATAATAAAATGTTAAGTGTGATTTTGCATCATGACAAATGGTTCATTTCAATAGTAACACCTAACTATTCCAAATCTGTATGTGTCTACTAATATTTCTTAAAATAATTGAATAAAAAGGCATTGAAAAGACAATTATTTAAACATCCAAAATTATAGTTGGAGTTGTAAATACAATTCTATCAGGATATAAATCACTGTAGGAATCATCATAATATTAGAATTGCAGTTTTATTTCTGTTTAAATTATTGCCTCATTAATATTCACCAATTCATTTTATAGATTCAAATATAATAATAATTCTTGATATACAAAAATTGTGTTCATGCACATATTTTTATTTAATATCTTATTCTCTCATTATCTAGAGCCAATTATCATCCACAAATTATCTCTGGGCAATGTCAATGATGTCAAGATCTCTGCTCCCATGATATTTCTCTAATGCCATAAGGAACTGAATACAGAGGCAGTTGTTATAAAAGAGTTATTTTTCTCAGGATATCAGTATTTCAGGTAAACCTGCCCACTTGAGCTTGCCTGCACCTGAAATGGATTTGGACACATTCCAGAAGTCCTAACATCCATATCCAGCATAAGAGAATATTGTCTTGTGAGTATTTTTGTAATTTTGTTTTATTTTTTTCCTTCTACTTTACCTTATTCTATGGATCGCTCACTCATCTTTCCTGCACTGTTCACTTATTTATTGACAGGCATTACTAATAGGACTAGAATAGAAAATATAGATAGGGAAGGTATTCACATAATGAGACCAATGTCTTCCTTTAAATTTACTGCCTAAAAATACTACATTCCAGAAAGTTAAGGAGAATTGTCATGGATGCAAAGAGTGATCATATAACAAAAATGGATGGAACCTATGCTAGCAATTCAGAAGGGACAGGGGTTGACCACATTCTGCTCAGAGATTCAGTATGCAGAATAATTTTAATGTATAATTAAATAAATTTAGTGATGGGGGTTGTGTTGGAAATAATGTTTTATGCATAGTATGCTATTTAATAATTTCATGAATGTTTCCCTATTATTTTATCTTTACCGATCTATGCCAAAGATTTTTCCACATATTCAAAGCTAGTCAATTAAGCCCTGACATAAAATAAAATGTGACCATAATCACTTATATTTCAGGTGTAATTCTTGGACTTTTGTCATAATATATCATGAAAGAGCATAAAAGCATTTGTTCATTATTCATCCTCCAGCTTCCAGACCAGTGTTTGCATATAACTAACCCAAAAATATTTTCAAAGATTGGTTTAATTATAAATAAATAAAAATTAAATGGATATATGAATGAATAAATTAATGAAGAATATATTAATGCCAAAATATGTCTTTCAATTCTTCAAGTTGAAAAATACATCTTTCAAGTCTTTGCAGACAGCATGATGCATAATTTGCACTAACACTTTGAGGAAGGAACTTACACATGTAATATTCTATCAACCCCAGGAAATCTTTGTTGAGCAGGGAAACCCCCTGGCACCTGCCAGTCTACAGTTAAGGAAATGGTCTCAATTTTTCAAAAATGATTCAATACTTTTAATACAGATAAGATATTGTCATATTATGTAGAAGAAAACAAAAAATAACAGTAAATATAACACATTCGGTTTTCCTTTTCCTTTTTCATTTGCATGATAAAAACAATAGCACTCTGTAGACATACAGTGAAATAAATGTACATGCTGTAAAGACATTTGCTTAATCATATTATCTGTGATTTGTAATTCTTATTTATACATTTTTCAACATAACTACTAGTTTTAATGCCTCCCTTTTGAAGAATTTTACAAATGTTAAATTTATAAAGGAGGTATTAATACATATGTTATAGATAAGTAAATTTAGGTTAAAAGATGTTTGAGCATCTTTCCAGTGCTACAAAGCAAGGGAATGGCAAAGCTGGGATGCAAAGATATCTTTCCCTGAAGGCCATACATTTCAACCCTGCTATGCTACCAGGTGGAAATTCAAGGTAGAAACCTAAAATTTATTGATGACAAAATGGTAGTCTCCTATCGTTCATATTCTGTTTAATCATGAACTAATGATTAATTGTAACATTTTGGGAATATTTCTCAAGAACATCATGTATAGAAATTAGCTATGTTCAAAAAACTATAAATAAACACAATAAATCCTATAGACAAACCTTGAAATCCAATATACTTATTTTATAGTTACTAAATATAAAAATGTATGCACACATTGGTAAAAGTACTTGAAGTTTACATTTTACTCATAACACACTCCAGAAAACAAGGTATGAGGCAGGGAGACTAAAGAATGACAAGGCAATATTATGTTCTACTACCAAATATTACAGAGAAGGAAATCAGAAAACATGAGTCTATAAATGTACATATGCTAATATTTCCCCCCCCATAAGTTTTCCATTATTTGGATTATTTGCCTTCAATTCTCCACATCCATTGCAAATTACCTAAAAATGCCCAATTCTACCACCGTGACAGAATTCCTACTTAGATTTTCTGATGTCTGGGAGTTCAGAGTCTTATGTGCCATGCTATTTCTACTGATGTACTTGGCAACCCTAGTGGGGAACTTTCTCATTGTCACAGTAACCTCCCTCAACCAAAGTCTTCATACCCCCATGTACTTCTTCCTTAGGAATGTCTGTCTTAGACATATTCTATATTTCTGTCACTGTTCTCAATTCATGTGTCTTCTTCCTGCTTGAGAACAGAGCAATCTCCATGGCTGGATGTACAGCTCAGGTCTTCCTTGTGTTTTTTTTTTTTTTCTACAGTAGAGCTACTGTTCCTCACCATCATGGCCCATGACTGCTATGTGGCCATCTGCCAGCCCCTCTACTACCCTGTGATCATGAACCCTCAGGTCTGTGTCCAGATGACACTGGCCACCTTACACAGTGGTGTGGTTGTTGCAGGATTCCACACTGGCAACACATTCCAGCTGCCCTTCTGTCAGTCCAAAATCATCCATCAGTTTTTTTGTGATGTTCCCTCTTTGTTGAAGCTCTCATGCTTTCATTCTCAAGCAATGAAATTTTAATTCTTGTCTCTGCAGTGCTTATGGTTGGTGGCTGCTTTGCCTGCATCACCATGTCTTATTGCCTCATATTTTCTACTGTGCTCAAGTTTCCCACAAGAGGAGAATGAAGAAAGGCCTTTTCCACCTGTGTCCCTCACATCTTCGTGGTGACAGTCTTTGCTAGCTCATCTACTGCTGTATATATGAAGCCAACATCCAGCTCACCCGCAATTCAGGACATGCTCAATGCTGTGTTCTATTCTATAGTCCATCCTTTCTTGACTCCTATAATCTATAGTCTTAGAAACAAGCAGATAAAAGGGGCTGTAAAGAGAGTTATGAGGAGAATGCTTTATTCAGGAAAACAATAAGATAATTATTTCAAGAAACTTAATGAGATGAGTTGAAAATGCCTCAAAATTAAACTTCTTATTTAAGACTTTAAGAGACATGGCATGAATTTTGAGGGACAGTCATTGCATCATGTGTCAGCCTAATAATAACAAAATTGTATTTTACTTTGAGGTTTCCCCTTCAAAAAATGAACATTCTCTGGTACATTATACATCACTGAAAAAATTTGTGATTTTTGCCAAGTAATTCTGTTTCCATTTATCCCTCTTTAAACTTAGAGAGTCCTAGAAAATACAAACTATGCATTCACTTTCTTTGATCTTATTGTACACTTATAAAAGTTAGGGAATATCCTTCATTCATCATTTAGTTAAAATAAAATTACATTAAAGATTTTAGGAAGGTGTGGTTGGTAATTGAAGTCAAAGATATTTCCCTATATTTCATCATGTGGAAGAACAAATTTTAAATAAGAATTGCTTTTGCTCAATGAAAGGAAAAAGAATTATGAAATTATAAAGCAATAATATATTTAGAAAATCTAAGATTAAAACTTTGTTGGCAGGTTTTAAGTTTTCCATAAAAAATACCAAAGTGAGATAAATATTTCCTCTTTCCTCCTTATGATATGTTAAGATGATGGAACAATGAAATTATATATTTATATTGTGTGTTTTAATGTGTCTCATATATTAGGGCCTGTAAACCCTAGAGTAACCCTTGAATTAGGAGCAGAACTCTGTAATGGCTATCCTTCGCTCTCCCTCTCCTCAGAACCTCTGGTGGCCACTGCCTTTATATCAGGGTTTCTTTACAAAGAGGCCGTGAGTTTGAATTTAAATAAATAAATAAAAAAAAAAAACACACATTATTCTTGTGAGAATGTGTTGGTGTGGGTGTGATATATTAATTAAATAATACACAGTATAGTGTGGACCTGGCAAGGGGTCCATGTTTTTCACCTGACTGGCAAAGGGGTTCATGGAACAAAAAGGGATAAGAACCCCAGCTTTATTTCAATTCCATTTAGAATTCTGCTGTCAATGTTTATCTTTGTTTCTCTGCATAGACTGTACCCCATGTTTCTTGGAAGCTACCTACTTCTAAAATGCAATGGTAGAACAGGTGTAGAACAGACATTTCCATTTCTGATGGAAGAAATTGGAAGGAAACTGATGTCATGAGGCCCAAGCAAGTACGAAACCCAGCAGGGTTAACTCCATTCTTTTCCAAAGTCTGAGGTTTATTTGTGTTTTTTGCTTTGTCCTTTGGGCCTGCTGAATCAGCAGCTCCACATTTCCCAAGCACTAGAGCAGTGACCTGCTCATTACAAGCAGTGGGGCTTATGCCCCACAGTCTCTAAGAAACTAGTCAGAAGGCCTGTCTTTCCACACACTTGGGCACAAGCCCTGGCCTATCCAATTGCTGCATGGAAGGCCTCTCTTGACTCTAACCTCTGCTTCCATGGTTCTCCTGTGACTTAATTTTCCCTTCATTTTGTCCCATCTCTCTTTAATTCCAGGCTGGTTATGTTTGTGGGGATTGGATTATGTGCCCCATATAGCTGTGCTCAAGCCATAATTTGCATTCCTGCAAGTGTAGTCCCTTTTGTAAATAGGACCTTGGGAGATGTTGTTATTAGTTAAGATGTGAACTCGTTTGTGAATAGAATCTTTAAATATCCTATTAAGATTAAGCCCATTTGAATCAGGGTGGGTCTTAATCCACATGACTGGAATCTGTATGTGCAAAAGAAATTCAGATGCAGTCAGTCAGTAAAATTCAGAAATTAGTTTAAACAAAAGGACTTAAGCCAAAGGCTTATGGCAATTGAGCATCAACATGCTACAGAATTTTTTTCCTTTTTTAAAAAATTGTTTTTGTAAACTTTATTGATAATATGATTTTCTAAGACTTTTTTATTAATTCACATTACATTTTTGCAGTACATTTACTATTTGCTTTTCTTTGAAGGTTTAAATGCTTTTTAACAGATCAATTTTATTGATACATATTAATACACATAAATCCATACAAAGTGTACCGTCAATGGTATTCCCTATAATCACAAAGTTGTGCTTGCTTCACTCCAGTCATTTTTAGAGCCATTTTCATTATTCCAGTAATAATAATAATATTTAAAAAAACCACCAAACAAATAAGTAAACAAAACTCATCACCTCTCAAACTTGCTATACTTCTCTCTAATATATTGGTATTTATATTTTGTAAAACAGTATTACATATGCAATATCACCCATATTTGTGTTTTACCTGAGGTTTTACTATGTTATAAAGTCCCATGTTACATTTTTTAGCTTTCCTTCTAGCAATATAAATACACTTAGATTTTCCCTTTCAACCTCTGTCATACCCATATAATAGCTCTGCTAATCAAAAACAGCATGATGTGCTGTCACAATTTCCATTCCTGTCCAAAGATTCACAAACAACATTTTTTGAAAATTTATTTTAAAAGATGCTTAGATTACATAAATGTTATACAAAAATTACCGGGGTTCCCATGTTCCCCACCTCCCACACGTCCCACAACATCCCACATAAACATCTTTCATTAGTGTGGCACATCACCTGCAATAAATATACACATCCTGGGGCTCTGCCACTAAGCATGGACCATAGTTCACATTGTAGACCACACTCTCTCCCACACAGTTCGACATGTTATATGCTGATGTAAAATGGCTTATATCTGTCGTTGTAATGTCACTCAGGATAATTCCCAAGTCCTGAAAAAGCCCCTGTATTACAACTGCTTTTTCCCTCCCTGCCCCGAATGCATCCAGTGGCCACTGGCTCCACCTCACTGTTTTAATTTCTTCCATTGCTTGAATCACAATATGTCTACAACAGAACACCATTAAGTCCACTCTAGTCCATAGCTCTTCCCCCAATCCTGAGGAGTTTGGGATGGTGATGCCCACTCCACCTCCAAGTGAGAGGGGGCTTATATCCCATGGATAAGGTAGATGGGATTATCCTGCCTGCAGCTGCCGGCTCTCTCCATTCCCTGGGATGGCCGTTGTCCATCATCATCTCCTCACCAGGTGATTTGGGTGAGTCCATTGAGCTGTAGAGTAGGAGTTGCAGCCCCACTGAGATTCCAGGCACAGCTGGCATATGGGCAGGCCAGAGGCTCCATTCTCTGGAAGTACACCTACAAACTCCAGCACCAAGTATAGGTTTGAATAGAAGGGACTGATGGATCATGTGCAGGGAGGACTTATTTGAGTCCAACTCTGTCACTCTCAGGAGCACAGATTCCAAAGTATAGCACACTGATAACGCATCAATCTCTGGAGCTATCCTCCCTTATATAGGACCTGGGTGTCTCCAGAGCCCCCAGGAGCCCCTTTGTATGGGGTCATATCCACTTTGGTTTTCTATGAGATCCTATTGAGGTGTGCATAAATATTATCTCTGGGATGACCTCCTGACTCTCCTTGAAGACTTCAGAGTCTACAAACAACCTTTTAACCAATTCTGCACAGATTAACCATCAACTTTCCATTCTCTTCCATCCTTCAATTTTCTAGTGACCTATATTCTAATAATTAATTCCATGAATTTACATAATATATTTAGTTCACAATAGCACAATCATACAATATTTGTCCCTTTGTGTCTGGCTTGCATCACTCAACATAATGTCCTCCAGGTTCATCCATGTTGTCATACGCTTCACAACTTCATTTCTTCTTACTGCTGCATAACATTCCATTTTCTGTATATACCACAATTTGTTTATCCATTCATCAGTTGATGGATACCTGGGTTGTTTCCAACTTTTATGAACATAAGTGTGCAGATGTCTAGTCATGTCACAGCTCTCAGTTCTTCTAGGTATAAATGTAACAATGGTATTTCAGGGTCCCATGGTATGTCTATATTCAACTTCCTTAGGAACTGCAAAGCATTCCTTGACAGTGGCTGTACCATTCCACATTCCCACCAAGAGTGAATAAGTGTTCCTATCTCTCCACATCATCTTCAACATTTATGGTTTTCCAACTTTCTAATATTGGCCAGTCTAACAGGTGTGAAATGATATTTTATTGAAGTTTTGATTTGCATTTCCCTAATCTCTAGTGATGTTGAACACTTTTTCAGGTGTTTCTTCAACATTTGTATTTTCTTCTTTGGATAAATGACTTTTCAAGTCATTCACCCATTTTATACGCAGATATTTTGTCTTTTGAGTACTGAGCTGTATGATTTCTTTATATATCATGGATATAAAACCTTAATCAGATATGTGATTACCAAATATTTTCTCCCATTGAGTCAACTGCCTTTTCAACCTGTGGACAATGTCCTTTGAATGGGAAAAGTGTTTAACTTTGAGGAAGTCCCATTTATTTATTTTCTTTTGCTGATCATACATGCTTTGGGTGTAAGGTTTAAGAAACTACCACATACAACAAGATCTTGAAGATGTTTTCCTACATTTTCTTCTAGGAGTTTTATGATTGTTATTTTTATATTTAAATCCTTGATGCATTTTGTGTTACATTTTGTATAAGGTGTGAGATAGGGATCTTTTTTCTTTCTTTTGGATATGGTTATCCAGTCTTCCAGCACCATTTGTTGAATAGACTCTTCTGGCCCAGCTGGATGGACTTAATAGACTTGTCAAAAATGACTTGATTGTAGATGTGAAGCTCAATTTCTGAGTTCTCATCAGTTCCATTGGTCAATCTTTCTATCTTTAAGCCAGTACCATGCTGCTTATACCACTGTACCTAAGAAATATACTTTAAAATCAGGAAGTGTGAGTACTCCATCTTCAATTTTTTTCAAGACATTTTTTACTATTTAGGGCCCTTACCCTCCCAAATAAATTTGAATTTGGCTTTTCAATTTCTGTAAAAATGACTGTTGTGGTTTTTATTGGGATTTTATTGAATCTGTAAATCAATTTGGGTAAAATTGACCTTTTAACAATATTAAGTTTGCCAAACCATGAACACAGAATGTCTTTCCATTTATTTAAGTATTGTTTAGTTCCTTTTCACAATGTTTTGTAGTTTTCTGAATACAGGTTCTTTATGTCCTTGGTTAAGTTTATTCCTAAATATTTGATTGCTTTAGTTGCTATTACAAATGGAATTTATTTTCTGATTTCCTCCTCAGCTTGCACATCAGTAGTATATAGAAACACTATCATTTTTGCCTATTAATTTTGTATCCCACCAGTTTGCTGAACTGGTCTTTTAATTCTAGTACCTTCGTTGTGGATTTTTTCAGGATTATCTGATATAGCATCATTCCATCAAGAATAGTGAAATTTTTATTTCTTTCTTTCCTATTTGGGTGCATTTTATTTAATTATCTAGCTTAATTGCTCTAGCTAGAACCTCTAGCACAATCTTGAAATAATAATGGTGACAGTGGGCATCCTTGTCTTGTTCCTGATTTCAGTGGGAAAGCTTTCAGTCTTTCACCATTGAATACATTGCTGGCTGTAGGTTTTTCATATATGCACTTTTCCATAATGAGAAAGCTTCTTTCTATTCCTATCTTTTGGACTTTCTGTTTTCAAGAACGGTTGCTGTGTTTTGTCAAATGCCATTTCTGCATCAATCAAGAGGATCATGTAATTTTTCTCCTTCAATTTATCAATGTGGTTATTTACAGTGATTGACTTTCTTGTATTGAACCACCTTTGCATATCTGGGATAAAACCCACTTGATCATGATGTATAATTCTTTAATGTGGTTTTGGATTCTGTTTGCAGGTATTTTGTTGAGGATTTTTGCATCTATATTCATTAGAGATATATATCTGTAATTTTCTTTTTTCATGGTATCTTTAACTGGTTTTGTATTATGGTGATATTTTCATAGAATGAGTTTGGTAGCATTATTTTCTGTTCAGTTTTATGGAAGAGCTTGAGCAAGATTGGTATTAGATAGTTTTGAATGATTAGTAGAATTCACCTGTGAAACCATCTGGTCCCAGGATTTTCATCTTTGGGAGATTTTTGATGACTGCTTCAGTGTCTTCACTTGTGATTTTTCTGTTGCTGCCTTCTATTTCTCCTAGTATCAGGATAGGTGGTTTGCATGAATCTATGAATTAGTCCATCTTGTCTACAATGTCTTTTTTTTTTTTCAGTATAAAGTTGGTTATAGTATCCTCTTATGATCATTCTTATTTCTGTCAAGTTAGTGGTAATGTTCCCCCTCTCGTTTCTGATTTTATTTGTTTACATCTTCTCTCTTTTTCTTTGTCAGTAGAGTAAAGTGTTTGCTAATTTTGTTGATCTTATCAAAGAACCAATTTTTGGTTGTTTTGATCTTATCTATTGTTTTTGTTGTTGTTCTCAATTTCATTTACTTCTGCTGTGATCTTTACTATTATATTTATTTCCTTTAGCTTGGTTTGGGATTAGTTTGGTCTTATTTTTCTAGTACCTCCAGGTGTGCAGTTAGATCTTCAACTTTAGCTCTTCTATTTTAATGTGAGATTTGATGACCCTAAATTCTCCCCTCAGCACTGCCTTCACAATGTCTCATAGGTTTTGATATGTGGTGTTCACATTTTCATTCATCTCAAGATATTTCCTGAAACTTTTGCACTTTCTTCTTTGACCTATAGATTATTTAAGAGTATTTTGTTTAATCTCCACGTATTTATGAATTTCACCTTTTTAAAATCCATTATTGATTTCTAGCTTCATTCCATTATGACCAGATTAAGAGTTTTGTGTACTTTCAATCTTTTAAAAATAATTGAGACTTGCTTGTGACCCAACATTTGGTCTACCTTGGAAAAGGATCCATGAAATAAATGTATATCATGCTACTTTGGGGTGCAATGTTCTATAGATGTCTGTCAGATCTAGTTCATTTATCATATTTATCAAGTTCTCTGTCCAGATATTCCATCCAATACTGAGATTCGTGTATTGAAATATACCACTATTATTGTAGAGACATCTATTTCTCGCTTCAGCTTTGCCAATGTGTACCTCATGTATCTTGGGGCACTCAGGTTAGGTCTGTAAATATTTAGTACACTTATTTCTTCTTGGTGAATTTACACTTTTATTAACATAGTGGCCTTCTCTTTCCCTTATAAACTGTTTTGACTTAAAATCTATTTTGTCCAATATTAGTATCACTATTCCAGCTCTTTTTCAGTTACTATTTCCATGGAATATCATTTTCCAACTTTTCACTTTTAACCTAGTTGTGTCCTTATGTCTGAGGTTAGTTTCTTGTAGATGACATATAGATGGTTAAAAATTTTTTCTACTCTTATTGTAGCAGTTTGACATTATTTATGATTTCTAAAAATAGATATTCGATTATGCTTGTAAACTGGTCTTTTCCTCTGGGTGTGATTAAATTATGATTAGGGCTTTGATTGGGGCATGTCAGTAGCATGTTGAATCCCCACTCCTTGGTAAATAGGGACTCAGATATAAAACTACATGGCAGAGCAGAGAAGTTAGTTGGAGTTTTTGATGTTGGAGTTCTGATGTGGAGTTTTAATGCTGGAATCTGTGGAAGTAAGCACACAGAGGAGCTTGGTCGTAAGGAAGGAGAGAAGGCCCCAGGAAAAGAGATGAGCAGTTTGCCTGACAGTTCACACCTGGCCTTGTGGTGAGAGGCAAAGCCTAGAGAGCTTCATAGTGTACAACTGACCTTGTGGAGGAAACAGTGGAGCTGAGTCCGGAGGGAAACTGAGCCCTGGGAAGAGAGGAACCCAGGAAGCCTGAACTCTGGCAAACTTTGTCAGCTGTCTTGCTCTGTGCTCTCCCAGTGTCTTCCTAATATCCTTAATCTCTTTAGCCATCTCATTGAATTTATTAAGATTTGTTTGAATATCTATGATTACTTGTCTCAACTCTTTTATGTCATTTGAAGGCTTATCTTGTTTCTTAAACTGGGTCATATCGTCATGTTTCTTGGCATGAATTTTAAGTTTTTATTGGTGTTTTGACATCTGGCTTTCTAGATGTATTTATTCTGGGTGCAAATTTTTGCTTTAGTTTAGGGCTTTCTTGCCCTTTCTCCCTTGCTGATTGTGTAGTAGGAGCCAATTATGTAGTTGGTGCTGTAAGCTGTGGAGGCTCCAGTTTCCCACATTACCCAAGGGACAGATGAAGCTTCTCCCAACTTTCTCCTTTGTCAGAGGTAGGGACAAAATCACAGCCAGTGTAATAATCCAAGTTGTGCAGGCCTAGACTCTAGTTGCCCAGAGAGACTGATGAAGTTTCACACCCCTTCCTCCCCTGCCTGGGGCAGAGATGGAGCTGCAGGTGTGGGCAGCTGTCTATGGCATGTGGGTCCAAAATAACCACAGTTGCCCCAGTAGACTTTTGACTATTTATTCTGTTCCAGCTGAATGTATCTGCAGTTACCTGGAGAGACTGGTGTAGGGCCCATCAGCTTCCTCCCTTCTAGAGGTGGGTCTGAAGCCTAGGCTAGGGCTGCAGGCTGATGTGGGTGAAAGAAACCAGTCTGTACCATCACTGTGATTTTCAGTCAGCCCTGCTTCCCCTTATGCTGGGGGGAGAGTCAAAATTGTGTCTACCAGCCCCTCTTCAACCCAGAAGACCCAAACCCAGTTGTTCCTAGGGTTATCCTCCCTCCAGCCAAACTCAACATTTGGTAGCAGGAATCAGAGGTCAACCATCTCTCATGCCCCGTTTTTGGGAAACAGAGCCTCCAACTTCAGCTCCCGAGACAGCTTGTGCTGCCAGAGTAAATGATCACCAACCTCTGTGTCATGGCCTATATTTTCCTGGAAGGCAGGTGCAGGTAGTCCCACGTTCCTCCTTGCCACTGGTTGGCCTGCATCTTAGGATAAAGCTGTAGTGTAATCTGGATGGGAAGAAGTCTTGGTTTCATTTTTGAAGTTTTGGATCACAGAAGGGTTACAACTATGGCAGGGGAGGATCAATGGTGTGAGGTGTCAGTGATGGGAAACACATGGGTGGAAGTTCACCTGGGCATGCATATAAGGTATATAAATATGTTCAAATATTCATGGAACATTGCCACAGTGGGAAGAGGTTCACACAATAACCAAAAGTTTATTAAATCCACATCCCAGGGAGCTCTGCCACATTCTCTAATGGATCAGCAACAAACTCCCAAGTACAGAGTCAATAACTAGTGAGGAAGCAATGTCAATTGATGGGCCCTTGATATTGATGGCTATGTTTATAAGTTTTTTGTTCTTGAATTTGCAACTTAACCTAGTGCTGTAGGGTGCCTAAGAGTTACCTCCTGATAGCCTCCTTGTGGCTCAAATGTGGCCTCTCTCTAAACCAAACTCAGCACATAAATACATTACATTCCCCTCAGTAATGACTGGGGCATGACTCCTGGGGATGAGCATCCTTGACACCACGGGATTACTACCAAGCACTGGCTGGTGATACAACTGGAAAAAGACCTTGAATAAAAGGGGGGAAAGTAAAGACAAATGAGTTTATATGGCTAAGAGACTTCAAAGTGAGTAAGGAGGTCATCAGATAGGTAACACTTATGCACATTTAGCAGGATCTCATAGATGGCCAGAGTAGATACTACCCCAAAGAGTGGCTCCTGTGGGCTCCAGAGATATCCAGGTCCTATGGTCATGGCAGATAGCTTTGGCATTTGGTTCCTTGCCAGTGGGCTCTACTTTGGAGATTGTGCACCCAAGTGTGACAGAGTTGGACTCACACGTGACTTCTCTACACAAGCCTCTTTTTCCCCTTTTATTTGAACCTATAATTGGTGCCAGAGTTGGTAGGTATACATCCAAGAGACTTGAATCTCTGGACTTTCTATGTGCCAGCTGGGCCCTGAGCCTCAGCAGAGTTGCAAAACCTAATGTCCAGATCATTGGACTCACCCAGGACAACTAACAAGGAGGTGAATATGGCAACCACTACACCAAAAAACTGAGCATCTACACTGCAAGCAAGAGAGTCCCATCAATCAGGCACATGGGATTGAAGTACCTTCTCAATTAGAGGTGGAGTAGGCATCACTATGCCAGAATCCTCAGGATTGTGGAATAAAATCTGGACTAGAGTAGTGTATTAGTCAGCCAAGAAGGTTCTGATGCAAAATACCAGGAATCTGTTGGTCTTTATAAAGGCTATTTGGGATAGAAGCTTACAGTTACCAGGCCATAAAGCATAAGTTTCTTCCCTCCCTAAAGTCCCTTGCCACGTGTTGGAGCAAAACAGCTGCTGACCTTTGCTAGGGTTCAGGCTTCTTGTGTTCCTCGCTTCCTGGGGCTCTGTTTCTCTCCAGGCTCAACTCCTCTGTTTCCTCCACAAGGTCAGCTGTAAACTATGAGGCTTTCTAGACTTTGCCTCTCTCCATGGATTATAGTAAAGTATAATCCATGCTTACTGGAAATGCTTCAAAATGTGTTCATCAATTTCAATGAATGTACCACACTAATGAAAGAAGTTGTTAATGTGGGGAAAAGTGGGAGATCTGGAGAGTGGGGCATATGGGAATCTGTTATATTTTTTATGTAACATTTTGTGCTATCTGGGTATCTTTTGGAAATAAATAAAAATATATTTTTAAAAAATCTTCCAACAAAAAATTATACTAAACATTTTAAAAAGATACTGGGGGGAGAGATGGGAAAAGGACCAGGTGAACATGGGATTTGTGGGTATGATGTTGAAAGTGCAGGAGTGGGAATGCTCTTATGGCAATATGACAAGATAGTGTCACTGGTTTAGTGTGTAGGTTGGGGGGCATTCAGGACAGGGTGCATCTGGAGTAGGCTTCTGGGGAGTGTGTGAGTGTTCATACTGTCATAATGTGTTGTGTCAGGGAGTGGAGACCCACACAGTGAGTGGGAAGGAGATGGAACCCTATTTTGGGGAGGACCAATTCACCCAGAAACAGACAGGTGGGTGTCTCTTAGGAGCAAGGTTGGATACTAATAGGGGAGGATAATCAGCGTGTCAAGACCTCTTATTTCATGTAACTATGAATCTTGTCATCCAATCAGTCAAGACAGGGGAGTGTCATGTGCCCCAGGGGGATGGGAAGGAAGGAACAGAAAAGATCAAACGGGGCATTTAGTGGTCATGGGAAATGTTTTTAATTACCTTTCAGTAATGGATGCAGGACATGGTAAATATCATCAAAAATTATTAAACTGTACCATCTAAATTGTAAACTATACTGTAAACCATTGACAATGTTTAGTAGCTACGTTTCACTATCTGTATAACAGTTATAACAATGCTACCATCCACATAAAAAAGGTTGTAATATGGGGTGAAGAAAGGGGAAGGAGTTTGGGTATATGAAAGTCTCTAGTATTCTGAGTGTGACTTTGCTGTGACCTAAAACTTCTTTGAAAATTAAATGAAAAGTTTGCAGACACTGGGGACTGAGACAGAGAAGGTGCCATGGTACAGACTGGACACCTGATTAATGCAGTGATGAAAGGAAACAACAATAATAATAATTTATTTTAGTTTTTACTTAAAAAATTTTTTTTTGCTTTTTCCCATTTTTTGAATGTCCCAATCCTTTAATTTTCTTTTATTTTTAGTTTTTCTTTTTCTGAGTTTCCATGTATTTTATCTCTTACATTTAAGCTTATCATTATTATTTCATTTTCCTATTAATTGTATTTGGGTATTATATGGGCTTCATCTTCAAGGAAGGTTTAGATCACAGATGGTTACAATGGGGGCACCAGAGGATCATTAGTGGGGTTGTCTGGGATGGGTGTTTCATAGGAGGATGTTCACCTGAATATGCATGAGAGATATATAAAATTGTTCAAATGATCAAGGGGTGGGGCATAGTCACAGGGGGGTAGACAATCACTCATTAAATGAGGGAATACTGAATTCCCAGCTTGTAGAGCTCTGCCACATTCTCCAAGGGAGCAGCAACAGTCCCCTGAGTGAAGGGGCAGTATCTGGCAAAGGAGGATGGTCTGCTGATGGGTTCTTTTTATTGATGACTAGCCTTAAGAGTCTTTGCTCTTGTAATGGAAATTTAGCCTACTGTTATGGGGTGCCTAAGGGTTGCCACCTGAGAGCCTCTTTGTTGCTCAAATGTTGCCTCTCTCTAAGCCAGACTCAGCATATAAATGCATTACCTTCTCCCCAATATGGTACATGACTCCCGGGGATAAGCCTCCTTGGAAACGAGGGATTAATACCAAATGCCATCTGGTAATTTGACTGGAAAAGGACGTGGAATAAAAGGGGGAAAAGGTAAAGAGAAATTAGTTCATGTAGCTAAGAGACTTCAAAGAGAGTCGGGAGGTCATCCCAGAGGTAATGCTTATGCACACCTCAGTAAGATCTCATAGAACACCAAAGGGGATATCACCCCACACACAGGGGCTCCTGAGGGCTCTGGATACACCCAGGTCCTATATAAGGGGGTATAGCTCCAGGGATTGATGCCTTATCAGTGGGCTCTACTTTGGAATCTGTGCTCCTGAGAGTGACAGAGTTGGACTCAAATAAGTCCTCTCTGCACATGGTCCATCAGTCCCTTCTACTCAAACCTATATGTGATGCTGGAGCTTGTAGGTGTACTCCCAGAGACTTGAGCCTCTGGCCTGGCCATTTGCCAGCTGTTGCTGGAATCTCGGTGGAGCCGCAGCTCCTACTCTACAGCTCAATGTACTCACCCAAGTTATCTGGTGAGGAGATGACGATGTACAATGGCCATCCCAGGGACTGGAGAAAGCCTGCAGCTGCAGGCAGGATAATCCCATCTACCTTATCCATGGGATATAAGCCCCCTCTCACTTGGAGGTGGAGTGGACATCACCATCCCAAACTCCTCAGGATTGGGGGAAGAGCTATGAACTAGAATGGACTTAATGGTATTTTGTTGTAGACATATTGTGATTCAAGCAATGGAAGAAATTACAACAGTGAGGTGGAGCCAGTGGCCACTGGACACTTTCAGGGCAAGGAAGGGAAAAGCTTTTGTAATACAGGAGCTTTTTCAGGACTTGGGAATTATCCTGAGTGATATTATAATGACAGATATAGGTCATTTTACATCAGCATATAACATGCCGAACTGTGTGGGAGAGAGTGTGGTCTACAATGTGAACTATGGTCTATGCTTAGTGGCAAAGCCCCAGGATATATACATATACAATATATATCCATTGCAGGTGATGTGCCACACTAATGAAAGATATTTATGTGGGAGAGGTGTGGGAGGTGGGGAACATGGGAATCCTGTAATTTTTGTGTAACATTTATGTAAGCTAAGCATGTTTTAAAATATAAAAAATATATAAAAAAAATAAAAAGAATTAATAACAATCTTGTCTAAACTCTTCCCAAATATTGAGGAGGAGGGAAGAGTTGCCAACACATTTTATGAAGCCAATATCATCCTAATACCAAAGCCAGATAAAGGTAATACAAATAAAATTACAGGATAATCTCTCTAATGAACATAATTTAAAAACTTCTCAACAAAATTCTTGCCAATAGAATCCAACTGTTTCTATAATAATTATGCTATACAATTTAGTGTATTTTATTCCTGGTATGCAATGGTGCTTCAAAACAAGAAAATCAAACAATATAATACACCTCATTATCAATTCAAAAGAATGAAAAAAACCAAGATGATCATCTCAATTAACAAAGAAAAGGTATTTGACAAAATCTAGCATCCTTTCTTGAAAAAAACATTGTTAAAGGTAAGGATAGAATGAAAGTTCCTCAACCTGATTAAAAGCATGTATAAAAATCCACAACCAACATCATAATCAATGGGGAAAGGTTGAAAGCTTTTCCTCTAAGATTGAGAACAAGACAAGTGTGCCCACCATCACCACTCTTAGTGAACAATTTTCTAGAAGTTCTTTCTAGAGCTATTAGGCATAATAAAGAAATAAAATGCGTGCAAATTGGAAAAGGGGAAGTAATCTCTCATGATTAGCAGTTGACATGATCTTATTCTTAGAAAATTCCAAAATATCTATCACAAAGTTTCTAGAGGTAAAGTGGCAGGATACAAGATTTACATTAACAAATCAGTGTTAGTTCTATACACCAGTAACTAACAATTTGAGAAAGAAATAAGAAAAAAATTGCATTTACCATATTTTAAGAATCTCACATAAGTAGGAATTAATTTAACCAGGTATGTAAAGCATGTCTATTCAGAAAACCGCAGAACATTGTTCATGAACTGGATGACTAAATATCATGAAAATGTCAATTCTACCTAATTTGATTTGTAGATTCATCACAATCCAAATCAAAGTTCAACAGATTACAGAAATATAAAAGTCAATTAACAAATTTATTTGAAATAGAAATGGACTCTAAATAGTCAAAACATCCATAAAAAAGAGAGCTAAGTTGGAGGACCCATGCTTCCTAACCTTGAAGCATATTATAAATCTACAGTGGTTGAAATTGTATTGACATAAAGATAGATAAATTGATTGATAGAATCAAATTGAGAGTTCAAAAATAGACACACATATCCACAGTCAGCTAATTTTTATAAGCCTACCTAGTCCACTTTACTTGGATGGAACAGTCACTTAAGCCAATGGTGCTGGAAGAACTGGATATTCATAACCAGAAGAATAACATATGGCTTCTTTCTCACTCCCTATACAAGAATAAAGTCAAAATGGATCAAATACATAAGTATAAGAAACAGGACCCTGAAACTCCTAGGAGATAATGTAGGGAAACATCTTCAAGATCTTGCAGTAGGAGAAAGGTCATTTAAATTTTACACCCAAAGCAGAAGTAACAAGAAAAAAGAATTAAACGGTACCTCCTCAAAATGAGCAGTTTTGTACGGGTTCAATCCTCAGTACTTCTCACCATACAAAAAAAAAAAATAGATGAAACACTTTTGTATTTCAAAACACTTTGTGAAAGAGGTAAAAAGGCATGAAAATAATTGGAAATCATTATGGTAGAAAATAATTGGAAATCACTTTTCCAAAAAGGGTTTATTATTCATGATATATAAAGAGTTACTACAACTCAAAAATAAAAAGACAAATGGCCATTTAAAAGCTGGTCAAATGACTTGAATAGAACTTTACCTTAAAAAGAAATAGAAATGGTGAAAAAAAAAAAAACCCAGAAGAATAAATTCTCAGTAGCACTAGCTATTAGAGAAATACAAATCAAAGCAAAAATGAGATACCATTTCACACCTACTAGAATAGCCACTATTAAAAGAAAAAAAAACAGGAAACTACAAATGTTGGAAAGGATGTAGAGAGATAGGAATGCTTATTCACTGTTGGGAATGTAGAATTGTGAAGCAGCTGTGGATATTTGTTTGGCAGTTCCTAAGGAAGTTACACGAAGATCTGCCATGTGGCCTGGCAAAACAAATACTAGGCAATAACCAGAAGAACTGAGAGCAGGGAAACAAACAGACATCTTCACACTGAATAATAATAGCATCATTTTTCATAATTGCCAAAAGATGGAATCAACCTAGTTGTCCATCAACTGATGAATGGTTAAAGAAATTGTGGTATATATGCACAATGGAATATTATTCACCTATAAGAAGAAATGAAGTCATGAACCATATGACAATTTGGATGAACCTGGATAACATTAAGTTTATTGAACCAAGACAGACATAAAAGGATAAATTGTGTATGATTTTGCTATTATGAACTGAATAAAATGAGCAAACTCATGGAATTCATAGCTAAAATACAGGTCACCAGAAAAGAGAATGAGGTTAGAGAATGGAAAGCTGAGGTTTATTTTGTGAATAATTTGTCAAAATATTTTTTGTAATGTTGGAAAATGAATAGAATTGTTGAAAACACACATACATGCACAAGAATCTGTGCATATGTGAAATTCATAAAACTACACCAAAAAATATTCAATACTTCTCTACCTAAATTTTAAAATAAATTTTAATTTAAAAAGAAGCAATTTGCTAAAATCATGGAGAAGTAATTTCTTCCTCTTGAAAAAGAAGACTCAAGTTCAAAGCCCCCTTATCCCCATCCTCTTGTGGCTGCTCGTCCTTATGATAATTTTTGTTCTGAGTCATTTGGGGACAACTAGTTGGCCTGTTAAATTTTAAACAGAGAAGTCTCAAAAATAGGAAATATTATGTCACTTACATTAACTTGAATGCCTCAGAGCACAGAATTTGAAAAGTCAATAAGCATTATTCAACATCAAGTTTTGTCTAGCCATATAATCCATATTAACTCTTCTTAATTTCTACAATGAAATTACAGATCTTGAAAAATATTCCAGTAAATTCACAGTAGAGGCTACTACTGAGTATTGTATTTCTTAACATTCTTTTTTGGCCCAGGCATTTTTTTTTTTTTATCAACTTATAGGTTCTATGTGGTATTTCTTCTTCTGGGAGTTATAAAATCTATTAACTGTGGTTCTTGGAGAGCTTGCACTCATCAAACAATCTTCCCCAATAGCCCTTCCCAATTGAGATTTTCACTACCAGGAATTTTTTCCCCCATTTTTCTAACATCTATAACAGGACTCTCTTGCCTTTCTTAACCTTGTCTTTTCTGCACTTTTCATAAGAGATTTTAGTCTATTCATTTTTTGTTTGTTTTCCTAGCATTAGGTGATACTTTGCCCAACTATAATTGCCGTAACACCTTGAAACTCATTCATTAGTTCATTGAGTATTTTAAAAGACTCAAAATTACCTAAATTTTCTGTAAACTGTCAGCTTTCCAATCATAATCTTTAGAGAGAAGTTCCCAACTGATATTATTCTCACTTTAGTGCTTCTCAATCCTCTCCTGTAAACGTTTACTCACAAGGAAGTTAAGGTAGCTCTTTTTTTTTTTCCCAGTTGACTCATTTTAGACAGCTTGACTCCTTTCATTACATCTGATCTAGTAACCATTTAATCATCTCCAACTTATTAATATTTAAGAATTGTGAAAATTATTTATTTCCCTGTTTAACTTTTATATGTGTGTATAATGTAATGGAGAACTCAATTTGTACTTCATGTCATCTTACCCTGTTTTTCAAGCTTGCAAACCTTCCCTAAAATAATACTCCTAGTTCCTCTAGTTTACTCTTCACACTTTGCTTTTTATTCACTGTTTCACTATTCCTTTTATGATGACAAAATCAAACAACATTTTCAAACCATTCAGTCTCTTCCTTTGTTTAATGAACAAATACAATTCTAAGGGATATGGTCCTGACATATGCCATATTATCTACTGGCTTACAACTCTGGGTTTGCAAAATTTTTAACATAGTTTTCACTAACTTATGCAAAAATTGGCATGTTTTCTGTAATGAGGTCTCCATTTAACATTTAAACATTTTAAACACAATTTATCCTTCTCTTGTGGGAAAAAATATGAAGTCTTAATTCAAATTAAGGAACCTCAGCAAAATGTATTCTAAAAAGCATGGGGACAATTCATGTAATCTAAGGAGGAGCCCACTTTAATAATTTTCAAGACAGGTGAATTAGCCCTGCTACTTAGGTATAAAATAAACTCTAAACTTTCCTCTTGCATAGATTATTAATCAAAAAGTGTTGCCCTCTTTTTCCCTACTCCACACTTCCTTATCCCATAGATTTCAGTTTGGCCATGTACTTTGCTTTAGCCAATTGACTGTGAACTAATGTAGCAGTGTGCCTAGCACATACAAAGCATTGTTTCCCACTTCCTTCTCAGGTAGCTTCTAAAATTGTTATGAAATATATATTCTAGATAGCTACTGCTCTTCCAACCTTAGTCTCAAATAAGAAAAAGGAGCAATTCCAAACCAAATGCACAGCCTGAAGCAAAGATTGTCTGACACATTCAAATCCATTATTGAGCAATTAATCTCATTGTTGTAATACTACTTTGATTGTGTTATTTTCTTTATTGTAGCCAACATTCAGTGATAATAGAGATACCCATTCCACACCAAACTGGAAGTTTATTAAATAGTAAATATTGTCCCAACTACTAAATAATTGTGAGTCTAAAAAAAATGCCCACACTTTGCACTCCAGTGATAGGGCACATATTCCAGATCTGATAACTCACAATAATAAAAGTGCAGAGAAATTCATTTTCAAAGGTTTTTAGTTTTGATTCATTCTGTGATATATCAGCTCAACCCAATGAGAAATGTGAATATATTTCATAGGTCAATTGGGTTTATTAGGAAATTCCCATCACTTACACACAAATGAATGCATAATGAAATATTAAAAAAACCTGGATTATCATTCCATGTAAACCACCTTCAGAAGAATTATTTTCATTTAATGTTTTTATTCCATTCAATCTGAAGGAAACTGTTGGTACATAGATATGCAAAGGAAGAGAACACTCAGATTTGAGTGTTTAAACATTGAATTGTATTTTAAATATTTAAAAATGTTAAAATTTTAAGTGCATAGTTTTAAACAATTTTGACAAAATATATGCCAAAGTATCATACACTTTGATATAGATGAAAGCATTTTCACACAGATCCTTCGACCTTCTACCCATTCAATTACCTACATATCCCCAGGGCACTCACTGTTCTGACTTCAACTATGGATTAGTTTTGCTTCTTTAGAACTTCATATAAAAACAACCACACATTCTTGTATCTGGCTTCATTTTCACAGACTTGACAGTTTTGAGGTCCATCACTGTTTAATGTAGGAGGAGTTTGTTCTTCATTATTTTGAATTGTTTTGGTGCCTTGGTTGAAAGTCAATTGGACATATAAATATGGATCTGTTCTTCAACTCCATTCCTTTACATTACCATTAAATTACCAACAATTTACCATTGTTTTATATTGTCTTCAAATTAATTATTGCAAATCTTCCAAATGTATATTCAATATTATTCTTTCAGATATCCAGTTACTTTGCTTTATTATATATGTTTAACATAAGCTTGTCACTTTGAGAAGAATTTTCTTATAGAATATGTTATTACATTGATTCTAGGAAATAATGTTTAATATGCAAAATTAAAAAGCAAGAATTAAGCATATTTTTAAGTATGTTGGAAATTTTTTGGAAATATTTCAAGCAAAAAATAAGAAAGTACAATATAAGATTGTAAGATCTCAATTATGTTGAAATACGTTTTTTTTTTTGCACTCATATGTCAAAAATTCATAAGGAAATCACAAATAAAGGAAACAGAAGAAAACATTTAATAATTTCTCCCTGGAAAGGAAAATTAGCTTGGGGAACCAAAAGAGGAAATTTAAGTTTCTATATTTTCTGGTAGGTTTTATATTTTTTATGGTGGAAAGAATCCTATTCTTCTTTTGATTAAAAAAGTCAACATGCTAATGCCTTAAAACCATCATATAGCTGATGATTTTTTCCAGGTTAAAGTTCATGAATGTAATTTGTTTTATTTCTTGGTAAAAGTAAAGTTTCAGCACAGTTTATTGAGGGAAGAGACTCAATAAAAAATTATTCATGAGATAGGTCTTATAGCAGGAAGCCTAATGGGTTGAAACATTATCTATGGACTTAATTATTAACACTTCAATCTCTCAGAGTCTAGGATGATGTCATTTTCAAGAATGAACTCCTCTTCAGTACACCTGGCCAATATATTTAATTAACTCTCATTTAATTAGACAACCTGTAATCTCACATAAAATTCAATACATATAAAAGTATCCTTTCAACCTCTGCTTTCCACTGAAGAGAAGAATATAACATGGCAAAGTTGCAAAATACTGCAAGAGGCAGCCAGGGCAATAGAAGAAATATTCATCCTGTTGATCAAATGAACCATCTCTCTTAGACTTTATTCCTGTTTTGGAAAGAGACCTCTACCAGCCTCATTGTTTTTAAGTTCCACAGCCATTTACTGACAGTACCTCTGAAATTGGAGAAAGAGTGTGTTTTTTCTTACGTAAGCATATTTCCTCAAACTAGGTCTCCTGAAATGCTTAGGTGGTAAATTTATTTCAACTGCTTAATTCCATTTATTTTAAGAAAAATAAAATGATGCTTATTTTATTTTAATTTTGTTTTTCAGATGCATGGTTGTCACAGATTTCATTGAAATAATTTTTTTTTCAAATCAAGATGTTTCTGAACAATTAAATCAGAATACATAAGATATATGATGCATTTAGCATTCTATAGAGTATTCAAAGTCAGGTAATGTATTATCTGAATATATTGAAGTTTTATTTTTTTAATGTCAGTGATCCAGTTACGATCTTGACTATGTAAATATTGTATTGAATTGTCATATGCACTATCAATCTCTCAGAAAAAGCTGGCAGAATGAATCCATGTCAACTCCCTTCCCCACAAACTCCAGTTAATTCTCATGTAATAAAGTAAAATAAAATAAAATAAAATAAAATAAAATAAAGGAATGATAGATCAAATTCTTAATATTGCTTTGCCAAATGTGTCAATAAAACAGTTCATGGGAAACTAAAGCTGATTCAAAGTATCATTAGCAATAACTAACTCCTCTATTCTAGTAAATGTTCCTACTACATTTCATCTATTAGATCAAAGAGAGAAGTATCCCTCATTTATGTACTGGTGAGGTAATCTTTTTTTTTTTTTTTTTCATTTTATGCATAAATTGCAGATGACTCTATGATAAACTATTCTACCCTATTCCTAATGACTTAATAAAATTTACTTTGCAAGAGTAAAGAATTTATAGTTTATAACATGATTTGTTCTGGCATATGGAGGGGGCTATTCTGATGTCCTTTTATATGTTCCTCAGAATAGCAAAGGATCATTGGTAGAATGAAAGGAAAAAGATTGTAAGATTGTATTTGAATGAGGTAATTATCACTTTTCTTATGTTTCCACAGACAAGAATTAGCATGCCTGAGAAATTTACCAATATGACCATCATAACAGAGTTCTTGCTCATGGGATTTCCTGATGACTGGTTGCTACAGAGACTCTATGTCACACTCTTCTTCATCATTTACCTGGCAGCACTGATGGGGAATCTCCTCATTATCACTCTCACCACCATTGACCAGAAACTCCAAGTCCCCATGTATTTCTTCCTGAAGAATTTGTCCTTGCTTGATATCTGCTATATTTCTGTCACTGTTCCTAAATCCATCATGAACTCTCTGACCAAGAATTATTCTATCTCCTTCCATGAATGTGTCTCACAGGTTTTCTTTCTTGTATTTTGCTCTGGCACAGAGTTTGCCCTGCTTATAGTGATGTCCTATGATCACTATGCTGCCATCTGCCATCCACTGCACTATGAGGCCATTATGAATAGACACTCCTGTGTACAAAAGGTGATAGCATCATGGTTCATTGGATGTGTCTACGGCTCCTCTCATGTAGCAGGTACATTCTCTGTCAGGTTCTGTGGGTCCAACACAATGCATCAGTTGTTCTGTGATATTCCACCATTACTTATACTTACCTGTTATAGAGAAAATAATTTAGAATACGTGCATGAAATCTAGGTGGAGCTGCAACTCCTACCCTACAGCTCAATGGACTCATCCAAGTCACCTGGTGAGGAGACAACGATGGGAAATGGCCATCCCAGGGAATGGAGAGGGCCTGCATCTGCAGGCAGGATCATCCCACCCACCATATCCATGGGATATAAGCCCTCTCTCACTTGGAGTTGGAGTGGACATCACCATCCCAGTCGCCTCTGGATTGGGGGAAGAACTATGGACTAGAGTGGACTTGATGGTATTCTCTTGCTCACATATGGTGATTCTTGCAATGCAAGAAATTATAACAATGAGGTGGAGCCAGTGGCCACTTGACAATTTTTGGGTAGGGAGGGGATGAGCAGTTGAAATACAGGGGCTTCTTTGGGAGTTGGAGGTTGTCCTGAGTACTGTTGTGGCAATGGATGTAGGCCATTTTAAATCAGCACACACCACTCAGAACTGAGTGGGAGAGAGTGTGGTCTACAGTGTGAACTGTGGTCTATGGTTGGTGGCAAGGCTCCAGGATGTGTAAGTTCATTGAGGTTGGTGGGCCACACTGTGGGAGATGTTTGTGTGGGATGTGGTGGGAGGTGTGGGAGGTGGGCAACATGGGAATCCCACTGGGTTCCGTGTAATATTTTAGGTAATCTAAGCACCTCTTAAAATATATGTATATATATATATATAAATAACATTTTTGTAAGCAAATACACATATATGCATATATATTTATATATCATTTTGCAAATGTTTGTATGTATTTTGAGAATTTTGATTTTTACCCATAATAAAAAAAATAAATAAATAAATAAAAAATTAAAAAAAAAAGAATTTGTAGGATTAGCTTAAAGAAACATTCAAAATTCCATAAATTTATATTTGGATATAGTATCATGCTAACTAATGGTAAAACTAAATTTAAAAAAAAATATTGTATAATTATTTTTAAATTATAAGTAGCTTTATAAAAATTATTAAATTTATAGTGATATTTGATTTGATCTTAATATGATTCTAAGCTTTATATGGATTTTAAAGTGAATGAATCAAATAAACATTAATAGTTACAATCAGAATCATGTAGTAGTATTACAGTCTGCAATTTGTTTAACATAGATTTGAAAATCACTGAGAGTTCAATTATTTAAAAAATACTGCAGAGTGATTTGATTAATGTGTCCTAAATACATGAAAGTAAATGTTCCTCTAATCAAAACTGATAAAAAATTTAATATTTTTATATTTGAATTTTTTATTGTGAGCATAAATTTTGCCTTTTAAACCATTTTAATTTTACAAATCATTTGCATTAATTACTTTTGTAATGCTATACTCTCATCACCACCATCCATTACCAATATTTTTTCATCCACCACAACAGAAACTTTGTACCCATTAAGAAATATATAGTTCACCATTTTTCCATCCCCTGGTTCCTGAAACTTCTAAACTAATTTCTTTTTCTATGAATTGGCTTATTTTACATAATCCATACAAGTGGAATCATACAATATTTCTTCTGTGTCTAACTTATTTCACTTAGAATAATGTTTTTAAGGTATATTATTCGGCAATAAAAATGATAATTTCTACAACATAGGTAAACCTTGAAAAATCAAGAAAAAGGAGTAAAGAACAATATATTTATAATAAGACTATAGGTGTAACATTGTTTACAACTTTCCAGTATAAAAATAATGCAAAAACCAAAATAAATACAGAAATATGTTATTTATTTTAAAATGAACAATAAAAATTGCACTTAAAATTTCATTATATTAAAATTTATGATATTCTATATATAATTCAAAAATTTTTTCTTGGATTTCTACTGAAAAAAGCTGAAGTTACTTTTCAATATTTCACTGCCCTATTTTATATCAGGGTCTACTGCTATAGATATAAGCAATTTTATTTTCTAAATTCAATGTCTCATACCTGCTTTAAAAACAAACATCACTTTAGGCCATGCACTGCAAGTTATTTAATGTTTTCTGGGCTTTTTCTAGATAATTAATATTCTCTGTATCAAATAATGATCAGCTGAATATTTTATTTCAAAGAAAATAACATTTAATTATGAAGGCTCCTTTTATCTATTTTATAAATGTCTGATTTGTACAAATTTCTTGATTTATCCTCTCCTTTTTGTTCTTTGCATCACTGTAGACTCTCTTTATGACTAATTTCACCAGGTTTTTTGGAGGCTAACTTGCTCTCTCAGGTGGGTGTTGCTTCATGTGAGAGCTCTTCCATGAGGACTACATCAGTGGAGCGTGGAAATAGCTAGGAACTATTTGGAACCTGCATCTGACAGAAATTCCTGTGATTTCAATGATCTTTGAGAGTTTCAAGTTTATTTTAACCTGGCTTCCTTTTATCATTAACAAAGTCTACTTCATGAATCTTATGAAGCAAGCAGGAGTTTCAAGTTTCATGAATGACATTTCTCCCGCTCAAATTTCTATCAGATGACATTCTTCAGTATTATCTCTTAGATCATTCAGTACAGTTTCTGGTCAATGAAGCATGAGTAACAATCTTAGTTGTTGACATCCCTGTTTCTGGCTTTTTGGATTATCAAGTAAATATCTTAAAAAAGTAATTGTGGTACTTCTGAAATGAAAAGTAAAGGTTTATCATAAGAAAATGTGGAGATTTTATGAGTGAAACCACAAAATGTGATGAAAATATATAAAAAATAATTTGAACAGAAGGTCTCACAGTAGCTAACAAAATATTAAACTTCCTTCCTGGGAAAGTCCTGCTACTTTCTTAAATAAGACAGTTAAAAGCTCGGGAATATATAAGCCTTGCTTAATAAAAGAAAACAAGCTAATGAACCATGCCCTGAACTTTAATATTTGCACTAAAGAGCCTTATTCATGTAATAATAAAATAGCCTAATTATAATTAATTATAAGTCTAATTATAGTCAATGCCTAATAGTTACCTCCTGAAAACCTCTTTTTTATTCAATGGAGCCAAACTCTGCAAATATATTATATTTGAGTCCCAGGGGATGAACCTCTGTGGCAAAAAGGGATTATTACCAAATGTTAATCAGCAATGCTTTTGGAGAAAGCTTTTTATTTAAAGGGGGACATATAAAATAGAGTTTGTATCACTAATAGATATCAAAGCGAGTTCACTCCAGAGCTTAAACTTATATAGGTCTCAGCCAGATTTCATAAACTGCAACAATAAACAAACCCTCAAACAAAAGTGGTCCTGAGGAATCTAGGGATGTCCAGATAACATAGGCAAGGCACACAGCCACATAAAATACTTATTTATAAAACCTCAAATCATGACTCTCCTATTTCTTTATTTTAACCTATAATTTTCTAGTTATCTGTGAAGTATATTTCTCAGACATTTAAAGCCTTCATATTGTTCCTATGCCAGTTGAGCCCTGAAACCCAGCATATATGTGGCCAAGTCCTAATCTCCAGTTCTTCAGACCTGACCTGGACAACTAACAAAATGATGAACAAGACCCAGACCCAAAGCAATTAGTATCTTCACCTGCAAGCAAACAATTTCATTCCTGTACACCATAATATCTATGGCCTTTCTCAGTCTGAAGCAGTCAGAGTGGAAATCATCACAAATCCCTTAAGACTGATGAGTGAACAAAAATAAGGGAAAGCAGTGTAACTGCTGATTAAGAAGATTTGTTGTTATGGTTGTTATTATCTTGGGTTAGTTGAGTAACACATGACATTGATTAAAAATTATATTTTGAAATAAAAAAGAGATTAAATCAGTCACCCAAATCCTTCCAAAAAAGGAAAATCCAGAACCACATGGTATCACAGCTGAATTCAAACAATAATTCTAAGAATCAATCATTTTAGAAATTAATATAAATTCTGCTCAAACTCTTCCAAAAAATTGAACAGGAGTGAACACTAACTTACTCTATAAGGCCAATATCAACCTAATACCAAAGCAAGATAAAGTTACTAAAGGAAAAAAATAATTCAGACCAATTACTCTTAGGAATATAAATGTAGAAATCATCTAATAAATTATTATAAATTGAATTCAACAGCCCATTAAAAGAATTATACAGGGAAGCGGCTGTGGCTCAATCAGTAGGGCTCCCGTTTACCATATGGGAGGCCCCGGGTTTGGTTCCCTGGGGCCTCCTGGTGAAGGCAAGCCCGCCCACACGGTGTGGTTAGCTGACCCAGCAAGTGCGAGCAGCAAGGGGGGGATAAATGAATAAATAAATAAAACCTTTAAAAAAAAAAAGAATTATACAATGAAAGAACTATACACCAAGATCAAGTGGATTTTATCCCAGGTATGCAAGGATGTGTCAACAAAAGGAAATCAATTAATGTAATACAACACATTAGCAAAACAAAGGGAATAACTCAGATGATGCTGAAAAGGCATTTGACCAAATCCAGCATTCTTTCTTGATAAAATCACCTTGAAAAACAAGAATAGAATGAAACTTCCTCAACATGATAAAAGGCACATATGAAGAACTCACAGCTAACATCACCTTTAATGGTGAAAAAACTGACAACTTTTCCTTCTAAAATCTGGAATAAGAGAAGGAAGCCCACTGTCACCTCTGTTATTCGACATTGTACTAGAAGTTTTAGGCAGAGCAGTTAGGCAATAAAAAGAAAAAAGCACACACATTTCATAGGGAGAAGTAAAACTAAATGTGGATGATATGACCTTATTTATATATAGAAAGTCCCCAACATCCCACAACAAAACTACTTAAGCTAATAAACAAATTCAACAAAGTAGTGTGATACAGGATCAACATGGAAAATCAGTTGTGTTTCTATACACATGTAATGAGCTATCTGAGGATGAAATCAAGGAAAAATCCATTTGTAATAGAAATTAAAAGAATAAAATATCTAGGAATAAATGAAATGAAGGATGTAAAGCATTTATGCATGAAAAACTACAATATTGCTGAAAGAAATCATAGAAGATCTACATCAATGGAAGGAACTTCCACTTATGGATTGGAAGACTAAATATTGTCAAGATAGCTATTCTACTAAAAATGATTTACAGATTCAATGCAATCCCAATCAAAATTACAATAGCTTACTTTACTGAAATAGAAAAGACAATCAGGAAATTTATTTGGGAGGGTAAGAGGCCCTGAATAGCCAAAAACATTTTGAAAAAGAATGAATTTAGAGGACTCATACATCCTGACTTTAAAACTAAGCTAGAGTGGTCAAAACAGTAGATTACTGGCAAAAGGATAGATGAATAGGCAAATAGAATAGAATTCAGAGTTCAGAAATAGACCCTTATAACTATGGACAATTGATTTGTGACAAAGCTTCCAAGTCCAATCAATTGGGAAAGAATAATGGTGCAGGGAGAATGGGATATCCATATGTGATAGGATGAAAAAGGACCCTTATCTCTCACCAGTTAGAAAAATTAATTCAAAATTGACAAAAATACCAAAGGATAAAAACCAGGACTTTAAAACTATTAAAAGAAAATTTAGGGAAGCACCTTCAGGTTCCTGTGTTAAAAAAAAAGGTTTCCTTAACTTTAGACCCAAAACACAATCAACAAAAGGAAGAAACAGGTAAATCATACCTCATCAAAACTAAAAACTTTTTACATCAAAAGACTTTATGATGAAAGCAAAAATGCAACCTATGCAATGGGAGAAAAGATTTGCAAAACATTAAGTAAAATGGAGTAACTTGGGCAATGAGATTTAAAATGAAGTCAGAGATCTGTGTATAAAGGAAGTCCCTTTACAACACCCCTGAAAGTCTGAAACTGGCTATAAAAAGCAAAAACTAAGTAGCTAATAAAACCACTATCTTCTTGAAAAATCAAAACCTATTTCTAAGATTCTTTTCCTAACCAACTTCTTTTTTAGTTTTCCATCTTTTTGCCTTAATAAACCCTTGCCTGAGAGCCCTAACTTGGTACACAGTTTAGGTTACAACCTGAATCTGTGCTTCATGAATTGTAATTCTAAGACCCAAAATACATGCTTTTGTTGCTTTAGTGCTCAGTATGGCTTACTTGGTCAACATTTCTGGTGTTCAGAAGTGGGATCTGAAGTCACCACTGACCTGAGGCTAGAGACACCACTGGACTGCAGCACTATACAGACTAGAGGCCCTCCCTCTCTCATTTCCACAATAGCTCCAGGATCCTATTGCTGAGTCAACTTTGTTTGAAACCCTGCTTCCTTTGTTTGCCTGTCTTCTGGTCAATGGTATTTTGGAATTTGTTTTTCCGGATTCATGTTGAACTTTGTTCTTTTGGATTGGACTTGTGCCTGCAGGCCTTTTGATTGCCTTTCTGGTTCATAGGCATTTCTCCCATTTGGTGAGTACTCAAATATCTGGAATCTTTTCTTTCTCACTTTCTATGATATTATACAGAAAGATGGCTCCCTAAAATTATAATGACCTTTGTCCTTGATGCTGAGTATTTGGAATTAACAAATAACTCCAGTCACTGAATTTTTATATAGATGTTTTATTAATTTTTAGTATAATGTAGAATGACTCACTCACTGAAACACTCAATGAACTGTAATCACAGTCTTGATGTATGTTAACCGTTTAAAGTAGCTAGTGACAAATATCTGAAACTTATCTCTTTGTTGCTAATAATATGCTTTATAACTACATAATCTAAATAATCATTACCTTGTAACTATACAGTCACAGGTTGACTTTTGACTGGGCCTGCTTGTATAACTTATCTTAGCACATGTGTCCCTGCAAGATTTTGTCAATTATTAAGAGCCTCTTAATAGCCCCCTTTGTTTAGCTTAGGGTCTGTGCATATTTCATGTTAGTTAAGCAAGTTAAAACTAGCTTAACCTCCATACTCATTATCTTATGTAGACTGAAGTACTTACAACTCTACATTAGCCTATAACCACATGTGTTACCCTATCCAGACATTGTTAGCTCATAATAGATGTTAATTAAGCAATTCAGGATGCAATTTCTATCCTGTAACCTGATGCTTGTCACAGAGAGCTTTTTTTCTTTACTTTTAAAAAAGTTTTAGATTACAGAAAAGTTACATCAAAAATATAGGAGTTGAGTAGAGGTAGCTCAGTGGTTGAGTACCTGCCTTCTATGTACAAGTTACTGGGTTCAATCCCCAGGACCTCATTATGTATATAAGATTTGCATCTATCCCACCCCCTGCCCCACTCATACTTTCCTCTGTTAATAACATCTTTCATTAGTGTGGAACATTTGTTACAACTGGTAAACACATATTGAATCATTGCTATTAACCATGGTCTATAGTTTACATTATGGTTTACACTTTGCATGGCACAACTTTTTAGGTCTTGACAAAATGTATAATCACCTGTAATCATCATTGCAATATCATATAGAGCAAGTCCAATTTCCCCAAAATACCTCATGTTGCACCTATTCTTCCCTTACTTCCCTCAGAATCACTGTTGACCAATGTCTTTATATCAATGTTACAAGTACTTCCATTACTAAAATAATAATGTCTATTTTGGTCTATAGATGCATTTCCCCTTATGTTTGTCCATTCCTAAATTTTGAGGATTTGGGGATGTTGATGCCCATGCTGCCTCTGCTTGCAAGGGTCTTAGATCCCATGGGGCAAATGGATCGAACTATGTTGCTTGCAATTGTGGATATTTTCTGTTTTTTTTTGGATAGACATTGATCTTTATCATCCTTTTGTTATTTGTCCTGAGTGAGTTCAATGAGCTTGAGAGTAGGTGATGGCTGCATCTCTGCTGAGATTCAGGGCTCACATGGCACATGAATAGACCAAAGATTTAAGTCACTAGGACATATATTTAATGGGCATATGGTTAATTATAGATTCAAATAAAAGGGGCCAAAGTACCATTTGTAGTGAAAATATAAATGAGTCTAAGCTGTCAAATTGGGGAAATAGTTTATCATATATACCAAAATAATGACCATTGATGGATTGCTGATTTCCTGGGATTGTCTGCCCTGCCTATAGTGTCCAGATGACTTTAGATCCCCCAGGAGCACCCCTGCTTGACACATTGTTTACTGTGGCAGTTAGTGAGATTCTCCTGAGACATGCATAAGCATAACCTCTGGAACACACTCCTTACATTTTGGAATCTCTTAACCATTAAAAATCTTTTATATTTAATATTTCCCCCTTTTGGGTAAGAATTTTTTTCCAAATGCATTATACATTAGTGCTTAGGAATAATCCCTCAGTGTAAGGAAATCCCATCCCCAGGAGTCATGTCCCATGCCAGGGGAAATGATATGATCTTATATCCTGTGTATGGCTTAGAGAGATGCTACATTAGAGTAACAAGAAGGTTTTCAGGAGGTAACTCTTAAGCTATATATATATTAATGTGTGTATTACTAGGCTAAGTTTCAATTTTACAAAGAAAAGTTTCATAAGTACAAGCATTATTATCAAAGGCCTGACATATTGGTCTCTCCTCCTTTGCTAGGCCCTGACCCTAGAGACTTTTGCCACTCTATTAGAGAATGTAGCAGGACTGAAGATGGAAATTTTATATTTTTTGTTTATTTTGTGGGTCTCCACCGACACAGATACACCCCATGACCATATGAACACATTCAGATTCAGAGGCATGCCTCTGGTGCACCCCTACCCACAAATCCCCCTACCATTCACACCCTACACCAGTGATCCTCTTCCACTGCCATAGTTGTAACTTTTCTGTAATCCAAAACCTCCTGTATTAGTCAGCCAAAGGGGTGCTGATGCAAAGTACTAGATATCCATTGGCTTTTATAAAGGGTATTTATTTAGGATAGAAGCTTACAGTTACAAGTCCCTAAAGAGTCCAACTCAAGGTTAATTCCTCACCAAACTCTGTTTCCACATGTAGAAGCAAGATGGCAGGCAATCTTTCCTGGCCTCTCCTTCTTTCTTCCTCTTAAGTATCTGTGGGCCCAGCTTCTTCTGATCTCAGATGTAGACTGGCATAGGGCTTTTCTTTCAGGGGTTCTCAGCAGCTCTATACTCTTCACAAGGTCAGCTATAACTACTAGGTGAATGGCTCATCTTTCTGCTGGGGCTCCAGGATCAAAACTGACATATTTCTCTCTCTTGTTCTTTTGTATCTTCTCATGAGAATTTTCTTGATTGAGTGCCCTTGATATAGCCCAAAGGAGTGAGGATACAAACCTGAGCCATGCCTTATCAATGTGTTCAAATCAAAGGCCCTGAATTGATTCAAATAAGTAAACTTAAAACATTTGAATTTAAATTAAAAGGTATCATACCCAGAACAGACCAGTTTACAAACATAATCTATATCAATTTTTGGAATTCATAAATAATATCAAACAGCCACACTCCACCCTCAGAATTCCAAAAAGACATTACAATATTCAAAAAAACTTAAATCCTTTCAGTTAACAATACTAAGTACAAAATCACATCACTCTTATTTGCAGAAATACAGTTTTTCTTGGGGCAAAGCTATCTCTGGCTGTAGACCTGTGAAACCCACAAAACAATTTATCTGCTTCCAATATGCAAAAGGACAGGCATAGAATAAATATTTGTATTATTATAAGAAGAATTTGGGAAGAAAAGATGTGTTACTGGTTACCCAATAATTCCAAAACCTGCAGGGCATAGACCATTAGGTTTCAAAGTCTGACAGTCATTCTTAAGATGATGGTTTCTTTTCCCTAGAGCCTCATGGGGGCCCACCCTTTCCACAGGCTTGTCCAGTGGCCATTTTCTTGGTTCCACTCTCATCAAACATCTCAGTGAAAACTGAGCTTCAGACTTCACCTTCCAAGAACATTGAGGTGATGGTTGAAATTTCCACAATCTCTGGGGTACAGTCTCAAACCCTTTAGCACATTGAGGTAGTAGCAACATTCTCCCCAATATCTGGCATACAGGCCCAATATTCTCAGAACAGTGAGGTGGTGACCTGGCCTTCTGAAATCTATGGGGGACAGGCCCAACCCTCTCAGAACTATGGGATGTTGACCTCACTCTCCCCAAACCTTGTGATGTGCTCAATCATCTCTGTAGCCTGGGGCAGCAAAATTCTCCCTAAAGAGTGGGCTGGAACATCTACCCTCTTTAAATGCTGGGGCACACTCACCCTCTCTGTACACATGGAAGCAATTTCAATCTTGGCCCAAGGAGATGTCTTAATTCCAGACTGCAGCTTCCATGGTTTTCCTCTTAAAGTTCTTTTCAGTTCCATCTTTCCCCTCCATGTCCCTTTTAGTCCAGGCTGACAGTGGTTTTGTTCATTCAGTTCTCGCAAAAAGCTTGTTGGTTTAACATAAAAAAGCAGGGGTCCAAGCCAAAAGACAGTAGACTTTCCACAAGTCTTCCCTGGATAACTGCATTTTCAATCCTGATTTACAAGTTAAAAGTTTTGTTAATTCCTCAAATTGGGCACTATAATCTGGGGGCTTGATTTCCAGAGGCATGGAATTCCTGGAATCAGTTTCTGTTTGCTTTGTGCTCAACAATTCTGTTATCAGCTTATCTCTTTCATCTAATATTTTGCCATAATCTGCAAGGAGAATCCAGGCTGCATTTTCCACATCTAGTTTGGAAATCTCCTTGGCTAAATGTTCATGTTGTAATTTTCAAATTCTGCCTTCCATATAATATCAGGAGTTAATCTTGCTAACTTCTCTGCAACTTTAAAATATAGGTCACCTTTCCTCTAGTTTCCAATAATAGTTCCATTTCCTTCAAAAACCTTATCAGAAATAACTTTAGGCTCCATATTCCAACCAGCAATCTCTTCAAAGCAGTCTAAGCCTTTTCCATCAAGCATCTGACAATTTCTCCAAAAAAAAAAAAATTCCTTTACCCATTTATAAAACCATTCCAGTATTTTTGGTAATTGCATCAGAATATATCCCACTCCTGATACCTAATTCTGCTTTAGTCAGCCAAAGGGGTGCTGATGCAAAGTACCAGAAATCTTTTGGCTTTTATAAAAGGTATTTATTTGGGATAGAAACTTACAGTTACAATAACCTAAAGATTCCAACTCAAGGTTGCTTCCTCACTAAATTCTGTTGCCACATATTGAAGCATGATCTCTCCTGATCTCTCCTTCCTTATCCCCTTAAGGCTTTGTGTGTACAGCTTCTTCCAGTCTCAGCTGTAAGCTGGCATAGGGCTTGTCTCTCGGCTTCTCAGCTGTTCAGGTCTCTTCACAAGGTCAGCTGTAAACTATCAGGTGAATAACTCGTCTCTCCCCCAAGGCTCCAGGATCAGAAGTGAAAAGGTCTCTCTCTATTCTTCTTCTGTACCTTCTCCTGTGTGTCTTCTTGATTGAGTTTCTGTTTATATAGCCCAAGGGGTTGGGGACTCAACCCTGGGCCATTTCCTACTAATGTGATCAAATCAAAGGCCTGAATTGATTTAAATAATAAATTTTAAACCTTTGAATTTAACTTAATCAAAGTATATCATAAAAGAGGAACAAACCAGTATAAAAGCATAATTTATATCTCTTTTGGAATTCATAAATAATATCAGACTTCCACACCTCTCCAAAACAAAGCCAAAGAAATTTCTTGTGTTGTGCCTTTCATCACCTTAAGATCTGTTATCTTTTATGTATGCACATCACTTCTTTTGTAGGTTCCCCAAGTGTCTTTTTTTTTTAACTTTATTTTCAAAGAAACTTTAGGTTACAGAAAACACACATTGAAAATATAAAGGATACACATATGAGCCACCCCCACCAATTCTCCCCATGTTAATAACATTTCTCCCTACTAATAACATCTTACATGAGTGTGGTACATTTGTTATAATTGATGAACAAATATTGAAGCATTGCTACTAACCATAGGCAAAAGTTTACATTATGGTTACACTTCACAGCATACAATTTTATTTGTTTGATAAAATGTTTAATGTCTTGTGCCTGTCATTGCAAAACTTTGCAGAACATTTTCAATGTCTTAAAAATGCCTTGTTTCACCTATCCCACCCCCCACCCTTGGAAACTCTAGTAACCACTAAGTTTCAGTTTTTCAAGAATGTTTCATAGTTACATGGATTAATATTGAGGACTTTACATACTGGTTGCTTTCTTTTATTGGGTAATGCCTATGTACTTGAGAGATTCTTGTCCATCTAATTGATAATGTATCAGGACTCTCGGGAAGGGAGTTTAAAATTTTCTTGTTTGTTTTTTGGGTCTCGACCCACTGAGATAACATGCTGAACAAGATGAACAGGTTCATATTCCATAGAAGCATGTCCCAATTGAACACTTTCCACATGTCCCCCCACCACCGATACCCTGTACCAGTGACCATCCCCTTCCATATTTGCCAAATGAGCATTTACACAATGGTAGCTTCACCTACAGACATACAAATCATGAGTTCACTTTTTCCATTTTTCAGCCCTCCCTCCAGTTCCATGGATGGTCCAACCCAAAACTCCCAGCCTGATCACCCTCATATCCCTACAATACCATCAACCCATCCACTACCAAATCACCCCCTTCTACCTTATAATAGTTTCTGCCCAGCTTGAGCATTGGCTCACCACACTCTACTTCCTTTCTGTCTCCTGATATCCTATCTTCCAGATTCTAGTTCTCTGGATTTTCTTAATATATTTGGCTCATATCAGTGAGGTCAGAGAACATTTGTCCTTTAGTGACTGGCTTACGTCAATGAAAATTACATCTTCAATATTCATCCAGGTTGTCAATGGGTGTGTATACTGCATAGCTTCTTACAACTGATTAACATTCCATTGTTTGGATATAGAATAACTTCCTCATCTCTTCATCTGTTGATGAAATGTTGGGTTGTTTCTAACTGTTGGCAATAACAAATAATGATGCTATGGACACTTTTGGACATATAACTTTCCATATCCCCACTTTCAATACTAGTGGGAAAATACACCACAATGTGATAGCTGGATCATATGGCAGTTGTATATTTAGCTTCCTGAGGAACCATAAATCCTTTCTTCACAATGGCTGCATCATTCTACATTCCCACCAGCAGTGAATGAGTATTCCTTTCCCACTACATCCCTGCCAAAACTTGTAGTTTTTTTGTCTCATTGTTGTAATATGACATCTCATTGTAATTTGATTTGTATTTCCCTAAAAGCTAGTGATGTTAAGCATTTTTTTTCATGTACATTTTAGCCATTTGTATTTCCTCTTTGGAAAGTGTCTATTCAAATCGCTGGCCCATTTTTAAAATGGGTTATTCGCCTTTTATATAATTTTTTGAGATATAAGGTTTCTTTTATATGCTGAATATTAGACCCTTATCATAAAAGTGATTCCCAAATATATTCTTCCATTGAGTATCACTTTCTTGATGCACTTTTTGAACCACAAAATATTTTCATTTTGATGATAGGGCATTTATCTACTTTTTCTTTCATTGCTCATACTTTGGTTTTAAAGTTTTTGAAATCATTTCCTACTACAAGATCTCATAGATCCTTCCCTACATTATCTTCTATGAGCTTTATGGTCTTGGCTGTTATATATAGGTCTTTGATCCATCTTCAGTTCAATTTTGCATAGGGTGTGAGATAGTTATCCTCTCTCATTCTTTTGAATATGAGTATCCAGTTATCCCAGCACCATTTGTTGAAGAGGCCATTTTGTCCCAATTGAGTGTGCTTGGTGAGTTTGTCAATTTTCAGCTGACCATATATGTATATATCTATATCAGAAATGTCAATTTGGCTTCATTTTTCAGTATGTCTATCTTGTGGCAAAACTATGAAGTTTTGACTACTATAACTTTATAGTATGCTTTAAAGTCAGGTAGCATGATTCCACTATACTTATTTTTCTTTTTCAATATGTTTTTCACCATTTGGGGCCCCTTGCCCTTCCAAATGAATTTCATAATTGGCTTTTCCAGTTCAGTAAGAAAATACTGTTTTATTTTAATTAGGATTGTGTTAAATTTGTGAATCAATTTGGTTAGGACAGACATCTTGATCATATATAATCTTACAATCCTAAAACATGGAATATTCTTCAATTTATTTAGGTCTTCTGTGATTTCCTTTAACAATGTTGTGTAGTTTTCTGTGTACAAGTCCTTTACATCTTCCTATGTATCTCATTATTTTTGTTTCTATTGTAACAGAATTTTTTATTGATTTCTTCCACCCATTGCTCATTATTAGTGTACAGAAATTCTACTGACTTTTGGATGTTGATCTTGTCAATTTACGGAACTCATTAGCTCTAGAAGTTTTGTTGCAGATTTTTTGGGGTCTTTTTATGTATAGGATCATGCCATTTGCAAATAGTGAAATTTTTCCTTCTTTCTTTCCAATTTATTTTTTTTTTTTTTTTTTTTTTTTTGCCTATGTGCTTGAACAAGGACTTCTAATACATTGTTAAATAAAAGCATTGACAGTGGGCATCTTTTCCTTGATCTAGAACTTAGAAGGAAAGCTTTTAGCATTTTACCATTGAGTATGATGTTAGCCGTGGGTTTTGCATATATACCCTTTTTCATATTGAAGATGTGTCATCCCTCTATTCCTATATTTTGCAGTTTTTTCTTTTAATCAAGAAAAGTTGCTGTATCTTGTCAAATGCTTTTTCTGCATCAATAAAGATGATTATGTTATTGTTTTCTTTCAATCTTTTACTGTGGTTAAAATACAACATTGATTGATTTCCTTATTTTGAACCATTCTTGCATACCAGGGATAAAATACACTTGATCATAGTGTATAGTTTGTCTGATGTGTTGTTGAATATGATTAGTAAATATTTTGTAGAGGATTTTATCATCTAAGTTTATTAGTGAAATTGGTCTGTAGTTTCTATTACTTTGTGGCATCTTTATGTAGATTCAGTTTTAGGATAATATTGGTATGATAGAATGAGTTTGGTAATGTTCCCTCCATTTGTAGTTTAAGCAAGATGGTGTTAGTTTTCTCTAGAATGATGGGTAGAATTCACCCATGAAGCCATCTGGTCATGGTTTTTTTATCAATTGGGAGATTTTTGATGACAAATTTAATCTTACTACTTGTTATTGGTCTGTTGATATATTCTATTTCCTCTTTCATCAATGTAGGTTGCTTGTGATTTTCTAGATATTTGTCCATTTCATCTAAGTTAACCACCTTGTTAGCATAAAATTTTTCCCAGTGTAAATGTATGATTCTCTAAACTTTTGTGGGATCATTGGTCATATTCTTTTTTTAATTTTTAATTTTTTAATTTGCATCTTCTCTTTTTCTTTCGTAGTCTACCTAAGGGTTTGTCAATTTTTATTCATCTTCTCAAAGAAGCAGCTTTTGATTTTGTTAATTTTTCTAGTTTTTTTAATTCTCAATTTTATTTAGTTCTGCTATAATCTTTTTTATTTCCTTCTTCCTTCTTGCTTTAGGATTAAATTGTTATTTTTTTAGTTGCTCCAGGCATGCAGTTAGGTCCTTAAAAGCATATCTTTTTTTTTTTTTTTCTCATATAAGCAGGTATGACTATAAATTTCCCTCTCAGCACTGCTTTAGCTCATCCAATAGGTTTTGATATATTTTGTTCTCATTTTGATTCATTTTGACGTAGTTATTGATTATTTTAGCAATTTCCTCTTCAACCCACTGATTGTTTGACAGTGAGTTGTTTAACTTCCATAACTTTGTGCTTATTCTGGTTTTCTGTCCCCTTTTAATTTCCAGCTTCCTTCCATTGTCAGAGAAATTACTTGTATAATTTCAATATTTCTAAATTCATTGAACTTGTACTTTGACATTGCATGTGGACTATCCTGGAGAATGATCCATGTAGGCCCAAGAAGAATATATATTCTGCTGTATTTGGGTGTAATGATCTGTATATATCTACTAGACCTAGTACATCTAACATGTTATTCAAGGTCTTTGTTGCTTTATTACCCTCTGTAGAGATTTCTGTCTAATGATGATATGGTGCATTGAAGTTCATCACTGTCATTGTTAGAGACATCTATTCTGCCCTTATTGTTTCCATTGTTTGTTTCATGTATTAACAACTTGGTTAAGTGAATAAATGTTTATGATTTCTCTTTCTTTTTACTTGATTATCCCTTTTATTATTATAGTGTCCTTCTTTGTCTTTTACAATAGTTTTGCATTTAAAGTCTATTTTGTCCAACATTAGAGTCGCTACTCTCAATTATTTTTTAGTTATTATTTGCACATAAAATCATTTTCCAACCTGTCACTTGCAAACTCCTTGTGTCCTTTGACCTAAGGTGAGTTTCTTTTAGACAGCATAGAGATGGATCATATTTCCTTATCCTTTCTGCTAATCTATATATTTAGTTAGAAGAGGTTAAACCATTAGCATTCAATACTATTATTGTCAAGACAGTACTAACATTAGGCTTTTTAAAATTTAAGTTTATATGTCATATTTTGTTTTTATTTCTCTTTTTATCTTTTAGTTACTCTTATTAACCATCTTCCTTTCTAAAATCCTCTCCAAACCTCTCACATTTTTTTTTCCCCTTTCAACCTGCAGAACTCGCTTTACTATTTCTGGAAGGGTAGGACTCTTGTTGATCCTCTCTCTTAATTTCTGTTTATCTGTGAATATTTTGAACTCTTTCTCATTTCTTTCTATCTTTTTTTTTTCCTTGACTTCTTTCTCATTTTTTAATGCATCTTTCCAGTGTATAGAATTCTTGGCTGGCAGATTTTTTTTCTTTTAGCACCTTAACTATATCATACCACTGCCTTCTTGCCTCCATAGTTTCAGATGAGAAATAAGTGCATAATCTTATTGAGCTTTCCTTTTATGTGATGTTTCTCTTTTCTTTTGCTGCTTTCAGTATTCTCCTTTTCCTTGAGCATTGGACAATTTGATAAGTGTATGTTTTGGAGTAAGCCTGTTAAGATTTATATTTTTTGGAGTATGCTGCACTTCCTGACAGGTACATCCATGTCCTTCAAAAGAATTGTGAAATTTCCAGGCATTATTTCCTCCAACACTCCTTCTTCTCTTCTCTTCTCCCACTGGGATATCTATAATGTATAATGTTTATGTATTTCATGTTGTCATTCAAATCCCGAAGTCCTGTCTGGATATTTTCTATCTTTTAATCTATCTGTTTTACTATCTGTGCAATTTTAGATATATTCTTGTTTTTATTAAATCTTTATAATGTCCTTTTTAAATTTATTTTTATTGTGGGTAAAAATCAAAATTTTCACAATACATACTAACATTTGCAAAATGATATATAAATATATATGCATATATGTGTATTTGCTTACAAAAAATGTTATTTATATATATATATATACACATATATTTTAAGAGGTGCTTACATTACCCAAAATATTACACGGAACCCACTGGGATTCCCATGTTGCAGGGGGTGTGGTTTGGTATCTGGGAGTCTCCGGCACTCCGTGTGTGACTTTGCTGTGACCTAAAACATCTTTGAAAATTAAATGAAAAATTGGGAGACAATGGGGATTGAGAGGAGGAAGGTGTCTTTTTTTTTTAATTAGGGAGGATGTGAGTTTTACAAAACAATCTTGCATAATATACAAGATTCCTATATACCACCTCAGCATCCACATGCTGCATTTTTGTGGAACATTTTTTAAAATTGATGAAGATTATTAAAATATTACTACTAACTAAAGTCCATAGCTTACATTAGGAGAATTTTTCCCATAAGATCACCCTTTAATTAATAACAAGTAATAGTTTTGTATACTTGCTATACTTCATAAAACAACATTTTCATCTTTGTACTGGTAAGCACAGTCCATTATCCACCACAGTGTTCACTCTGTTATAGTCCCATGTTTTGTACAATCCATCCAAAGTACACTCAGTGGCTGTCAGTATCATCACAGAGTTGTGCTGTCATCACCTCAATCAATTTTAAAATGTTTTCATTACTCCAAAAAGAAAAGTCCCACACCCACTTCAACTCTCTATTGTTGACTCTTAGCATTGATATACTACCTTCATTGCCACTGATGCAAAAATATTACAATATTACTGTAAGCTATAGTCATAAGTTCCATTAATTGTACTTTTCCAAAAATCACCATATTTTTAACACCTTGTAATATGGCTTACATTTGTTCTATTTCATGGAAAAATATTCTTTTTTAATTCAATAATATATTTTTTTATTTTTTTAAAACATACTTAGATTACATAAATGTTACCAAAAAAATTAGGGATTCCCATATGCCCCACTCCCCATATCTCCCACACCCACCCACATAAACATCCTTCATTAGTGTGGCACATTCATTGCAATTGATAAATACATCCTGGGACTTTGCCATTAAGCATGAACCATAGTTCATATTGTAGTCTACACTCTCTCCCACACAATTCTGCATGTTATATGATGATATAAAATGGCCTATATCTGTCATTGCAGTGTCATTTGAGGTTATTCCCAAGACCCCCCAAAACCCCCCTCCATATGACAACTGTTTATCCCTCTCCCTGTCCCCAGACCCTCCAGTGGCCACTGGCTCCAGAATAATGTTGTAATTTCTTCCATTGCTAGAATCACAATATGTCTAGAGTAGAATACCAATAAGTCCACTCTAGTCCATAGCCCTTTCCCCAATTCTGAAGATTCTGGGATGGTGATGTCCACTCCATCTCTAATTGAGAGGGGGATTATATCCCATGAAGAAGATAGATGGGAATATCCTGCCTGCAGCTGCAGACTCTCTCCGTCTCCTGAAACAGCTGTTGTTCATCATCATTTCCCCCCCCCCATTTGTCCTGGGTGAGTCCAATGAGCTGTAGAGCAGATATTGCAACTCTGCTGAGGTTCCAGGTCCAGCTGGCACATGGACAACCCAAACACTAAAGTCTCTGGACGTACACCTATGATCTCCATCACCGAGTATAGGTTTAAATAGAAGGGAAAGATAAATCATGTATAGGGAAGACATAATAGAGTACAACTCTGTCACTCTCAGGAGCACAAAGTCCAAAGTAAGATCCACTGGCAAGGCACCAAACTCTGGAGCTATTCTCCCTGACCATAGGACCTGGGTGTCTCCAGAGCCCTGGGGAGCCTCACTATTTGGGGTAGTATCCACTTTGAAAGTCTATGGGATCCTGCTGAGATGTGTATAAGCATTACCTCTGAGAAGACCTCCTTACTCACTTTGAAGTCTCTTAGCCATATAAATTCCTTTGTCTTTACCTTTCCCCCCTTTTATTCAAGGTCTTTTTCCATTTGCATTGCTATTTGGTGCTTGATAGCAATACTTTGGTGCCAGGGAAGCTCATCCCCAGGGTCATGTCCTACATTGGGGGGGAGGTAATGATTTCATACGCTGAGTTTGGCTTAGAGAGAGGCCACATTTGAGCAACAAAGAAGCTCTCAAGAGGCAACTATTAGGCATCCAATAACAATAGGCTAAGTTTCAATTTCAGGAGCAAAGGCTCATAAGGCTAGTAATCAAAATCAAATGCCCATCAGTGGATTATCTTCCTTCACCAGTCACTGGCCCTGCACTTGGAGGACTGATGCTGCTCCCTTAGTGAATGTGGCAGAGCTCTCCAGGATGGAAATTCAATATTCTCTCAGTTATTGTGGAAGTCTCCACACACTGTAACAATGTCCTATAAACATTTGAACACTTTTACATACTTTATATGTATGCTCAGGTGAACTTCCTCCCATGCATTCCCCGTCACTGACACCCCACACCAACAATCCTCCCCCGCCCCAGTTGTAAGCCTTCTGTCATCCAAAGCTTCTTCAAAAATGTAGTCATTACAATGGCCAAATACAATTAATAGGAAAATGAAACCCTAATGATAAGTTTAAATATAAGAAATAAAATACATAAAAATTTTAAAAACTAAAAACAAAATAAAATTATAAGATTGGGATGTTAAAAAATATATTAATTTTTTTTTCTTTACATTTTGTCTTTCATCGCCACAAAATACCTGGTGTACTGTCTTTACCATGGAATCTTCACCCACTCATTCCCTAGTGTCTCACTAGTTTTTGTTTTGTTTTCAAAGAAGTTTTGGGTCACAGAAAAGTCACACACAGAATACAGGAGACTCTCATATACCCAACATCCTCCCCCTTTCCTTCCCTCCACATTAATACCTTTTTATATGTGGATGGTAACTTTGTTATAATAATAGTGAAACATAGCTACTAAACATGGTCAATGGTTTACATATGATTTACATTTTAGACTGTACACTTTTATAAATTTTGGCGATATTTACCATGTCCTGTGTATTGTTTTTGATGTCAATAAAATTTTCCTGTGCCTTTCAAATCTGATGTTATATCCTTCTAGCATATATTTTATTTCTTGCATTGTTCCATTCATCACCATCAGATCAGTTATCTCTTTATATATGTTTACAATTTCTTCTGTATGTTCCCATGTCTTCTTTTATATATGCTTTTTTATTTTTTAAAGATACCCAGATTATATGAATGTTTCATTAAAAAAATAGAAATTGCCATATGCCATGCTCATTACCCTTCTCACACTTTTAAGATCCTTAGCAACATCCTTCATTAGTGTGGTACATTTGTTACAATCAATGAACACATGTTGGACTATTGCCACTAAGCATGGATTATAGTTTGTCTTGTAGTTTATACTCTGTCCTGCACAATTTTGTAAATTATGACAAAATATACAACAGCCTGTATTTGTTTTTGCAATGTCATTAAGGACAATTTCCAACTCCCAAAAATGGCCCCAAATTACACCTATTTTTTCATCTCCCTCCCCCCAGAACTTCTAGTGGCCACTGCCTCCATATTGACAAAAGTTCTTCCATTGCAAGAATCATAAAATGTCTATAGTAGAATAACAGTCTAGTTATTCTAGTCTACTGTTCATTCCTCAATCCTGAGTATTCTGGGATGATGATGCCCAATCTGTTTCCAATTGAGAGGGGGCTTAGGTTCTATGGAGCAGATGGATGGTACTATCTTGCTTGTAGTTACAGACTCTATCTGTTCCTTGGGAACAGTGAGTCCCTGAAGAAGTTCAAGAATGTGCATTTATTCATTCAACTTGATGATTCAGGGTCACAACATGCTTTGAGAAACCACACATAAAGTAGAGTAATTTAACATGAAAAGCAAAATATATCTTACTAGGAGTCTAGTATAGCTCCCCATTGTGGAATGATTGTGGCAATTTGATATTGTTTATGAATTCCAAAAATACATATTGGATTATGTTTGTAAAATGGTCTGTCACTCTAGGCACATTAGATTATATTGGGTTCAGAGATTTCACTTTTACTTGATTAAATAATGATTAAGGCTCAGATTGGGCCACATCAGTAGGATGTTCCATCCCTGCCCCCATGGTGGACAGGGACTCATAGAGAAACTGCACTACAGACAATGTAGGATGGGGTTTTGACCTGGAGCCTGGGAAGTTAGCACACAGAAGAGAAGAGTAAATGATCCCAGAGAATTGAGCCCCATGAAAAGAGACAGACCCGGTCACCTGATAATCTAAACCTGGCCTTATGGAAAAAGCAGAGCAGCTGAACCTGGAGAGAATCAAGCCCTAAAAAGAGAGAAATCCAGGAAGCCAGAATTCTTGGCAGACATCTTGCTCCAACACATGACAACAGACTTTGGTGAGGGAAGTAACTTTTGCTTTATGTCCTCATAACTGTAAGTTTCTATCCCAAATAACTACCTTTTATAAAAGCCAGTATATTTCTGGAATTTTTCATCAGCATCCCTTTAGCTTACTAATACAGAACTTAGTGCCAGAGAGTGGGGAAGTGCTTTTGCAATTACCAAAATGCTGGAATTGTTTTATAAATGGGTAAGGGGTATTTTGGAGAAGAATTGTGAGATGCTTGGTAGAAAAGATGTACAGTACTTTGAAGAGACTGCTGATAGTAATATGGACTCTAAAGAGACTTTATATGAGGTCTTAGAAGTAAATAATGAAACTGTTATTGGAAACTGGAGAAAGGTGATCTGTGTTTTAAAGTCATAGATAACTTAGCAAGATTAACTCCTGGTGTTTAATAGAAGACAGAATTTGAAGATGGTGAGCCTGGGCATTTAGCTGAAGAACTTTCCAAAGTAAGCCCAGAGAATGCAGCTTGGCTTTTCCTTGCAGCTTATAGTAAAATGCTAGATGAGTGAGATAAGCTGATGAATGAACTGTTGGACCCAAAGAAAACAGAAACTGATTCCAGAACTTCCAAATTTCTGGAAATCAAGCCCCCAGATGATAGTGCAACATTTGAGGATTTAACTAAACTTGAAACTTGTAAATCAGGATTGAAGATGAAGTTAATTCAGAAAGACTTGTGAAAGTCTTACTGTCTGATGGCTTGAACCCCTCCTTCTTGCATGCTAAAAAACAAGCTTTTAAAGAGGGCTCTAAGAACAAAACCATTGCCAACTTGGACTAAAAGGAATGTGGAAGGGAGAGATTGAAGGGGAAACAGCTTTAAGAGGAAAACCATGGAAGCTGAGATCTGGAATTAAGATATCACCTTAGTCCAAGAGAGGAACCCCACCTGTGTGTACAGAGAAGGTGAGTTTGCCCCAGCAGTTGAAGAGGGTGGGTGTTCCCACCCTATGTTTGGGGAGAGTTTTGCTCCCCCAGGGTACAGAAAAGGTGGGGCACATTCCCCAAGGATTAGGGAAGTTAAAGTCAGTGCCTGATAGATCTGAGAGGGGCAGGGATTAGGGAAGCCCAGGTGGCCAAATCTTTGCTCTGAAAGGGTTGAACTTGCATGCCAAAGGTTAGGCAGGATGTTGTCTTCACTTCACTGTACTGGGGGGGGGTTAATATTCTAACCCAAAGTTTGGGAAAGGCATGGCAATCACCCCAATGTACTTTGAGGGTGAATTCTGGAGCTTGGTCACCATCCAGATGCTTGATCATGGTGGACCCAAGAAAATGGCCCTTGGGCAAGTCTTTGAAATGGTGGTACCCCATGTGGCCTGAAAAGGAGAAGAAACCATCATCTTAATAATGACTCTTAGTCTTTTACATCTAATGTAATATCTTGCAGGTTTACATAACTGTAGAGGACCCATGACTCATGTTTCCCTCCCAATTTCTCCTTATTGTAATTTAAATCTTTATCCTTTATCCATTTGTGTATTGGCAGTAGATAAATTGTTTTCTAGGCTGCAGAGATCTACAGCAGATGGGACTTTGCCCCAAGACAAACTGTATTTCTTTAAACTGATTATGATATGATTTTGTAGTTAGCATTGTTACTGAAATAAGTTTTTTTTGAATATTATAATATCTCTTTGGAATTCATAGGGTGGAGTGTGGCAGTTTATGTTGTTTATGAATTCAAAAAATAGGTATTGGATTATGTTTGTAAACTGGTCTGTCCATCTGGGCACATTAGATTTTATTGGATACAGAGATTTTACTTTTACATGATTAAATAATGATTAAGACACTGGGCCACATCAGTAGGATGTTGTTTCCCCACCCCATTGGTTGACAGGGAGTCACAGAGAAGCCACACTGCAGAGAAGGGAGGTTGGGGTTTTGAGCTGGAGCCTGGGAAGTAAGTACACAGAGCAGCAGAGCATCTGAGCCCAGAGAATCAAGCCCTCTGAAGAGAGACAGAGCCAGTCACCTGAAAGTCTACACCTGGCCTTGTGGAGAGGGCAGGGCAACTGAGCCCAGAGAGAAGTGAGCCTCAGAAAGAGAGGAACCCAGGAAGTCTGAACTCTTGGCAGACATCAGCAGATATCTTGCTCCAACATATGGCAAGACTGTAGTGAGGGAAGTAACTTATGATTTACAGCCTGGTGAATGTAAGCTTCTACCACAAATAAATACCCTTTATAAAACCAAATAGATTTCTGGTATTTCACATCAGCACCCCTTTAGCTGACTAATGCATGATAAAGCTGATTTTTTTTAGGAATTGCTAGTAATTGAACCCCAGGCTCCATACATGCAGAGCAGGCACTCAAAAACTTAGCTATACCTGCACCCCCTAAAACAATTTTTACAGAAATAATTGTAATAATTCTGAAGTGGTTTTTCCCATCTATTATTATGAAAACACTTTGTGCTAGATTTTTCCAACATAAATTTGTTTACTGGAGATATAGTAGCAAAATGCTATTTTTTAACTACTTAGCCCAAATAAAATATTTGAATTAATAAAACTTGATCTCTTTTCCATTGAGAGTTAATGGTAGGAAATAAAGTTGTGGCAGTTTGATATTATTTATGACTTCCAAAGAGATATATTAATTATGTTTGTAAATTGTTCTGTTCCTCTGAGCATAACTCTTTGATTGTATTAGATTCAGCTGAGACATCTGATTAAATTATGTTAAGATTAGAGCTTTGATTCAACCACATCATTAGAGTGTAATTCAGTGTTGAGTCACAGGCCCCTTGGTTGGCTGATAAAACAGACTCTCGCACAGAAATAGACACAGAGAAGAAGAACACAGAGGAAGAGAGTCAAGTCATTAGACATGGCAGAAGTCCTGGGAAGAGAAATAAGCCTGATCAACTACAACTGACCCTGTGAAGAGAACAAAGCAGCTGATCCCCCAAAAAAGGAGTGCTGGGGAGAGTGATGAGTCTTATGCCAGCCTACTGGTGAGATCACAAGAAACAGGGACCATGGAGCCTTAAGAGGAAGAAGGAAAGCTGAACCCTCACAGACACCACCCACCATCTTGGTTCACCTTGTGGCCAATGATTTTGTATGAGAAAGTACCTCTTATGGTACCTTGAGTTGGACTCTTAGGGTTTTGTCGCTGTAAGCTTTACCCCAAATTAATACCCTTCATAAAAGCCACCAGAATTACTGGTATTCTGCTATAGACATACGATTCTAGCAATGGAAGAAATTACAACATTGATGTGGAGGCAGTGGCCACTGGAGGCTCTGGGGGCAGGGAGAGGTAAAAGCAGTTGTAATATGGGAGCTTTGTAAGGACTTGAGAGTCATCCTGAATGACATTGCAATGACAGATATAGACCATTTTATATCATCCTATAACATGCAGAACTGTGTGGGAGAGAGTGTAGACTACAATGTGAACTATGGTCCATTCTCAGTGGCAAAACTCCAGGATGCATTTATCAATTGCAGTGAATTTGCCACACTAATGAAAGATGTTGTTTATGTGGGAAAGTGTGGGAGGTGTGAGGATTGGGACATATGGGAATCCCTGTGTTTTTTGTGTAACATTTATGTTATCTAAGTATCTTTTAAAAAGAAAAAATTTCCAAAAAGGAAAAGAAATAGTTGAGAAAATTTTTGTGATGATGAATGCACAACATTGTGATTGTAATAAAAGCCATTGATTATACACTTTAGATAGATCATATGGTACATGAATATATCTCAATAAAATTTCTTAAAAATAAATAAATAATTGTGCAAGAACAGCCAGAAATAGCAGCTATGTACAGCATGGGAAACAGAGAAAGATTGAGAGGTGAAGAATTTTTCTTGTTTGTTTTTTTTGTCTGTTTTTTGTTTATCAATATTATTATTGAAACAATGAAAATGCTCTAATGCTTGAAGTGATGAATGCACAACACTGTGATTACACCGCATACATTGTATACTTTGGATGAATTGTATACTTTATTAATATGTATCAATAACATTGATTTGTTAAAATAAAAAAAAGGCAACAGAGTTCCAGTACATTGCACCAACACCCATTTAGCTGAGTAATATAGAATTTTGTACTGAGAGTGGGGTGGTGCTTTTGCTATTACCAAAATGCTGGAACAATTTTATAAATGGATAAAGGGTATTTTTTGTATGAATTGTTAAATGTTTGACACAAAAGGCCTAGATCATTTTGAAGATGATGCTGGTAGGAATATGGATACTAAGAGACTTTTTATGAAGCCTTAGATAAATGATGAAATTATTACTGGAAACTGAAGGAAAGGCAATTCATGTTTTAAAGCTGCAGGGAACTTAACAAGATTAACTCCTGATGTTCTATGGAAGGCAGAATTTGAAAATGGTGAGCCTAGGTATTTAGCTGAAGAATTTTCCAAAGTAAACTTGGAGAATGTGGCTTGGCTTCTCCTTGCAGCTTATAATAAAAGGCTAGATGACAGAGATATGTTGAAAACTGATTTGTTGGGCACAATGAAACCAGAAATTGATTCCAGAAATTCCAAGCCTCTGTAAATTAAGTCCCAAGATCATAGTGTGCTATTTGAGGTCTTAACATAACTTGGAACTTGCAAATCAGGATTGAAAATGCGATTCTCTAGGAATGAATTGTGGAAAGTCTTACTGTCTGATGGCTTCCTGCATGGTATACCAACAAGATTTTTCTGAAAGCTATATTAACAAAACTTTCAGCATGGACCAAAAGAGACATAGAGAGGAAATATGAAAGGGAAAATGGCTTTAAGAGAAAACCATGGCAGCTGAGTTCTGAAATTAATGTATCTCCTTGGGCCAAGAGAAGTACCCCATTCATGCATACAGAGAGAGTGAGTTTGTCCCAGCATTTGAAAAGGGTGGATATTAAATACACAGTTCAGGGAGAGTTTTGTTGCCCCAGGCTATAGAGGGGCTGGAGCACATTCCCCAAGGTATGGGTGAGTTAGATTGATCCCCCATAGGTCTGAGAGAGGTGAGCCTGCCCCCCATAGATTAGGGAAGGCCAATCATGTACTCATTGTTTTGAAAGGTTTGAGCCTGTAAAACATATTAGAGAGAATGTTGCCTCCCCCTCACAGTATTTCAGGGGTTGAGACTCTACCCAAAAATTGGGTAAAGTGTGTCCCTTACCACAATGTTCTTGGATGGTGAACTCTGGAACACAGTCACCCCCCAGATGCTTGATGAGTTTGGAACCAAGAAAATGGTCATTAGGCAAATCTGTGGAAAGAGTGGGTCTGCATGAGGCCCAGAGCAAAGAAACCATTATGTTAGTAATGACTCTCAAAGCAATTGTGAAAACATGGCCAATGGGTTAAGCAGAAAGGGCTCAACTATTGCTAAAACAATGGAGAGGGAGTCAGAGCCTGCCTTGGGGACCTGCTTTGGGGTACAGTGGACTAGGACACTGCTTCACAGCTCCTAGAAGATTGAGGGATAGAGAGACAAAGAATCCAAAACAATGGGCTGTGAGTTATTAGACCTCCTGGCCACCAGGAAGGGCTCCCCTACCCCTCAGATAATAAACAAGTGTAAAACTGGCAAATTGTATCTACCTGAGAAGAGAGTGCACATCTTCCTCCCTGCCAACTCCTTTGGATATTTGTTGAACAGGAAGGAACTCTGTTTCATCCAGGAGGGTTCTGGAGAAAGAAGGGATCCAGGAGAAAATCGTGGGTCACATGCCCCTTGGACTGGAAGACTCACATGCAACCCACCCTCAGGGTGGATAGCCTAGGTTGAGCCACTGTCTCCTTTCTCTGTACTGAGTGTGACAGCAGATTTCCTGGGAGGAAGAGGGGACTGGGAGGGTGGAGAGTGGTTTCTTTGCAGTGAGTATAGCCAGCTGGGCCCCCTTTGAATATAGGAAAGAACCCCATCTCAACAGAAAGAGGGGAGGGGCATCTCAGACAGGCTGTCATACCCAACCACCTAGGTAAAGAGAGGAACTACATCAGAGGGGAGGCAGGGACAGGCAGCTGATCAGCATGACTTGAGTGGACTGCACAGAATCTAGACTTCCTGAGGGAAAAGGGGCAGATATCCTTCTGAAAGGCCAATTAACCTGAGGAGGAGGAATAGCTAGGTGGAAGAATTCCTGCCTAGCATATATGAGGTCCTTAGTTTGATTCTTGGCTCTTCCTTGAGAAGTCAACCATTGGGTTATCAGGCATCCAGCTGAAACTTTATGACAGGGAACATATAGACCTTATCTTTGTATAAGATTTTCTTGGATCTCTTCATATTTTCAACAACAAAAAAATTACTTTTTTGTTTCCCTAATTTTACTCACTAAAATCCAGTTCAAAACTTGCAGAGGGCAAGTTGCAGGGTGAGTGATTGATGAACACCAGCAGCCTGAGAAATCCTTAGGGATCTAAAAGAAAAGGCTGTTTTTCCAAGTTTTTTTTTTTCTTCTATCTTCTTTTTTAAAATGAGTTGTGGCTGTCTTGTTTCTTTTTTGTCATTTTCCCCCTCCTTTGTTTTTCTACTTGTTTGATTTTCTGTTTTCTTTTGTTTACTGATTTACTCAACCTACAATATTTCCTTTCTCTCCATCATTATTATATCTTCTGTTTCTTTTCTTGTTCTTTCATTCCACCTCTTTTATTAGGACTCCCATTTTTCTTGTTTTTATTTCTCTCTCTCTGCTCTTTTCTCTGGTTACTTTTTTTTTTTTAATGTTTTTCTGTCTCTCTTTTCTCTTTTCTTTTCCCTCTTCTCAACATTCCAGCATTTTAATTCATTCTATATATTTTTCTCTATTCTGTTTCTTGTTTAATTGTTTTTATTCCACTTTTAAAATCTTATTACTCTGTGGTTCTTACTCATCTTAATTTTTCAATTTCCTAGGTCATGTATGGTTCCTCTCTTACCTTTTACTATAATTATTACTATTATTGTTATTCTCTTCCTATCTCTTTCTTTTCTTTGATTCTAATTTGTTTTCTCTCAAGGAACATAGATAACAACTAGGAAATAGAAAAAGAGGAACAAAGTGTCAAAGTGAAACCTTAAAACACATCCAAAAATAACAACAAAAATAAAACCATAGAAGAGAGAGAGAAGTTAATCAACTGAATAAGCCTGTCAAAGCAAACAGAAGCCTAGACAACAACAACAAAAAAATTACAAGCCATAAAAGAAACAGGAGAACATGGCCAAATCCAACAAACAAACTAAAATACAGGAGGAGATGCAGAAAATGAAACAACTAATAAGAGATTTCCAAACAAATATCATGAATCAACTTAATGAAGGAAAGGAAGAGATTAAGGATATTAAGAAGACACATAGAGAATATACTGAACAAATTGTAACCATACGTTAAAAGATAATGGATATGTTGGTGATGAATAGCACAATCCAAGAAATAAAAAATACACTTGAAGCACATAAAAGCAGATTTGGACAGACAGAGGAAAGAATCAGCAATGTGGAAGGCAGAACATCTGAAATAAAAAAGACAGTAAAAGAGATATAAAAAGAGAGAAAATATCAACAGGGACTTAAGGATTTGAATGACAACATGAAATGCACAAACATATGCATTATAAGCCTACCAGAGGGAGAAGAGAAGGGAAAGCATACAGAAAGAGTATTGGAGGAAATAATGGCTGAAAACTTACCAACCATAATGAGGGAGATGGATATACATGTCTGGGAAGTGCACCATATCTCAAACAGTATAAATCTTAACAGGCCTACTGCAAGACATATACTTATCAAATTGTCCAATGCTCAAGACAAAAAGAGAATATTGAAAGCAGCAAGACAAAACAAAATCATCGCATACAAGGAAAGCTCTATAAGATTAAGTGCTAACTTCCCATCTGAAACCATGGAGACAAGAATGCAGTGCTATAGCATATTTAATGTGCTAAAAGAAAAACATTTCCAGCCAAGAATTCTCTATCCAGCAAAGCTGGCATACAAAAATGAGGGAGGCTTCAAAATATTCACAGATGGGCAAAAAAGCAAAGGAAATGCCTTTAAAAAAAAATATATCTATCTATCTATCTATCTATCTATCTATCTATCTATACATATATATATATTCATGTTTTTTTCCTTTCTCTTTTCTTTTTTCCCTTTTTTCTTCCCTTTAACACTGTGTTATCGGATGTCTGGTGTGCCATGACACCTTCCTCCTCTCAATCCCCGTTGTCTCCCAATTTTTCATTTAATTTTCAAAGAAGTTTTAGGTCACAGCAAAGTCACACATGGAGTGCCGGAGACTCCCAGATAACAAACCACCCCCCCTTCCCCACCCCATATTAACTCCCCCCCCCCTTTTTTTTTGGTTGTTAGCATTGTTATAACTGTTATGCAGATAGGAAAATATAGCAACTAAACATTGTCAGTGATTTACAGTATAGTTTACAATTTAGATGATACAGTTTAATAATTTTGATGATATTTACCATGTCCTGTGTCCATTACTGTAAGGTAATGAAAAACCTTCCCCATGACCACCAAACAACCCATTAGATCTTGACTGTTCCCTTCTCCCCAGCCCCCCAGGGCCCATGATACCCCACTCTCCCAACCCATGGAATGTCAAGATTCACAGTTACATGCCCTGGGGATTTGAAACAGCCCTTCCTAATCCAACCACCCCCCAGTGCTGCACCACCAAACCCAGGAACACCACCACTCATCTGCCCAATCCCCCATCATGCAACCACACTCTATCCCTTTACCATAGATTATGTCCATATGGGAGATGGCTCAAAGTCTGCTCTTCTCTTACTCTCCTTTGTTAACCTATCTTTCAGACAATGGTTCTCAGAGACTGCTCACTTTCCTCAGTTCAGATCAGTGAGGTCATATACTGTTCATCCTTCAGTACCTGGCTTGCTTCACTTTTTGAATGTCCCAATCCACTAATTATATTTTATTTTGTTTTGTTCTTTGTTTGATTATTTGTTTTTTTTCCTTCTCTCTCTTTTTTTTTTCCGCTGAGTTTCCTTATGTTTGTCTCTTGCATGTAAGCTTATCACACTTGTTTCTTTTTCCTAGTAAGTGTATTTGATTATTTTATGGACTAAATGTTCATGGAGGATTTGGATCACAGAAGGGTTACAATGGGTACTGCGGGGGATTATTGGGGGGGTGTCTGGGGGAGGGTTCATGGGAATTGGTTCATCCAAATATACATGAAATATATACAAAATCATTCAAAGGATTGGGGGATGGGGCATGGTCATGATGGGTGGATAATCACACAATAAATGAGGGAATCTGAATTCCTAGCCTGGAGAGTTCTGCCACAATCTCCAAGGGAGCAGCAATAGTCCTCTGAGTATAGGGACAGTGCCTGTCAAAATAGGATGACACACTGATTTTTTTTTTTTTGATGACTACCCTTGTGAGTATTTGCTCTTGTAAATGAGACTTAGCCTGCAGTTGTGGGGTGCCTAAGGGTTCCCACCTGAGAGCCTCCTTGTTGCTCAAATGTGGCCTCTCTCTAAGCCAAACTCAGCATATGATTGCATTACCTTCCCCCCAACATGGGACATGACTCCTGGGGATGAGCATCCCTGGTAATGAGGGATTAATACTAAGTGCCAACTGGCAGCTTTGTGCAGTGGCAGTATCCTAGCCAATGAGGTTTATCCAAGGCACGATAATTCCTAATTGAAAACTTTTCCCAAGTGCCAACTGGCAACACAGCTGGAAAAAGACCTTGAATAAAAGGGGAAAATGGTAAAGACAAATGAGTTCAAGTGGCTAAGAGACTTCAAAGAGAGTCGGGAGGTCATCCCAGAGGTAACTCTTAAGCACACCTCAGTAGGAGCTCATAGAACATCTAAGTGCCTATTGCCCCACTCAGTGGGGTTCCTGAGGGCTCCGGAGACACCCTGGTCCTATATAAGGGGGGATAGCCCCAGAGACTGATGCCTTATCAGTGGGTTCTATTTTGGAATCTGTGCTCCTGAGAGTGACAGAATTAGACTCAAATAAGTCCTCCCTGCACATGGTTCACCAGTCCCTTCTATTCAAACCTATATGTGATGCTGGAGTTTTTAGGAATACTTCCAGAGACTGGAGCCTCACGCCTACCTATGTGCCAGGTGGCATGAAATCTAGGTGGAGCTGCAACTCCTACCCTACAACTCAATGGACTCATCCAAGTCACCTGGTGAGGAGACAACGATGGGCAATGGCCATCCCAGGGAATGGAGAAGGCCTGCATCTGCAGGCAGGATCATCCCACCCACCATATCCATGGGATATAAGCCCTCTCTCACTTGGAGTTGGAGTGGACATCACCATCCCAGTCCCCTCAGGATTGGGGGAAGTACTATGGACTAGAGTGGACTTGATGGTATTCTCTTGTTCACATATGATGATTCTAGCAATACAAGAAGTTGTAACAATGAGGTGGAGCCAGTGGCCACTTGACACTTTTGTGGTAGGGAGGGGATGAGCGGTTGAAATGCAGGGGCTTCTTTGGGAGTTGGAGGATGTCCTGAGTACTGTTGTGGCAACGGATGTAGGCCATTTTAAATCACCACACACCACACAGAACTGAGTGGGAGAGAGTGTGGTCTACAGTGTGAACTGTGGTCTATGGTTGGTGGCAAGGCTCCAGGATGTGTAAGTTCATTGAGGGTGGTGGGCCACACTGTGGGAGATGTTTGTGTGGGATGTGGTGGGAGGTGTGGGTGGTGGGCAACATGGGAATCCCAGTGGGTTCCGTGTAATATTTTGGGTAATCTAAGCACTTCTTAAAATATATGTGTATATATATATATATAAAATTTTTGTAAGCAAATACACATATATGCATATATATTTATATATCATTTTGCAAATGTTTGTATGTATTGTGAGAATTTTGATTTTTACCCATAATAAAAATAAATAAATAAATAAATAAATAAATATGAGAAAGCAAAAAAAAATGTTCACAGATGAATAGAAATCAAGAGATATGTCAATAAGAAACCTACACTTCAAGAAATACTAAAGGTAGTTCTGCAGGGCAAAAAGGAAAAAGGAACAAAAGAGAGTTGGGAGAGAGTGTAAGAAAAACTAAAAGATTAAAAAAGAAATAAAAAGAACATATGGCTTGCATTACCTTAAAAAAATATGGCTAATGTAATTCCTTGATAGTAATAACATTAAATGCTAATGGATTAAACTCACCAGTTAAGGGGCACAAAAAGGCAGAATGAATAAAGAAATATGACCCATGTATATACTGTCTAAAAGAAACCCACCTTAAAACCAGGGATGCAAGAAGGTTGAAAATGAATAGTTAGAAAACAATTTTACAAGAAAACAATTACCAAAAAAGGCGGGAGTAGCTATACTAATGTCAGACAAAATAGACTTTAAATGCAAATCTATTGAAACAGACCAAGAAGGATTCTATATATTAATAAAAGGGGTAATCTTTCAAGAAGTAAAAACAATTGTAAACATTTATGCACCTAACCAGGGTGCCTCAAATTACATGAGGGAAGCACTGGCAAAAATAGGTGGAGAAATTGATGATTCTACGAATATAGTGGGTGACTTTACTACACTATTATCATCATTAGACAGAACATCACAACAGGGAATCACTAAAGAAACAAATACCTTGAATAATACATTAGAGGACCTGGACTTAATAGACATATACAGAACATTACACCCCAATATAGCAGGATATACATTCTTCTCATGTGCACATGGATCATTCTCCAGGATAGACCACATACTGAGCCACAGAACAACTCTCAGTGAATTCAGAAAGTTCAAAATTATAAAAAGTAATTTATCTGTCCATAATGGAATGAAGCTGGAAATCAGCAAGTTGAAGAGAACCATATTAGGCACGAAGATATTGAAGTTGAACAACACACTCTTAGACAAACATTTGGTCAAGGAAAATATCTCAAAAAAAAAAATCAGTAACTACCTTGAAATGAATTGAATATGACAACACAATGCATCAAACCTATGGGATGCAACAAAAGCTGTACTGAGTGGGAAATTCATAGCCATAAATGCCTATACTTAAAAAGATGAAAGAGCTAAAAGCAAAGACCTAAGTGCACACCTGGAGGAATTAGAAAAAGAAAAACAAATTAACCCAAAGGAAGTCAAAAATAACTAACAAAGATTAGAGCAGAACTAAATGATATTGAAAATAAGAAAGCACTATAAAAAAAGAGTAAAAGCTTGTTCTTTGGGAAGATTATTAAAATTGACAAACCCTTAGCTAGACTAACAAAGAAAAATGAGAGAAGATGCAAATATATAAAATAAGAAACAAAGAAGGGGATATTCCCACTGAAATAAAGAGTATCATAAGTGGATAGTATGAAAAATTATTTGCGAACAAGATGGACAATTTAGAGTAAATGGACAAATTCCTAGAAACACAAGTGGCCTACATTGATGAAAGAAGAAATGGATAATCAACAAAGCAATCACAAGTAACAAAAGAGTATTAGTCATCAAAAGCCTCCTAACAAAGAAGAGCCCAGGACCACATGGCTTTACAGATGAATTATACCAAACATTCCAGAAAGAACTAACCACAATACTGCTTAAACACTTCCAAAAATTAGAAGTAGAAGGAACATTGAAAAAGTTATTTTATGATGCCAACATCACCCTAATACCAAATACCAAACAAAGATGCCACAAGAAGGGAAAATTATAGACCAATCACATTAATGAACATATATGGTAAAATCCTCAACAAAATACTAGCTAACTGTATTCAGCAACAAATCAACTGAATTATATACCACGATCAAGTGTGTTTCATCCGTGATATGAAAGGATGTTTCAATATAAGGAAATCAATCAATGTAATGCACCATATAAAAAGATCAAAGAAAAAAAACACATGACCGTGACAATAGATGCAGAAAAAGCATTAGACAAAATACACCCCCCATTCCTGATTTAAAAAAAAAAGCACTACAAAATCTAGGAATAGAAGTAAACTTCCTAAACATGATAAATTGAATGTATGAAAAACTCATAGCTAATATCATATTCAGTGGTTAAATCCTAAAAGATTTCCCTCTAAGTTCAGGAGCAAGAGTAAGATGCCCACTTTTACGACTTCTATTTAACTTTTTGAAAGAAGTACTTGCTCAAGAATTTAGGCAAGAAAATGATATAAAAGGCATCCAAATTGCAAAGGAAGAAGTAAAAATTTCACTATTTGCAAACAACATGATCCTATACATAAAAAGCCCTGAGAAATCTACAACCAATCTTCTAGAGCTTAAAAATTAGTTCAGTAAATTCACAGGTTATAAGAAAAATGTGCAAAAATCAGTAGCATTTCTGTTCACCAATAATGAATAATCTGATTATTAAATTTAAAAAATCCATTTACCATAGCAACTAAAAGAACCATATTCCTAGGAATAAATTTAACTAAAGTTGTAAATGACTTATATGCAGAAAACTAATGTGTCTATCTATCCAAACATATCTACAGATTTAGTGCAATCCCAATAAAAATCACCACAGTATTTTCTACTGAATTAGAAAACTAACTATGAAATTTATTTGGAAGGGCAAGAGGCACCAAATAGCCAAAGACTTATTGAAAAAGAAAAATGAAATTGGAGGAATCACACTACCTGACTTTAAAATATATGACAAAACTACAGTGGTCAAAACTGCCTAGTATTGGCATGAAGATAGACATAGTGAGCAATGGAAGTGAATTGTGAGTTCTGATATAGATCCTTGCATATTCAGCCAACTGATATTTGGCAAGGCTACCAAGCCAATTCAACAAGGAGAAAATGGCCTTTTCAACAAATAGTGCTTGGAGAACTGGATTTCCATATGCAAGAATGAGAGAGGAACATCATCTCACACCTTATTCAAAAATTAACTCAAGGTGTTCAAGGATCTAAATATAAGAGTCAAAACTATAAAGACCTTGAAAAATAATGTAGGGAAGCATCTACAGGGTCTTGTTTTAAGAAATGTTTTCACGAACTTTAAACCCAAAGCTCATGCAATGAAAGAAAAAATAAATAAATGATACCTCATCAAAATTAAAAATGTTTGCACCCCAAAGGAGTGAAAAGGCAGCTTAATCAATGTTTGTTAACCACATATATGTTAGAGGCCTTATATCCAGCATATATAAAGAAATCCTACACCTCAAAAATAAAAAGACAAACAACCCATTTAAAAAAATGGGCAGATAATTTGAAGACACACTTCTCCAAAGAAGAAATACAAATGGCTGAAAAGCACATGAAAAGATGTTCAACATCATTAGATATTAAGGAAATGCAAATCAAACTACATTAAAATATCATCTTACACCCTTTAGACTGGTGGCTATTAAAAAAAAAAAAAACAGAGGACTACAAGTGTTGGAGAGGATGTGGAGAAATGGGAGCCCTCATCCACTGCTGGTGAGAATGTAGAATGTTGCAGCCACAGTGGAGGACAGTTTAACCATTTCTGAGAAAACTAACTATAGAACTGTCATACAATCCAACAATTCCACTACTGTATTTATACCCAAAAGAAATGAAGTAAGTACATGAAGTGATATATGCACACTTATGTTCATAGCAACATTAATCACTATTGCCAAAATTTGGAATCAAACCAAATGCCCTTCAACAGATGAATGAATAAAATTGTGGTATATACACACAAAGGAATATTACTCAGCTGTGAGAAGGAATAAAGTATTAACACACAAGATAACATGGATGAATCTTGAGAACCATATGTTTACTGAAGCAAGCCAGTCGCTGAAAGACAAATATTATATGACTTCACTGATCTGAATTAGGCAAATTAAGCAGATTCACAGAGCTAGAGTCTGGAAGATAGATTTACAGGAAATAGAAAGGGAGAAGAAAGTTGTGAGCCAATGCACATATGGGCAAAAAATATGATAAAGTGGAAGTGCATAGTTGTGTATTGGAAAAACGTGACAGTAGTGCACTGATACTATTGAGTTGGGTGGTGCTGGTTAGTCACAGGGATAGGGTGAGGAGCGTGGTTTGGACTCTCCCTGGAACTAGGGGGAAGGTTGAGGGAGAGAGCAGGTGAACAATGGAAATTGGTGGTTACATGGTTGATACTAAAATGTTGGGAATGCTCTTTTGACCATATGGCAAGTGAAGGTTACTGGTTAAGGGCATTGGATGTAGGGGGCATTCAGGACAGGGCACACCTGGGTCAGGCTTATAGAGAATGTGTAAGTATTCTTCTTGTCATAATGTGTTATATCAATGGGTGCAGACCCACAAAATGAGTGAGAGGTTGGTGGACTCCCATTCATGGGAGGCCTTCTATGTTCTCAAATAGAGGGGCAGGAGTCCCTCAAGAGCATGGACAGTGCCTAATAGGGGAGGACAGACCAGTGTGTCAAGCCCTCAATGTGTTGCAAATACTGATGAATCTTGTCCTTCAGAGAGTGAAGCCTGCTGGTTTCCATGGGTCCCAAGGGGAGCAGGAGGGAGGAGTAAAATAGAAGGAACAGGGGCTATTTAGAGGTAATGGAAGTGTTCTACCTGATCTTGCTATGATGGATACAGGCCAAGTTAAATTTCATCAAAATTTATAAAAGTGTATGGCCTGGAATGTAACCCATAATGTAAACCATTGACTACGGAGAGTAGCTATGTTTCAATATTTGTACATCAGTTGTAACAAAGAAACCATCCACTTATTCAATGTATATAAGAGGGAAAGGGTGGAAATAGGGAGTATGTTGGGTATATGGGAGTCCCCTATGTTCAGTACATGACTTTTCTGTAACCTAAAACTTCTTTGAAGACAAAATGAAAAAAGTAAGACACTGGGAGAATAAATGGAAGAAAATGTCACTGTACATACAGGGCAACAGATCTTACAGTGATGAAAGGCAAAATGTTAATATATATATATTTTTTCATGATTTCTTATTATTCCAAACATTTTTTATTTTTATCTTTTCTAACTTTTTTGTATTTTATTTCTTATTTATCATTATTATTTCATTCTACTATTAATTGTGTTTGTCTATTTTATTGCCTTCATTTTTTAAGAGGTTTTGAATCACGGAAGGGTTACAACTGAGATAGGGGAGGATCATTGGTGCAGGGTGTCAGTGATGGGGGATTCATGGGAAGAAGCTCACCTGGTCATATATATAAGGCATATAAATATGTTCAAATATTCATGGAGCATTGTTATAGTGGGTGGAGATTCACACAATATCCAAAAGAATATCGAATTCCCATCCTTGGGAGCTCTGCCACATTCTCTAATGGAACAGCAAGAAGCCTCTGAGTACAGGGGCAATGACTAGTGAAGGAAGAAAGTCCATTGATGGGCCCTTGATAATGATGACTGTGTTTATGAACTTTTACTCTTGATACTGAAACTTTAGCTTAGTATTATAGGCTGTCTAAGTGTTACTTCCTAAAAGCCTCCTTGTTTCTCAAATGTGGCCTTTCTATAAGCAAAGCTCAGCATATAAATATATTACCTTCACTCTAGCACAGGACATGAGTCCTGGGAATAAGCCTCCCTAGTACTCTGGGATTACTACGAAGCACCAACTATCAATGCAACTGGAAATAGACCTTGACCAAAAGGGGAAAAGGTTAAAGACAAATCAGTTTATATGTCTAAGAGTCTTTAAATTGAGTTGGAAGATCATAACAGAGATTATGCTTATGCACATTTAAGCAGGATCTCATTGACATCTAAAGTAGATACTACCCCAAACAACAGGCATCCTAAGGGATCTGGAGACATCCAGACACTATTATCAGGGCAGATATCTCAGGAGTTAAAGTTAAGTGCCTTACCAGTGGGCCCTACTTTGGAATTTTTGCTCACTAGTGAGAGAGAGAGATGGTCTCAGTTGTGGTTTCCCTACACATGGCTTATCTGTCCTTTTATTTGAACCTATAATTAATACTAGAGTTGGTAGGTGTATGCCCAAGAGACTTAAATCTTTGGGCTGTCCATGTGCCAGCTGGGCCCTAAATCTTAGTGGAGTTGCAATACCTAATCTCCAGTTCATTGCTGTCACCCAGAACAATGAACAAGGAGGTAATGATGAGGAACCAAGGGTGTCTACAACTGCAAGTATGAGAGTCCCATCCTTCAGCCTTATGGGATCTATGCCCCTTCCTACTTGGAGGTAGAGTGGACATCACCATCCCAGAGTCCTCAGGATTTGGGAACAAACTATGTACTAAAGTATACGTACTACTATTCTACTATCCACTTATTATGATTCTTGTAATGGAAGAAATTATAACATTGATGTGGAGGCAGTGGCCCCTGGAGGTTTTGAGGACAGGGAGAAGGAAAAACAGGTGTAATACAGGAGCATTTTCAGGACTTGGGAATTGTCTTGAATGACATTGCAATTATAGATACAGGTCATTCATAACCTACAGAATTGGGTTGGAAAGAGTGTAAACTACAAAGTAAACTGTAATCCATGCTTAGTAGCAATATTCAAAATGGATTCATCAATTGCAATGAATTTACCACACTAATGAGGGATGTTGTTAATGTGGGAATGCCTGGAAGATGTGAGGATGGGGCATATGGGAATCCCTTATAAATTTTATGTAACATTTATGTATTCTAAATATCCTTAAAAAAGGAAAAAGAAAAAAAGATGAATGACCCTCAGACTTTGAAATCTAATGGAGTATGCCATGCAGGTTTACAGAACTGTAGGGAATCTGTGATTCATGTTTCCCTACCAATTTCTTCTTACGGTAATGCAAAGGTTTTTCCTATGCCCCTTTGTATATTGTTGGAAATAAATTGTTTTGTAAGTTTCAGAGGTCTACAGCCTGATGGGCTTTGCCCCAAGACAAACTGTATCTCTCTAAACTGATTGTGATATGATTTTTTTAAAACAGCATTGTTACAGATTTAAGGATTTTTTAAAAAAATATATTGTAATTTTTTTAGAATTCAGAGGGTGGAGTGTGGCAGTTTGATATTATTTATGAATTCCAGAGTTCAATATTGATTATGTTTGTAAACTAGTCTGTTCCTCTGGGTATGATAACCCTTTAATTGTATTAGATTCAGCTGAGACATCAGATTAAATCATGATAAGATTAGGACTTTGATTCAACCACATCATTAGAGTGTGACTCAGTGTTGAGTCCCAGTCCCCTTGGTGGAATGATAAAACAGACTCCTGCATAGAAGTAGACACAGGGAAGAATAATACAGAGGAATAGAGATAGCTCATTAGACACTGCAGAGTCTGTGGAAAGAGAGATGAAATTGGTAGTCTACAGCTGTCCTTGTGAAGAGAACAGAGCAGCTGTGTGTGGAAAGAAACAAGCCCCAGGGAGAGAGATGAAGATTATGCCAGCCTACAGCTCAGATCAGAAGAAGATGGGATGATAGATTCTTAAGAGAAAGAAGGAAGGCTGAACCCTCACAGACATTTGTGCCATCTTGCTTCAACACCTGGCCAATGACTTTGGGTGAGAAAGTACTTCTTGTTGTACCTTGAGTTGGAATTTTCAGGGACATTTGACTGTAAGTTTATACCCCAAATAAATACCCTTTATAAAAGCCAACGGAGTTCTGGAACTTTGCATCAGCACCCCTTTGGCTGACTAATACAGTACCATAGAGAATTCAATAAGAATTTTAATAGTCATTTATTCAAGGTGTATTGCCATGATTATATATTCTTCTTCTTAAAATATTGTATTTTCTCATTATTATGGACCAAATTGAAAATTGGCAAAAAAGAAGCAAATATAAAAATAAACTCATATAAATAAAAATCAAATGAGTAGTATTGTTCTAGGATTTTTAGTCTTTTCCCATGTCAAATCAATAAGATCTTAAATCTTTAAATTAAAATAGAACTTATTTCACTGTGAGGAAAAAATGAGATAATTCATTTAAAATATTTGTAACAATTTAGAAAAAAGTTGAATTGATTGAGAAGTAATCAGGTTAATTCCATAGCAAATATATTAAATAAATATAATTTGTCTTTACTTTTGTAATGAAAATAACTTCCCTAATCATATAGCTGTATTGGTAGCATTGATTAATATTAAATTCCTCATATATGAAAGACTCTACACCATGGGTGTTAAAAACATAGTCTCTTTCTTGTCCCTCATTTAATACATTTATTTTGATACTCCTGGAAATGTAGATAATTCCTCAAATTAAAACCATCTATGTAATTAGACCAGAAATCAAGATCAACCATTTAAACTTTAAATCCATTGCACTTTCCTATTTTCCTATTAAATGGAATACTTACATCTCAAAATTCAGTCTCCACCTGACAGTCAAAATCATACCCATTATCTGAGTTTCATTCCCTCATGTTTACATATAATACCAAAATATTTAAGTAAGGAGTGAAAGTAAGTTTTGGGAACAAGGTTTATTGCATAGCTTGCTATAAAGGAAAATCCCTAAGTGGAAACCTCTTTCTTATGTTAATATGTTAGAATTTTTTTTCTTGGTTTCCAGAATTGAAGATAAAGAAGTATATTTGATTCGTAATGCTAGAGTGACATCTAGCATTATTATATTTGATATAATTTAAAACTTATGGAAAACTTGCCAGTATGTTAAAATGAATTCTCCTATAACCTTTATCAGATTCCTTAATTTTTAATATTTTTCACAGTTCAGACACCACAATCAGGTAATTGAATACTGCAATCTCCTATCAGGTATTGTTTAGTTGGTGTGTTCCTTTAATGTTCTATAACTAGTTATTCAATATTCCTTTGTCTTTCATGTCACTAATAATTTTTGAAAAATATAGGTGAGTTATTTGAGGGAATGCTCCCTATTTGGGATTTCTACATTTTTCTCATGATTAGATTCAGGCAAATATTTTGGACAGAATAATGGTCACACTCAGAGGCACTCATTTATCAATTGGTCTCTATTTTTTCCAATGGAATATAAGCTATTACTTTTTATATTTATTTATTTACTTATTTTTTCTTTTGAGAATTAAATTTTTGTGTTAATGTTTTTAATAATAAACTTTATTTTTAAAGAGTTTTTAGCTTACAGAAAAGGTACAAGATAACCTGTCAGTAACCCTGCAAACAAGAAGATAGTCAGATATGCCATGTGAGAAAGGTTAAAAGACATTTTTCAGAGAGTAGGAAAATTTTATAGATCAGAAATTTGGATCTACATAAAAGAAGAATATCAGAGAAAGAATAAATCACTGTAAAATAAATCCTTTAGTTTTCTTATTCTAAATTGATCCAAAAGATAACTTTGTTTAAAGTAATAACAGTAATAATATAATAGATAATTATAACAAGTGGGTAAGTGAAATTAATGGTACCAGTGTCATAAATGATGGAGCTATAATTGAAAATACTCTGTCATAAGATACTGACAAGAAATGATACACTGTTAATTGAAGGTGAATATATATTTGCTAAATATGTATATTGCAAACACTAAGGAAACCTATAACAATACTTTAAAAGAGGTATAATTTATATGATAAATTAAGATAAAATCAAATCATTTGAAGATATTGAGATAAAATGGAATCATTTGAAGTTCTCAGTTTAAACCAGAGAAGTCAGAGAGGGAGATGAAGAATTAAAGAACTGGAGCTATTAATAGAGAATTTCTACAAATGTGAGTGTTCTTAATACAAGTATATCAATAATCACTTTAAATATGTATACATTAAATATACTAGTTGAAAGACAAAGCTTGTCAGAGTGGTTAAAAAAAATAAGAGTCAAAACTCGCTTTAAATATAAAGACATGGATTAAAAATAAAGGAACCAAAGAACATATACCATACTAACACTAATCAAAAGTAAGCTTAGTTAGCTATACAAATTTCCTGAAAGTAGACTTCAGGACAAAAAAAATTATGAGGGATAAAAAGAAGTTACATAATGATCATGAGAGCAATTATTCAAGTAGACATGAAAATTCTATGCCTAGCAACAGAAGTTCAAATCATGTGAAGCAAAAACTGATAGAAATGCACGAAGAAATAAAAAAAGAAAGATTATTAGAGTTGGAGATTTTAATGATCTTTCAGTAATTGATTGGATAAGTAGGCAGAAAATTTGTTCTGAAAAGCACATATAATCTATTCAATTAGAATACTTCATTCATTAGTAGCAGGATTCTTCTCATTCCTCTCTAGAACATTCACAAAGATAAACCAGTTTGTGGGCTGCGAAATTATTCACTTAAAAAGACAGAAATTATACAAAGTATTTCCTCAAATCACAAAGGAATTAAGCTATAAATCAATAGCAGTAAATAAGCTGTAAAATCCCCAAATATTTGAATATTAAGTCTTGCACTTCTAAATAACACATGGTTTAATGAAAGAGTTGTGAAAAACTTGAAATAAGTAAAAACAAATATATAGTTTATCTGAATTTGGGAGATACAGAAAAAGTAGTGCTTAGAGGGAAATTAATAATATTAAATGTATATTTTACTAAAGAAGAAATATTAAAAGTCAATAATATAAGCTTCTGCTTTAGGAAACTAGAGAATAAATGATTAACTTAACCTGAGAAAGCTAAAGAAACAAATTTAGAAACAGTATACATTGTATGGAGTTTCTCTGTTCTATCTTCTCCAATTTTTGGAAATCCTTAAACTGTTCTATAAAATAAAGATTTCTTGTAAATAAAAGATAAGACTCCCAAACACATAATGATGGTTTAACCCATTGCATTTGCTTTTCCAAAAATTAAGTTGTTGTGTTATAAAAATATTTTCAGCCAGACTTTTTTTGTATAGGCTAATGCTTTTATTGACCATTATATTTTCTAATATTTTTAGTTATTTAATAAATTGTGAACTTTGTATTTCTATTTTGGGAATGATAAATCATTAATGATTAGATATCTCAAGACTCATATGCCCATTGAGGAGTCTCCTGCATTGTCTGACCCTAGAATAATAGGATATTTTTTGTATAATTACTTCAATGTTTCCCTGCTGCCAGGTCATTAAAACAAGTGATTATAAATCCTACACAAGCAGGGAGTTTCCATTAAACTGGTTTTCATTTGTGGGGTTGGTTGAGATTAGGAATTCAAGGGAGCCTCATTGTTGCCAAAGCACAACAAACCTTGAGCACAGCAAAAGTCAAACTGGGAATCATTATGTATTTTAACTGTCTTTCCTGAGGCAATCTGGCATGTATGTAAAAGGGACCCTCATTCAGCAATGTGAGCTGGGAGGATGGAATGGAGACAGTCATATTGACAGCATAATGTTTTATTTGGCCAATGGACTGCTGATGCAAAGTACCAGAAATATGTTAGCTTTTATAAAGGATACTTACTTGGAATAAAAGCTTATAGTTCCAAGGCTGTGAAAAGTTCAACTGAAGGCACCATAAAAGGTGCTTTCTCACCCAATTTACCTGATATTTTTTGAAGCAAGATGGTAGGTGATCTCTGCCTGTTGTCTGCATTCCCCTCCAGGCTGTACTGTCTCCCTGAAATCAGTTGAGGGCAAACAGGCATAGGGCAGCTTCTCTCAGGCTCAACTGTTCCACTTTCATCCCATTTCAGCTGCAAGATATCAGGCATGCAGATCATCTATTCCCAGGGCGTCAGCTCTCTGAGCCTCTACTTTCTGTCACATGACAGATAAAAAATGGTAGAGCTCTCTTTTCCTGTGTGTCCCCATTTTTTAATCAGACCCAGCACGAAGGCAGAGACTCAACCTGAGTCACTTCTCATTGAGGTAGTCCAGTTGGAAAATGTCTCTTGCCCACAGGAGTGTACCAGCCCACAAACAATCTTTTATCCTTGGGATTCATAAAATAATTTCACACTCTCACAAAAATACATTCCTAGTTTCCTATAGGTTTTGGAAATGCCATTGGAGAACACGTTCATGTCATCTCTTACATTTGGGAAACTCTGTCATGGGACAAGGAAGTGATGATTAGGGCTTCATAGTCATGGGATCCTTCTCCATATGCAAAGGATTAGATTTCAGGATTAAGTTAGGAAATTGTGTTGTTTCAGATTTCAGAACTTTATTTCAGGACACCAAAAGATTTGCCACAGCAAGGAAAACAATCAATTGCAAAAATAGAAGCAGTTTTTAGCTTCTAAGAATGCCAAATGATTTTTAAAGAGATAAAAGGTATGTTAACATGACTCCTATTGATTGCTAGGTGTTTGCTATCTTATTGGAGTGAATATAAGGTAGGTGGACTCTGTTTTTTATTTGACTAAATATAATGAACCAGGAACTTGATTGGGTATATGGGTTACCCACATTGATGGGAACTTCAAATTTCAAAAGTTATCAAGAGGAACTCAAGGGGTCTTCAAGGAGGAAGTAGCACACAGGTTTGCAGAATCTGAGGGGTCCCTATGTTTTTCTCTATTTTTATCAGTTTCACCCTTTGGTCATTGCCTAGGTTTTGAGAACTTTTTCTAGGTTGTTAGTCTCTCTTTCACCACTGGGTCTTTCATGTTTCATCACTGATTTCACAGGTTAGCTGAAGTTTGAGATTTTATTTATCCCTTTCTTTCTGGCTTTGTATCCTTAATTGAATCTATAATTTATTGATTTAGTAGTTATGTAGTAGCATTTAAGCATCTAGAGCTCAAACAGTGAATAATAGTTATTATGAATATTATGATTATGAGTATTACAAATGCCTCTGTTAGGACAGCTCTAAGCCAAGGTCACCATGACCCTAGAAGCAAACCAAAAAGAAAATCAGAGCAATGAAATTGGGGATGTGTATAAGCTGACTTCCATGCTTCTCTAGGTTGGGCATCAGCTACCACTATCTCTTGATAAACTCCTTTTGAGTGTCATTTACAGATGCACAGGTATCCACAGTGCACACACAGTTCTTGTGAAACAAAAATATAGCAAATTGATTTCATAGAGTCATTTTGTTATATTCTGATACTTCACCAGCTAGTGAGCTGATAGCCTACTTAAGGTGGGAGATAGGTTTTTCTAACTCTACAGCTATATTTTCTAATACTATCTGTAATCTTATAGTGTATCTTCCAATACAGATGGTATCTGCCCCAGGGTCAAGGGGAATAATATCAAGAATGGAAAATTTTATGAGTTTAGCCTGGGTTAATGGTTTTTCCATGAATCATTTAGAGCTGTCTCTTTTCTTGTATAGTCTCTTCATGAGTTTTTATAGTATGGGAAGAGGTCATAACAGGCATCATGTTTCTAATCTTTCTTTTTCAAAGCTTATCATAAAAAAAAACACATTTAGACAGTAGCATGACATGGACTAAGATACTTTACAGGTAGTACTTTGTATGTCTTGTTTCCACATATATTATAATGCCCTTGGGGAGCATAATATGAGTATCTACTGCCATTAAGGAATGGGATTATTGGCTTATAGGGATGATTGAGTGTCAACTCCAAAAAAGCATCAAAAGCCTAATAAACTCCATTGTTACTTGATATCTTAGTCCCATTTTACTGACAGTTTCCTTTGCCTGACCCTCAGCCAACCAGAAATTTGTGTCCTGAGAGAAATAAATTCTTATGTTATTAAAACCTTGGAGTGCTTTGAGAAAAATGGTGTCTATAAAGAAGGTCTGTCCCCTAAAGTATGCTCCTGTCTCATGAAAGTAAAATAAGTCTTGCCAAAAGAGGAAGTGGACGTTCACTTTCCCCAAAAGGTGACCATTAATAACTGCCTGGTTTATGATAAGACACAACACTCCTTGGGTTATAAAAGCACATCCTAATCCAGTTTCAGAGACTTTTAAAGCACAGCCACCCAGAGTCCCTCCAAAAAAGAAATATATCTGGTTTATCTGATGTTTCCTACCAGAGCCAAGTCTACAAGTGTAAGTGTGATGGTTATTAGAGAAATACCTGTTTGGGGACTAAGTGGGCAATGAATAGTGATCCAGCAATTACTTCAATTGGTTTCAATAGCTATATAATATAGTAAAATGATTAAATAATTGTTCTGAAGTTAGGAGTACATAGGGCAGAATAGGGTAAATAAGAGATAAAATAAATCATGGCAAAAGTAGGATATAATTTGTGATGGAGATATGGCAGTGTAAGGAGTGTAAGGTGAATAGCAGAATATTTGGATAGACTGTTAGGAAAAGATATGGAATAAGGTAAGGAAATCCTGACAGATCTTGTTTCATGGTCTTGGGAATCATCTATTATTTTTCTGATGTCTTGGGCAGAAGGTGTCTACATCAGATGTCATCTACTTCTTGAGTCTATGTATCAATTTTACTTGAGTCTGAAATAACATGTGTTTGAACATGTTATAACTGTGGTTTGTGAACCCAGGAGTGAATCTTCTATAGTTTATTGCCATTCTGGTGATCAATAAGACTTGATAAGTTTGTTCCAATCTAGATTTTAAAGCCATCTTTTGTTGATGATTCTCCAGTATAGCAAGTACTGGGTTGCATGTCATGTAGAGTCCTTGTAAAGTAATCTTAGTAAAGGCAGCCAGGAACTGTGAATCATGGGATTAAGTATATGTGAGTTGTCATATAGAATAATTAGAAATTTCAGATTGTAATAGATTGGAGTCTGGTATAATAAGATAATAATGAGCCTCATGGGACATCCCATTATGATTTCAAAGGAGGACTATTTTCCTGAGGAACTATATCTTATGGATATCAAAGCTTAAGTAATAATATTGAGCCAAGGTAGAGAGAGATTAGGTAATTTATGTAATTTAAATTTTAAGATACTATTTGTTCTATCTACCTATCTTGATGATTGAAGATGGTAGGTACAGTGAAGCTTGTAGCTGAAGGATAAGGCAAAGCAATGTTCTTGGATTACATTTCCAGTGAAATGGGTGCCTCTATCACGTGAGAGAATAGTGGGAAATACCAAGTTTGGGAAAACAAAGTCAATTAGCTTTTTAGCTACTGTTAGGACAGTAGACTTATGACAAGGAAAAGCTGCTATTCATCTAGAAATTAGACCTGTTAACAAGGACATATTCCTATCCCATAGAAGGTGATAGCTGTATAAAGCCAATTTGAAGATGTTCAAAGGGCTTTGTTGATTGAGATATTTAACCCTGTCCCATCTTTATAGTTTTACCAGAGTTATGTAACTGACAAGTTGTGTATGATTTATATACTCACATTGCTTGTCATTTAAAGTTCTCCAGAAAATATTTTTTCAGACTGAATATGAGAGATCCTAGAATATGGTGGGCATGTTCAATAAGGTCTTAACTTTTTTTAGGAACTCAGTTGCTAACAGCCTGCCATTTTGGAATAACCAGAGCCCATCAGATTTGAGGGCACCTCCATCTTTGAGCCTTTTTTTTTCCTCAAATTTTGGAAGCTGATGTTTGAACTGTGCTCAGGGACTCTTGAAAATTCTCCTTAATCTTGACTGCAAGTTTTAAAATCCTAAGCTGTTGACCTGGCATTAGTATGTGTGCTGCCCTTTTACCATAGAGATCAGCCAAAGCACTTCCTTTGTGTTTCTCATCTCTCTTTGAGTAAGCATGGTCATTTCCAAAAAGGTCATTTTTATGGGACTCTCTGCAGATGTCATGACTTCCCAAACTCATAGACTAAAACAAAATCATATCTACTATCTGTAAAAATGTTCACTGCCAATTTAAAAGCTCTAGTTAAATCTATTGATTCAGCCATTTGGGCTGACTACATCAGGAAATAATTTAAAGTCAGGCTTTGCATACAAATAAAAGAAGTATCCACATTTTGGGTGGTCTTAGATCCTTCTTTTTTGTAGACACTTATCAAGTGCACAATTTTGTTCATATAAAAAATTCCCTGGGAAATGGATGTAGCTCAAGTGGTTGAATTTCTCCTTCCCAGGTATGAGGTCCAAGGTTTGATCACTAGTACCTTCTAAAAGCAAAGAAACAAAAAAACATCTCTCATTGGGAAGTGGATATAGCTCAATTGTTGAGCACCTGCTTCCCATGTGTGAGGTCCTAGGTTCATTTCCTGGTACGTCCTAAAAAAAAATTCCCCAATACGGCCATTACACAGGCAGATTATCAGATGCACTCATGCACAGAGAAAGTGATATGAAGCAAGTTTCATAGAGTGAGTACATATAAAAAACAGGAATTTTAGCAAGTGAAGGAGAGGGAAATTTAGGCAAGAAGAGCTCAAGAGCTCCTTACGCTGAAGTCAGATGAAATATTATTTATGTGTTACATGTCTAATCTTTTCAATTCTATCACTTAGAATCTCTTCTAACCTCAAAGGAGTCCCACGGGGAGTGGAAGGACCAAAGAGACACCCAGGCTGAACCTGAGGAAGCTCTATGCACATAAAAGGAGGTTTCAAGAGAGATAGTCTGAAAATTAAAGAATAGGAGGAAGAAAGAAAATAAAAACATATGGGGATATGAATTGAAATCAAAGATAGCAAAACTAATGTCCTAAATAAAAGACGATTGAACTCTATGCAAATTGCAGAGTTCAGATATAGGAAGAGATGACCACAGGGGATGCAGAATCTTAGCAATTGATCAGTAGGCACAAAGGATGTGTCAAGGGTGCATCAACTGGATGGTCACTGGAGCCGGAAGTGCTGTAAGGGCACCTTTCACATATTGATAGGATCACCGAACTTGTCAAAGACAAATCATAGTAAAGTTTGCAGATGACAACACTTTATTCAGGAAACCAAAATTTTGCTGCAGCAAGGAAGTTGAATCATTTGCAAAAGCAAAAACAGCTTTGGAACTCTAAGGTGGCAAATGATCATTACAATGATAAAAAGGAACCTAACTTTACTCCTATGAATTGGACAAGATTTTGTACATCTTGAATGGGTTTGTATAGAGAAGGAAGGCTTTATTTTGTACTGGATCAAACATAATAAACATAATGGCTTGGTTTGATATCTGGGTTGGCCACCATGATGGAGATTTCAAATTTCAAAAGATAGAAAGAGGCAACTGAAGAGGGATTTCAATGACTTAATTTATTCCTCTTTTACATTTTAATTAAAAATAAAGAGATGATGTCAAAATATATAAACAAGCTAAAGAAATTAATGAAGACATAAGCAAAAATTAAAACAAATGCAACAGGTAGTGCAAGAAGATAACATGATTGCATTACAGAGTGGAAGGAATGAATGAACCCAAGAAATCAGTAAGTATTCATCACAAATTTCTAATAAGGAAAATATTGCTATTGCAGGGCAAGTTCAAGGAAACAAAATTTATATTTCTTGGCAAATGTCAGTGGTTGTCTTAGTATGTTTGAGCTACTTTCACAAATAACAACACAATGGGTTGGCTTAAACCACAAGAATTTACTATCCAGGGCTTCAGAGACTAGAAGACTTGCTTCCTCAGAAGGTTGGTAGCATGATGGAACTGGCTTGATATAAACCTTGGAATTCCATAATTTGAATATCTTCCTTCTGCTACATGATGATATCTTCTTATCTTGTGGGTTTCCATTGACTTCTTGCTTCTGTCTCCTCCCTGTGAATTTCTCTTTATAATTCCTCTAGTAATCCAGATAAAGTAATCCAGATCAGTTAGGCCACAAATTAAGTAAAAATAACATTTTCAAAATGTTTTATTTGCAATGGTTAATACCCACAGGAAAATGGATAAAAATTAAGAATATGTATAAATTGGGCTACATAATTTAATCTACTACAGTGATTGATTGGATACAAATTGTTTCAGGACGTTATAGAATCTATTGACATAAACATAAATTTAAATGGTGTTGGTTATACAGTAATTTTGCAATTTTGCACAATTCATAACTATGAGTAGACTGAAACTGACCATGAAACAGATCAATTAACCTCTGCTCCTCCTAAGAGAATGAAGACATTCAATGATTGATCTCTATTTGATGGAGATAAGATAAAAAACTAAGTCTACTCCATAGGATTTCTTTTGTGAAGAAATCAAAAAGCATATAATACAGTTTATTTGGAAGGGTAAGGGGCCCCAAATATCCAAAAATGCCTTTAAAAGAAAGTACAATTTGTAGGACTCTCACTTCCTGGCTTTAAAACATTTTATGTAGCTACAGTGGTAAAAACAACATGGTACTGGTATAAGGACAGACAGATTGACCAAGGGAACTGAATTGAGAACTCAGAAATTGACCCTTACCTATTCAGTCAAATGATTTTTGACAAGGCTAAGACCACCCAGCTGTGCCAGAATTATTTTTTCAACAGATGGTGCTTGGAGAACTGGATAGCCATACCCAAAAGAAAGAAGAACACTATCTCACATCTTATACAAAAATTAACTCAGAATGGATAAAGGACTTAAATATAAAACAACCATAAAACTCCTAGGAGAAAATGTTGGAAAACATCTTCAAGGTCTTGTGGTAGACAGTAGTTTCTTAAACATTATGCCCAAAGCATGAGCAACAACAACAAAAATAGATAAATGGGACCTCCTCAAAATTCAACACTTTTGCACCTCAAAGACTAATTCAAAAGGGTGAAAAGGCAGCTGACCCATTGGGAGAAAATATTTGACAATCACATATGTGATAAGGATTTAATATGTATGATATATAAGGAAATCATACAACTCAACAATAAAAAGACAAACTATCCACTTAAAAATGGGCAGAAAACTTGAAAAGACAACTGTCCAAAGAATAAATACAGATGGGAAAGAAACACATGAAAAAAATGTTCAACATCCCCAGTGATCAGGGAAATGAAAATCAAAAATACAATTAGATAATATATCATACTTATTAGACTGGCTGCTATTAAAAAGACAGAAAATTGTAAATGTTGGAGAGAATGTGGAGAGTTAGGAATGCTTATTCACTGTTGGTGGGAATGTAGAATTGTACAGCCACTGTGGAGGACTGTTTGGGAGTTTCTAATGAATATTGATTTGCCATGGGACCTGGCCATACTATTGCTGGGAACATAACCAGAAGAACTGAGAGCAGTGACACGAATAGATATCTGCACACCGTTTTCATAGCAGCATTATTCATGATAGCCAAAAGTTGGAAAGAACCCAGGTTTCCATCAACTGATGAATGGAAAACAAACTGTGGATTATACACATAATGGAATATTGTGCTTCAGTAAGAAGAAAAGAAGTCGTGAAACATATGGCAACATGGATTAACCTGGAGGATATTATGTTGATTGAAGCAAACCAGGCCCAAAAGGACAAATACTCTATGATTGTCCTATAATGACCTAAAAATATTTTGTGACATATAAATATATCATCTGAAATATGAATATGGGTATAATTGCATATATAAGATAGTTTTTCTTTGAAGCTGGACAAATGTAAGTCAATACTACAAAACATTAATATCAGACTAAAAATAATTATACTAAGTAAATGAGATCAGACACAGAGTACTACATAGTGTATGATACTATTTATATAAAATGTAAATATAAATCAATTTATAAAGACAAAATGGGATTAGTGCTTATGTAGGTCTGAGGAAGGAATGCTAAGGGATGTGAAGTCTTTCTTTTTGGAGTAATGGAATTTTTCTAAAATTTTTGTGATGATGAATGAGCAACATTGTGATTATACTATAAACCATTGTTTATACACTTTCAATAGAATAGCCAGAAACAGCAGCTATGTACAGTGAGGGAAGCATAGTGAGACTAAGAGGTGAGGAATTTTTTTTGTTTCTTTGTTTATTTTTTATTTATTATTATTATTGAAATTATTAAAATATTCTAATAATAATTGAAATGATGAATGTGCAACTATGTGATTATACCAAATACCATTGATTGTACCCTTTGGATGAATTGTATGATTTATTAGTAAGTATCAATAAAATTGATTTGTTTTTTTAAAAAATTAGTTGTTCCAAATATACATAAAAGTTTTCCAATAACTGAAATATTTATCAGTTTATAAATTCAAATGAATGAAAATTGGATAAAATGGATCATTCAGAAATTCTGTCACATTAGTCAATAGCCACATATGTCAAAGAACCACCATATTGTAGTGTGCAGATATAGGTTAAAAGGGATCATACTTTAAGCAGTATTAGAGGTCACACTCTAGAAACTGACCTATTGAGAAAGGTTTCAAAGACGTAGATTATCAGAAGACAGTTGGCCAAGAGATAAAGATTGGGATTTTGTGACAGAGTGAGGAACCAGTGGTGAGAAATGAAGGTAGCCTAAATATTTTCAGAAGAGGGAGCAAGTGAAAAAAAAAATCTTTAAAAGTTTTACTGTTTGATTCTCAATAGAACTTGAGCAAGCCCCGAATTTTTTATTTTTACCAATTTTTTTTTATCTACAAAGTTGTGAGTTAACAAAATAATTGTGCATATCATAGAGGATTCCAATACATCACCATCTTATATTGTTGAGAAACATTTGTTACAAATGATGAAAGAACAGTCATATTACTGCTATCTATAGTCCAGAACTTATATTACATATATTTTTTACAACAAATTATCCTATTATTTTTTCTTTACTTTTAAAGAAACTTTTGATTATATAAATGTTACACCAAAACTATATGGGATTCCCATATACCCTGCCCCTCCTCTCCTATACTTCCCCGATTAACAGCATCTTTCATTAAGCTATCCTATTATTAACACTATATATTAGTATCGTATATTTGTTTTGGCTCATAAGAAAATTTTCTCATATTTGTACTAACCATATTCCATTATTCACCATGAGGTTTGCTGTGTTATATGGACCTCTGCATTATACTATCCATTAAAAGTGTACACTCCATGGTTCTCAGTTTCATCACAGAGTGGTGCTATCAACTGGTCAATCCATTTCAGAACATTTTCGCTACTCCAAAAGGAAAAATCCTAATCCCCTTATACCTATGTTACTGACCCTTACCATTGGATATAGTACTTTCTTTGCCATTGCTGTAAAATATATTGCAATATAAGTGTTAACTATAGTCTAAAAGTTACATTAATTGTGTTTTTCCCATGTATCTCCATATTTTAACACCTTTTAATAGAGAAACATTTTGTATATATACTATTAACATAATCACCATCCACCAATGAAATCTCTATGTTATAACAGTTCCTAGATTATCCTCTAGCTTTCTATCAACTGGCAGTAACCTCACTAGACTACCCCTTTCAGCCACAATCACATATATAAATCAGCAATGTTGATTATATTCACTATAATGTGTTACCATCAACTCTAACCATATTCCCACATTTAGAATCCCACTTATTAAACATTTTACATACATCAACTTCCCCTTCTCAATCCACATTCCATCTCTTAGCAACCTATATTCTATGCTTTCACTTCATAACCTAACTCATCATATTTAATTCATATTAGTGAAACCATACAATATTTATCATTTTGTGTCTGGCTTGTTTTACAAAACAAAATGTCCTCAAGTTTCACCCATGTGTCATATGCATCCCAAGTTAACATTTATATAGCTGTATAATATTCCATCATATGTATATACCACATTTTGTTTATCCATTCATTGTTTGAAGGACACTTGGATAGTTTCCATCTGTTACCACTTTTGAATAATGCCACTATGGACATTGGTGTGCAAATATCTATTTGCTTTCTTGCTTTCAGTTTTCTGAATATATCCATCTTAGTAGGATTGATAAAAAAGATGGCAGTACTATATTTAGCTTACTGAAGAACAGGCAAACTGTTTTCTACAGAGGCTGCCCCATTTTACATTGCCTCCAAAAGTGAAGGAATATTACTATCTTTCCACATCCTTTCCAGCACTTGTAGTGTTCTGCCTTTTTAATAATGGCAACTCATTGTAGTTTTAATGCATATTCTCCTAAAGCTTGTGATATTGAGAATCCTTTTGTGTAATTTTTGGCCATGTGAATTTCTTCTTTGGGAAATTCCTCTTCAGGTTTATTGCTCAATTTTTAATTGGGATGCTGGTCTTTTCATTATTGAGTTTTATGATCTCTTTATATAACTCAGAGATCAAATCCATATTGGATTTGTGGTTTCTGAAAATTTCCCCAATGAATAAGCTACCTTTTCTCCTTCTTAGCAAAGTACTTTGAAGCACAAAACTGTTTAATTTTGAGGTCGCATTATCACTTTTTCTCTTATTGTTCATGCTTTTGGTGTAAGATTTAAGGAACTACTATCTATTGCAAGATATTGAGGATGTTTCCCTACATTTTCTTTAAAGCATTTCATGGTTCTATGTTTTATATGTAGACCCTTGTATTAGTCAGTCAAAGGTATGCTGATACAAAATACCAGAAATCTGTTGGCTTTTGTAAAAGAGTATTTATTTGGGGGAGAAGCTTACAGTTACCAGGCCATAAAGCATAAGTTACTTCCCTCACCAACATCAATTGCCACATGTTGGTACAAGATGGTGGGTGATGTCTGTGAGGATTCAATCTTCCTCCTCCTCTCAAGGCTCTATGGTCCTAGCTTCTTCCAATCTCAGCCAAAGGCTGGGAAAATCCTGTCTCTTTCTTGGGGCTCATTTCTCTCCAGGCCCAGCTGCTCTGCTCTCTCCACAAAGCCAGCTGTAAACTGTCAGGCAAATGGCTCATCTCTCTTCCTGGTCCTCTGCTATGTCTTAAGAGATTTCTCTCTTTCCTCCCATGCCTGCTTCTCTGTTTGTTTACTTCCTGGGACTCCAATATCAAAACTCTAACCTTCTCCTCTGCCACGTCATTTTCTCTGTGAGCCCCTGTCCACCGTGGGGGCAGGGATGCAATATCCTACTGATGTGTCCCAGTGAAAGCCTTAATCATTATTTAATTAAGTAAAAGTGAAACATCTGAATCCAATCCAATCTAATATGCCCATATAAGCAGACCAGTTTATAAACATAATCCAACATATATATTTTGGAATTCATAAACCAAATCAAACTGATACAACTCTTGATCCAGTTTCAGTTAATTTTTGTTTAAATTGTGAAAATGGGGTCCTCTTCCTTTCTTTTAGCTAAAGATATCTAGTTTTCCCAGCACCATTTGTTGAACGGACTCTTGTGACCTAGCTGCAAGGGTTTTATAACCTTTTCAAAAATCACTTGACTGTAGATTTGAGGATTAATTTCTGAATTTTGATTCAGTGCCATTGGTGGATATGTCTATCTTTATGTCAGTCCCATGTTGTCTTTACCACTAGAGTTAAGTAATAGGCTTAAAGCCAGGATCTGAGAGTTCTACAACTTTAATCATTTTAAAGATGTTTATGGCTACTTTGGGTCCCTTAACTTTCCAAATAAATTTGATAATTAACTTTTCAATTTTGGTAAAAAGATTGTTGAGATTTTTATTGGTATTGCAATGAATCTGTAAATCAGTTTAGATAGAATTGACATCTTATTGATATATAATCTTCCTATCCATGAATACAGAATGCCCTTCAATTTATTTAGATAATCTTTGGTTTCTTTTAACAATGTTTTGTAGTGTTCTGAATATATTTCCTTTACATTTATAGTAGTGTATATAAATGCTATTGACCTTTACATATTAGTTTTGTACCCTGTCACTTTGTTCAACTTGTCTGTTACTTCTAGGAGCTTTGTAGTGGCTTTTATGGGGATTTTCTAGCTATAGGATCTTATCATTAGCAAATAATGAAAGTTTTACTTCTTCCTTTCCTATTTTGGTGACTTTAATTTCTTGTTCTTGCTTAATTGCTCAAGTAGTATCTCTAGCTCAATATTGAATTATAGTGGTGACAGTGGACATCGTCTTGTTTTCAATCTCAGCTGTATAAAATTCAGTCTTTCGCTGTTGAGTACAATGCTAACTATGGGTTTTTCATATATGCACTTTACCATGTTGAGAAAATTTCCTTATATTTTATATTTCTATCTTTTGGAGTGTTTTATCATGATGCATGCTGTATTTTGTCATATAAATATTCTGCATCAATGAAGATGATCATGTGAATTTCTTCAATTTATATATATGGTGTATTACACTAATTGATTTTCTTGTGTTGAACCATTCTTGCATACTAGGTTTAAAATCCACTTGATCTTTTGTATATAAATCTTTAAATGTGCTTCTGGGTTAGGTTTGCAAGTATTTTGTTGAGAATTTTTGTATCTATATTCATTAGAGATTGATCTGCAATTTTCTTTTATCTTGGTATCTTTTTCTGGCTTTGCTATTAGAGTGATGTTGATTTCATAAAATGAGTTTGGTAATATTCCCTCTTGTTTAATTTTCTGGACAGGTATGACCATGTTCAGTATTAGACCTTCATTGAATTATTGGTAGAATTCACTTGCAAAGCTATCTGGTCCTGGGCTGTTGAATTTTGAGAAATTTTTATGATCATTTCAATCCCATTACTTGTATTTGGTTTGATGAGGTTTTCTATTTCTTCTAAGGTCACTGTAGGTTGTTTATTTATTTTTTGGAATTAGTCAATTCTGTCTACATTTTCTAGTTTGTTGGCATGCAGTTTTTCATAATATCTTCTGACTGCTTTGATTTTTGAAGGATCAGTGTTAATGTCCTACTCTCATTTCTGATTTTATTTATTTGTGTCTTCTTTTTTTCCCTCTGTCAGTCTGGCAAAGGGTTTGTTGATTCTGTTGATCTTCTCAAAGAACCAACTTTTGGTTTTGTTGATACTCTCTATGGCTTTTTTGTTCTAAAATTCATTTATTTCTGCTCTGATCTTTGCTACTTCTTTCCTAATGCTTGCAGAGACCTATAAATTTCCCTCTCTGCACTGCATTCACTTTATCTTGTAGGTTTTTGTTTTCTTTATATTTAAAGAAGTTTTAGATTATATAAATGTTGCATTGAAAATATAGGGGATTCACACATCCCCCTCCCACAGTTTCCCCTGTTAAGTACATCTTTTATTAGTGTTTTATATTTGTTAGAATTAATTAACACATATTGAAGTATTGCTAGTAAGCATGGTCTATAGTTTACAATGGTTTACACTTTGTACCACACAATTTTATAGGTTTTGAGAAAATGTATAATGACTTCATTCCATCATTACAAAATCATGCAGAAAAGTTTCAATATCCCAAAAATGCCCCATGTTACCCATATTCATCACTTTCCTTCCTCTCAGAAAGTCTGGCGACCGCTGTATTTATATCAATATTTTTTCTATATATGATTACTTGTTTTTGAAAAGAATAATTACTTAAAAATTGCAACTTGATATTATATTTAACAGACAAATCTACAGCTGTCTGTGGGAAAAAGTGATTTCTCCTTTACCAAATTATCTCCTTCAGAAGCACGCAGAATGGAAAACTGTAAAAGAATGACAAGGTGTCCATTATTTGTACACATTTAAAATTAAAATTAATACAAAAATAAAGTTCATGTCAATATTACAAATTATTCTATTAATAAAGCAATAATGTCTACTTTAGTGGTTGTGTTGCAATCTTATATTTGTTAATTCCTCAGTCTTGAGGATTTGGGGATGGTTATGCCCTCTCTGTTTCCAATTGAGAGGGGGCTTAGTTCCCATGGGGCAGATGGATGGAACTGCTCTGCTTGCCATTGTAGATACTCTGTTTTTGAGGATGGCATTGTCCATCATTATCATTTTGTTAGTGGTCCTGGGTGATTCTGATGAATGGGAAAGTAGGTGTAGCAACATGCTGAGACTCAGGGCTCAACTGGCATATGAATAGACTAAAGATTTAAGTCTCTGGTACATATATTTAATGAATATAGTGATAATTACAGGGTCAAATAAAAGGGACAGAATAGCCATGTATAGGGAAATTACAAATGAGTCTAACTCTGTTACATTGGGGAACATGTATTCCAAGGTAAGACCCCTGACAGGGTGCTGAATTCCTGAGATCATCTGCCTACCTATAATATCTAGTTGTCTTTGGAGCCCTCATGAGATCACTATTTGAAGTACTGTTTACTGTGGCAGTCAATGTGATCCTCCTGAGATGTGCATAGGTGTAACCTCTGGAATGACCTATCAACACATTGTGAAATCTCTTAGATATAAAAACTCATTTGTATTTAATATTTCCCCTTTTTGGTCAACATACTTTTCCAAATTCTTTGCTAGTTGCCACTTCATAATAGTCCTTCATTGCCAGGGAATGTCATTCCCAGAAGTCATGTCCTATGTTTGGGGGAATGTAGTGAGTTTATATACTGAGTTTGGCTTAGAGAAAGACCACATTTGATCAACAAGGAGGCTTTCAGGAGGTAATTTAGGAAATATATAATACTAGGCTAAGTTTCAATTTCACAAGAACTAGGTTCATAAGTACAACCATCAATGTCAATGGCCTCACATATTGTTCTGTCCTTTTCACTGGGTACTGCCTGTGGAATCTAGGGATTATTGCCACTTTATTAAAGAATGTAGCAGGACTTCCCAGGATGGGGATTCAATATTCTTTTGGTTAATGTGTGGGTTTTCCCCACTGAGACAACACCCCATGACCAGTTGAACATATTCATATTCCATAAAGGCATGCTCCAGGTGCAACTTTCCCTGCACAGCCCATCACTGACAGCCTACACCAATGATCCTCCTCTTCCACAGTTGTTACCCTTCTGCAATCCAAAACCTCCCCCAAACAAAGCAAAAATAAATCTCCTGTTTTCTAGTTTGTTCACAAAACTGTGCTATGTCTTCCTGTTTCTTAGTGTGGCTTGTAATTTTTGCTGGTTTCTAGGCAACTGTTTATCTTGATGGACTTATTAAGATGGTTAGTTTCTCTTTCTACTCCAGCCAGAGCTGAGATTCAAAATGAGATGGAATTCATTCTTTGCCCTCCACTACATCTCCCCTCCTCCCAGGTATGATGGTGTCTGTTCCCTTCTCAGCTGAATGCAGGGAGTTTTATTCAGGATCTTCACCTTGAAGGTAGAAGATGTGTGCTGTTCCCAGCTGCAGGAGCTAATAACTGACAGTTTTCACTTCTATCTCTTCTTCTCCCTGTCCCTCTCCCTCCTTTATGATGCATAGCACTCTACTGGTCTGCAGACACTCAAATCAGATCAAACAGCTTTTTCCCTTCCTCCATTGTTTTTGTAAGACAGTTCAGCTCTGCCATGCTACTCTGTTGCCATCTACCTAGATGAGTCCAAGTCCCAGATTTTAACACTTTGTAATTCTCTTTTACATATTTTGTGATCTCTCTTCTGACTACAGTAGCATGGGAGTAAACAATTTACTGATTCTACCTTGGTATGATATTATTATTTCTTTTTAAAAAATAAATCCTTATTTTTGAGTTCCAACATTTTCTTTGCTGATAAGTAACATTTAACTATTGAACTAGGATTTCTAGTACTTTAACCTCTCAGTTTGCTCTCCTTTATTTTTGTTCTGTCATCTTACAATGTGGTTGTCTATTTGTCCTAGATTGCACAATTTCTCTGATTCTAATTTCCTTGAAATATTATTTGATTTTTTAAAAAATTATTGAAGTATATCTCTCATATCACTCATACATAAATAAACATAAACAGTAAATGTATAGTAATAGTTATGAACTTACAAACCAAACATACATAACATCATACATGGCTCTTATATCTCACCCTACCACCAATACATTGCATTGTCATGAAACATTTTTAACTAATGAAAGAGCATCCTCAAAATATTACTACTAACCAAAGTATCTAACATTTGGTGTATTTTCCCCCAACCCACACTATTATTATTATTTTATGTAATTTATACAGGAACATATATAAAAAATAACTGTATAGTAAAAGTTGTGAATTTACAAAGCAAACATGCATAACATCACACAGGGGTCCCATACATCAACCCACCACGAATACCTTGCATTTTTGTGAGACATTTGTTTCAAATTACAAAAGAATATCATCAAAATCTTACTAATTACAATCCATTTCTTACATTTGGTGTATTTTCCCCCAACCCACCCTATTATTTTTCTTACAGAAGTTGTGAACCTATAAATCAATCATGCACATGTGCAGAATTCCCATACAACACCCTTCTAACAACACACCACAACGTGGTGGGCACTTGTTACAGATTATGAGATATTCTCAGACTATTACCACAAACCATGGTACACAGTGTATATTTTGCACACTTTTTCTATACTTCCCCATTATCAACATAGGACATCTTTGGCATAGATGTATAAATTTTACAGTACTGCTGTTAACCACAGTCTATAGGTCAGTCCAGTTATATTTTTCCCTTGCTTCTCCACATTTTCACCACCATGTAATAGGGACATACATCTGGTTCTAGCTCACAAAGACACTCTTTAATCTGTACCATCAACCACAGTTCTCAGAAATTTACTGTTATTTAGTCCCTAGATTATTCTTTTTCTTTCAATTGACATTTACATCCCTCGACTACCCTTTCTAGCCACATTCTCAAGTATAAATCAACTGTTACTATAATGTGTTACTGTCAGCTCTACACATTTCCACACTTTTACAGTAAAGTTAATTAAAATTTCTACATACATTAAGCATCAGTAATCCATGTCAGCCTTCCTCTTATCTCCTTTTATAATCCACTACTTATCACCAGGTCTTGAAGATGTTTTCCTACATTTACTTCTAGAAGCTTTAAGGTTCCTGCTTTTTTATATTTATGTTTTTTATCTATTTTGAGTTAATTTTTGTGTAGGGTGTGAGAAAGGGGTCCTCTTCCTTTCTTTCACCTATGGATATTCAGTTGTCACAGCACCATTTATGAATGGACTGTTCTGCCTGAGCTGGGTGCGTTGGATAGGCTTGTTAAAAATCACTTGACCATAGATGTGAGGGTCTGTTTCTGAACCATCAATTCAATTCCATTGGTCTATGTGTAAGTCTTTATGCCAGTACTGTGCTGTTTTTACCACTGTAGTTAGGTAATATGATTTAAACTCCAGAAGTGAGAGTCCTCCAACTTCAGTTTTCCTTTTTAAACTGTTTCTGACTATTCAATACCACTTACCCTTCCCAATAATTTGATAATTTTGTTTTCCATTTCATAAAAAAATCCTGGTGAAATTTTTTATCAGGATTACATCAACTCTGTATATCAATTTAGTTAGAAGTGACATCGTTATGTTACTTAGTCTTCCAATCTGTGAGCATGGAATGCTCTTCCAATTATTTAGGTCTTTTAAAATTTCTTTTAACAATGCATTATAGTCTTCTGAATACAAGTGCTTTACATCCTTGGTTAAGTTTATTTATAAATATTTTATTCTTTTAGTCATTATTGTAAATGGAATATTTTCTTGATTGCCTCCTCAGATTGTGCACTACTAGTTTCTTTTAAAGTTTGTTTAATCTGATATAAGTATAGCTACTCTAGCTTTTTTGTTGTTGATGTTGTTACTGTGTGCATGGAGTATCTTTTCCAGCCCTTCACTTTCAATATATTGTTATCTTTGAATCAGAGGTGGGTCTCTTGTCAGCAGCATACCAATGACTCATATTTTCTTATCCATTCCACCAGACTGTGTCCTGTGATTGGAGAATTTAATCCATTAACATTCAATGTTATTAATGTAAAGGCAGTTCATATTTCACCTATTTTGATCTTTGGGTCCTTTGAAAGTTTTAGTTACTTTTATTGATATAATCTTTATTTCTAGACTCTTTTCCAAGCCTCTCTCTCCTGTCTTTTCTTTTCAGACTGAAGCACACCCTTTAGTATTTCCTTAAGGCTTGTCTCTTTATTATAAACTCTCTCAGTTTCTCTTTATCTGTGAATATTCTAAACTCACCCTCATTTTTTAAAGACAATCTTGTGGATATAAGATTCTTGCCTGGAAGTTTTTCTATTGCTTATCTTAAATATGTCATACTACTGTCTTTTTGCCTCCATGGTTTCTGATGAGAAATCAGCACTTAATCTTATTGGGTATTGCTTATAAGTTATGCTTTGCTTTTCTCTTGCTATTCTCAGAATTATCTCTTTGTCTTTGGTATTTGACATTCTGAATAGCATGTGTATCAGAGTGATCTATTTAAATTTGTTCAGATGAGAGTACATTGTGCTTCCTTGACATAAATATTTATGTCCTTCAATAGGGTTGGGAAATTTTCTGCCATTATTTCTTCAAATATTCCTTCTTCTCCTTTTCCTTTCTCTTCTCCTTCTGGGACACCCATGGCACATATGTTTGCATGTGTCTTCTTATAATTTAGTTCCCTGAGATCTTGTTCAATTTTTTCCAATCTCTACTTTATCTGTTCATTTATATGTTCACTTTCATTTCTTCTGCCTCTTCAAATCCGTTATATGATTCCAGTGCATTTTTAATTTCATTTATTACACCTTTCATTCCCAAAAGATCTACTATTTTTCTATGTATGCTTTCAAATTATTTTTTATGCTCATCCAATATCTTCTTAATATCCTTAATCTTTTTAACCATCTCAGTGAATTTATTAAGAAGATTTGTTTGAACATCTATTACTACTTTTCTCAACTCCTTTATGTAATCTGAAGGCTTATTTTGTCTCTTAAACTGAGTCATTTCTTCCTGTTTCTTGGTATGGATTGTAAATTTTTATTGGTGTCTTGCCATCTGGCTTACTAGATGTATTTATTCTGGATGAAGTTTCTCTCTTTAGTTTAAGGCTTTCTTGCCCTTTTTCCTTGCTCTTTGTGTAGTAGGAGCTGAGGATATAGTTGGTGCTGTAAACTGTGGAGGATCAAGCTGTCCACATTGTCCCAGGGACCAATGAAGCTTCTCCCATCGTTCTCTTTGCCAAGGGTAGGGACAGAGCCACAGCCATGTGTAATAATCTAAATCTTGCAGACCTAGACTTTATTTGCTTCATGCCCTTTCCTCCCCTGCTTGTAGTGGGGATTGAGCTGCAGGTGTAGGCAGAAATCTATGCCTTGTATGTCCAAAATGACTGCAGTTTCCTTGGTAGATTTCTCACTATTCAGTCTATTCCAGCTGAATGTACCTGCAGTTACTCAGAGAGGCTGCTGCAGGTTCCATCAGTTTCCTCCCTGCCAGAGGTGGGGCTTAAGCTAGACTCTCAATCTGATCTAGATGAAAAGAAGCTGGTCCTTACCAGCACTGTGATTTTCAGCCCACTCTGCTTCCCCTCATTCCAAAGGTGGAGCTAAAATGGCAACTACCATCCTCTTTCTGACTTGGACAGGGTCAAACTTTAGCCATTCTTAGGATTATACTTTAGTCCCCCAATTTACTAATCTGTAGCTGAAGTTCATGCCCAGCCATCTCTTCCTCCTTCAGATATGGAAAATGGAGTCTTCAATTCCAGCCACAGAGTAGCTCCTGAGTCAGCTTGCACCACCATTGTAGGATGGGCACTGGCCTCCATGGCATGAAGTGCTCTACTTACAAATCTTCCTTGCAGATGGGCAGTCTCCTCCTTCTATTCTTTCCAGGATGTTGCAGGTTGCTCTTCTGGTTTCCTAGAACCCACAAAGATGTGCTTTAGATAGCTCTGGGTGATTACTAACTGTCCTGTAGCATGAGCTGACTCTAGCAGATCCGTACTCTGCTGCCATCTTGCTGGTTGTTTGGTTTGCTTTTTAATTAAGAATTATTGGCATATAATTTATATATAATGAAATTGAGCAATTATATATATAAAATAAGAAGAGGTATCAGAAAAGTTTAGAGCCAAATTATTGCAACCAAAATCATGATGCAGCCCATTCCCATCATGTCTGCAATTATTTTAAATTTTCCTTGAACTGGGAGTATAAATTTTAATCTGTATCCTGTGGTTGTGAACCAATTGTATTTAGGACCTTCTGAAGATGCTATTTTTAATCAAGGTGGGGGCAACTGAGAAAAGGATGAGTCTTAGGGTCTATTACCATAGACCTTATAAAAAGAGCAAACCAGAAGCCAGAGTCAGAGAAATAAGAAGGAGGCATAAGTTGGAAGTCTGCATTAACTTGATGAGCACTGAGAAAAGAGAAGACATTGCATGTGACTAGAAGAGAGTTGCAAGTAAAATAATCCTAAAGATTGCCAGCAGGCACTGCCAGTACCATACAGACTTTGGTGAGAATGCATTATCTTACTGACTAATTGATTTTAGACTTCTATTACTAAAACTGTGAGTTGATCTATTCCAATTTTTAAGTTAACCCATTGTGACCTATTTATCATAGCTGCCTGGGAAACCAAGATAAGAAGAGAAAGATGGTTGCATATAAGTAGTTAAAACCTTTGGGCACTTTTATGCATTCATTTCCTTCTTGAATGGAAAGAAATCTTATAGTCAACTATTCAAGGTATTGAACTGATCAGGCTTTTCACTCTTTACAAATATCTATATTTTTTCTGTCTAGTTCTTATTTGGGACCAGAATTTAAAGTTACTTCTACCTATTTTTTTTTCCTCGTCAACTGCCTTTATTTATTTATTTATTTATTTATTTATTTATTTATTATTTATTTATTTTATTTTTTATTGTGGTAAAAATCAAATTTTTCACAATACATACCAATATTTGTAAAATGATATATAAATATAGATATGCATATATGTGCATTTGCTTACAAAAATTTTATATATATAAAATAAGAGGTGCTTAGATTACCTAAATATTACATGGAACCTACAGTGATTCCCACCATGTTCCCCACCTCCCACACCTCCCACCACATCCCACAGAAATGTCTCCCACAAGTGTGACCCATCACCCTCTATGGACTTACACATCCTGGGACCTTGCCACCAACCATAGACCACAGTTCACATCGTAGACCACACTCTCTTCCACACAGTTCTGAATGGTGTGTGCTGATTTAAAATGGCCTACATCCATTGCCACAACAGCACTCAGGACAACCTCCAAGTCCCAATAAAGCCCCTGTATTTCAACTGCACATCCCCTCCCTGCCCCAAAAGTGTCCAGTGGCCACCGGCTCCACCTCACTGTTATAATTTCTTCCATTGCTAGAATCACCATATGTGTACAACAGAATACCATTAAGTCCACTCTAGCCCATAGTTCTTCCCCAATCCTGAGGGGACTGGGATGGTGATGTCCACTCCACCTCCAAGTGAGAAAGAGCTTATATCCCATGGATATGGTGAGTGGGATGATCCTGCCTGCAGATGCAGGCCCTCTCCATTCCCTGGGCTGGCCGTTGCCCATCACTGTATCCTTGCCAGGTGACTTGGATGAGTCCATTGAGCTGTAGGGTAGGAGTTGCAGCTCCACCGAGATTCCACACACACCTGGCACATAGGTAGGCCAGAGGCTCCAGTCTCTGGAAGTATACCTAAAAACTCCAGCATCACATATAGGTTTGAATAGAAGGGACTGATGAACCATGTGCAGGGAGGACTTCTACCTATTTTTATCTCTGGGCATAAAGATTTCTTTTTAATCTGGAGGCAATTGATCTGCCTGTTCTGTCATCTCTGCCCACTGAGTAAAAATGTTACAACCTTACCAGTTATAATACATGATGCTCTTTCAAATTCACTTAAATATTTTGAAGGACATTCTGTATTTTTAAGAAATTTGGAAATATATATACATCCTCTCTTATTTGACATGTAACAGTCATGGTTATACATTTACTTCTGGCCATTAATAGCTCTTTGTATGAAATGGAACTGATAATACTCTTGAATGGTTTTGTTTAAGTAGTTTTATGAACATCAATAAATCTATGGGCTACAATGGTCACAGAATCTTCATCCTGGAAAGTTTATTAGTTATGAGGAAAGCATCAATCATTTAGTTTTAGGCTTTAGTTTCCAAAACTAGCTTCTTGATTGAGGGAGGCTTGGGTAAATTTTCAAAGCAATGTCCTTAATAACTACTAATGTGGGGTATGATTATCAAGTGATACTGACTATAAAGAATTTTAAAAATATATTTGTTTAATTATCTTGTGCATATGGGTAATTGACCCTGTGATTAAATCCTCTTGCTGTTCTAGGTCATTAAGTTTTTTGTTAGTTTTTGCTCTTGTTTCTGCTGTTATTTTGGTTAGTCTAATATAGAGAGGTTTGAAAGGATCATGGACAATATGTGGTATGCAAGTGCTTATTTTGGATTTGAAAGTTGTTATTTTAATTATTCCTGTAAGTTTTAAAGTCTTGAATGTTTGAATCTTTGTTTTGTTCTAAGATTCCTTCATCTCATTAAACAAACCCCACGCTCAACAGAGAACTTCAGGTATATGACTTTTTAATACCCTATATAGTATTCAATTTTTTGAACCAAACATGCCAGTTAATGGCAAATGTAGTTTTCAATTATCTTGAGAGTAAAAATATTTTTTTCTCAGACATAAAATAAAAACATTCATAATTTTTAAATTTGACAAAATAAATTTCCTTATAAGTAACTGGATGGACTTCCATTTCACTAATGATGGAAGAGTGAATACTCATATCAAACTTCCCAAAGAAACAAAACAACAATTTCAAAGATAATTAAACACAATAAAAATAGACCACAGGTGAGTAATAGTAAACAATTACTAGATAAGGAATTTTATATTTTATAAAATTGAAGATGAAAGTAGAGTAGATTAAAATATGGATACAAAAAATGAAATAGAAATTAAATAAGGAAAAAATATATAAGTTAATAAAAAATGTAAGAGATATTATATAAATGTAAAATATTTCTGGAGTTAATAATCAATAGATGTGATAAAAACCAGATTAGACACATCAGAAGATCTTAATATTCATGAAAATCAAGACAATATTAAATATATAAATTGAAGTGAGGAGAGAAAGCATGCTTGCAATACATGTAACAGGGTATTAACACATGAGGAATTCAGGGAAAAGTTCTAATTTACATGTTATTTCCATCCTAGGAGTAATGTAGATAAAAAATAAGGTGGGGCATATAGAAGCAACATAGGAAAAGACATCAACAGATAAATATGATTGCTAAGTTCTAAACAAGATAAATGGAAAAAAATCACATTCTAATGACATCGTTATAAAACTATTATAAAACAAAAAATAAAATTTTGAAGTAACAAAAAATATGTTTTCTTCAAACACCAATAATAGTGACAATTGACTTCTAAACAAAAAAATAACATAACACAATTTAGTTTTATCTTTAATGTATTAAAAAATAGCAAACCTAAATTTAAACACAATTATGTGCTATGATGGTAGCCATAATTTCTACAATTAGACCCTAATTTCTAAAAATAAATGCAACTTAAAAATGTTTCACACAAATAAAAATTGGGAGAATATGTTGTCAGTAAATCTGAACATTTAGATTAAAATCAGAATTATTCATGGAAGGAAAATGGTCACAAATGGGAACACGCATGTGAAAAGGAAGAACAATTAAAATGGAAAATATATTACTATATAAGGAATTAAATAAGTATTAACAATTATGGTTGATAGAGTTTGAGATGTGTATAAAATTAAAATTCATAATAAATTAATGTAAAGAGAGGACATTAAGTGTATGTACTATTCTACAATAATAACATTTCTGGAAAAGTTCTAGCAAAAATAATTTCTTTTAGGCTGTTATAAAACAAGAATGCATTTTATAATATCAAGTGAAATCACTAAATTGAGAACTTATAATTATTCAGCTAGCATAGGAAGAAAGTGAGGCAATAAAATCTATTAATCACAAAAGACAGAAGAATGAAAAGAGCATAAGTCAAACAACATACATTAAATACAAAAATATCTGTAATTAAATTAAATGTAAGTGAACAGAACATTGCAATTAAAATACTAAAATTGACAGGGGTTATTAAAAAACAAAACTGTATTCCAATTACATATCTTCAAAATAAAAATAAAGAAAAGATGCTGATATAAGGATGGGAAAAGTTATACCATTCAAAACCAAAAAAAAAGAAAGCTGACGTAGTTACCATATCAGAATTTGTAGCTTATAAGATAAACAGAATTTCTTGAGGTACAGAGGAAATTTTCATAATGACAAAGGTGAACTTCCAACTCAGAGATCACAAAACTCCATGCATACAGTATAGCTTTAAGTTATGTATCATTTAGCTTGTCAGGCTTAAAAGAATTGAGAACATGATAAACTATAATGGGACACTTTAGCTCAAAAAGTTAAAGTAATGGATAGATGATGGACTGAAGGAAGCCTCCATCAGTCTTTACATCAGAACAACTATTAAACATGCAGGAACTGTCTGAAAGAATTATTTTAAAACTCTGGAGTCCAGTATAACACTACACAGCATCCAGGGAAGTGCAGAAAGAAGAGTCTGGTAAATTCCAGTAAAGACAAGAAAATTGCTCTCTCTCTGTGGCATTAGTCACCTATCCCACTTTTGGCACAGGTCATATGGCCCCTGGCTGGTGTTGACAGAAAGGGATGCAAAATTCCACTTCCCTAGGATAAGTGGGTGGAGGGATTATGGCCAATTACTCTTCATGGCCTTAAAATAGCAACTTCAGATAACTGGAGACCCAGTTCTATTGTTGCAATCCACCCTGGACAAAGGTGGTTGAGGAAACTTTGAGAAGTCTTGCTTTCTTGGAGATGCAGGAACAGTTCAAGTAATAATTTTTTGGGCAGGTCAGAAAAGTCCAACATTGGGTAGTCATGGAAGAATCTCTTGGTGCCCTTCTTCCCAAGTCAGTTTGAAGTGGATCTGTGCCTGCTTCTGTGGTCCCTTGCTTTGTTCTGGCTAGGAAAGAATGACTTGGAAAACTCTATTCAAGCCAACCCCCCTTCCTAGAATTTGCCCTCCAAGAGAAAACAGCTTGAGATGACAGGAAATCAGGCTAAGAAAGTATAAAGGCAGAAAGCCTGGAGCAAAATGTTACCAGCTTTAAACACCTGAGAGAGAGAAGTTCTGCTTTTAGGAAATAAGAGTGGCATTCCAACTCTTATAAACATGGGAACTCAAAACCTACTAAAAATCTAAGTCCAGGGCAACACATAGTAGCATAAATAAAAGGAAGACACTGCACTTAACATTTACCTTTGGTGGACTTCCCTTCACTCATCTACAAAGATGTTCTTTGAGTATTTCACGATGAAATAAAGTTGTTACAAATATTAGATACTTTCAGAGAAGACCCTTTTCACTGAAAAATTTGTTTTTTTAATAATTAATTATTTTTATTTTTAAAGAAGCTTTAGATTACATAAATGTTACATTAAAAATATAAGGGATTTCTATATATTGCACCTTCCTCCTCTTCCCACACATTCCCACATTAACAAAATCCTTCATTAGTGTGGTACATTTATTTCATTTGATGAACACATATTGAAGCAATGCTAGAAACTATGGAATACAGTTTACATTATAGTTCACACTTTGTCCTGCACAATTTTTTAAGTTATGACAAAATATACAGTTGCCTGTATCCATCACTGCAATGTTATGCAGGACAATACCAATATCCTGAAAATGCCCCCGTATGACACCTGTTTTTCCCTCTCCCTCCCCTTAGGACTTCTGGTGGCAACTGCCTTTACATCAGTGATGAGTTCTTCCATTGCTAGAATATTAATAAGTCTCCTTTAGTCCATTGCTCATTCCCCAAACTTGAGGATTTGGGGATGGTGATGCCTACTCTGCTTCTAATTGGGAACAGGCTAAGATCACATGGGGCAGATGGATGGAGCTATCTTGCTTGCAGTTGCAGATACTCTGTTCCTTGGGATTGGTGTTGTCCATCATCATCTCTTTGTTAGCTGTACTGGGTGAATCCAATGAACTGGAGACTAGGTATTGCAACTCTTCTGAGATTCAGGGCTCAACTGGCACTGGATGGACCAAAGATTTAAGTCTTTGAGACATATATTTATCAAGTATAGTGCTAATTATGGGTTCAAATAAAAGGGACAGAAGAGCAATAAATTCTAAAGTAAGGCCCACAGACAGGGTGCCAAATTCCTGAGCTGTCTGCCCTGGTTACAGTTTCTGGATATTTCTAGACCACTCAGGAGCCCATGGTTTGAGGCACTGTTTACTGGGGAAGTCAATGCTATGAATCTTATTCTGCAAAAATTGAAACTTAGTGATTACCATAGGTTCCGAGAGGAGGGGGAGACAAGAATAGAATTGATGGAATGTAGGGCAATTTTAGGGCATTGGAACTGCTCACCAAGATCTTGCAATAATGAATATAGGCCACTTAAAATTTGTCAAGACCTATAAAAGCATATGATCCAAAAGATAAACCATAATATAAACTATTGACAATTGTTATTAGCAGTTCTTCAATATTTGTGCATCAATTGTAACAAATGTACCATCTACATGTAAAATATCAATAAGGGAGAGGGGAAAGGAAAAGGGTATTGGGTGTATTGTAATCACCTGTATTCTGTATGTGACTTTTCTGTATCATAAATCTTCTTTGAAGATAAAATGAAAAAAATTAAGACACTGAGGGAATATATAGAAGAAGATATTGCTATACATACAAAACAACAGATCTTACAATGATGAAAAACATAATGAAAAAATTTTTAATTTTTCTATTTCATATTGTTTTAACTTTTTGCATTTTATTATTATTTTTTGAATTATTATTTCATTTTCTAATTAATTTTATTTGGTTATTTTGTTGGTTTCATTTTTAGAGAGGTTTTGGATTACAGAAGGGTCACAGCAGGGGCAGGGGAGGATCACTGGTGCTGGGTTTTAGTGATATGGAGATGCATGGGAAGGGGTTCACCTGCGGCATGCCTCTAAGACATATGAATATATTCAAGTGTTCATCATACATTGTCTTGGTGGGTGGAGAGCCACACAATAACCAAAAGAATATTGAATTCTCATCCTGGGAAGTTCTTCTACATTCTTTAATAGGACATTAAGAATCCCCCAAATGCAAGGGCAATGTCTATTGAAGGAAGACAGATCATTATGCCAGGCCCTTGACATTGTTGATTATACTTATGAACCTTTTATTATGAAAATGAAACTTAGCTTAGTATTATATACTGCCTAAGAATTACTTCTTGAATGCCTACTTGTTACTTAAATGTGGCATCTTTCTAAGCCAATCTCAGCATATAAATGTACTTCCCTCTCCCCCACCTGGTGTGGGACATGACTTCTGGGCATAAGCCTCCCTGGCAATGAGGGATTATTACAAGTCTCAGCAGGATCCTGACTGAATAATTTGTTTTAAAATTGATTTCTCAATACTTTTATCATTGTTTTTCTGTTTCTTGAAAAATATTTTCTGTTATAGTAATGAAGCTTAGTTTCTTATCGCATTGTGTTCTAACAACCATTGCAATCATATTTTATATCATGAAAAAAACACATATCTCTTTGATGGTATTTAACTTTCTTTTCTTTCAAATAATAAGAGTAAAAGGAAGCTCTCAAATATTTATCATTATAAAAATACATTTTTTAAATTACAAGATTTGGTAAAATGTGATATATTGTGGGAATTTATGAGAGATATCTAGGTTCAGAATGCTTAATTTTAATACTTTTTTTCCCAAGGGTGATGGATTTATGAAATTATAGGTAATATTGTGATATAAAATAAGCATATAAGTTGAGGTTCATTGGTAATGATAGAATAAATCCATATTTCAATTAATCTTATTAATTATTTCTATTGAATATTTGACAACTGACCAACAAGTTATTCTTTTTTTCTCAGAGTATGGCTAATGTAGAGCTTGTACATATCAACATTGGTTTGGCTTCTTGCATTTTCTTGCTGATTTCTTTATTGTTAATAACCTGGATGACATTGCAGTGACAGATAAAAGCCATTACATATCCTGCAAAAGCCTAAAGAATTGAGTGGGAGAAAGTGTAAACTACAATGTAAACTATAGTCCATGCTTAGTGGTAATGCTCCAAAATATGTTCATCAATTGCAATGGAAGTATCAAACTAATGAAAGAAGTTGTTTATGTGGGGAAAAGTGGGAGGTCTGGGGAGTGGGGCATTATGGGAATCCTTTATATTTGTTTATGTAACAATTTATGTAATCCAAGTGCCTTTTAAAAATAAATTTAAAATATATGCAAGAAATTTAAAAAATGAAATGTAAATTATATTTCTTAAAAAAACATAGTAGAAAATTAAACAATGATAAAAGATAAAACATCAACAAATTATGTACATCTGACCAAACATCAATAAAAATTCAGGAATATGGGAAATTGAAACTAGCATATTACTCTCAAAATTAACAAACCAAAATACAGCAGTTGCAGAAATCATTAGCTAAAATGAAAGTTATAATTATAAATTTTATCACATCCATATCACATATCATTCAAAAAATCAAAGAATAGCAGAGGTAGAAATATGAAAGTTGTAAACACTGTCATTAATAAATTTGAACACACACATATATTGAGGTGAAACAGAATGTATACTATAGTATTTTATACTCCCTCAAAAGAGTGTGGAGATACTTTACAGTTTCAGAAGAGCAATTTCAAAAATAAACCATGCATTTCACCATAGAAAAATGAGCCTAACATATTCCAAATGATCAATATCAAATATCTCAAATAAAATGACAGGAATCTCTGGGAATATTTAAGCCATGACTAAGAAAATAGGACAGACCTATGCCAACTCCTCGATTTTGATGCTTGTACATTTGAACCTTATTCCTGTAAAAATGAAATTTAGTCTAATTGTAATTAATATATAAGAGTTGATATCTAAAAACATCCTTCTTTCTCAAATGTGGCCTCTCTCTAAGCCAAATTCAGCAAAGAAACACACCACCTTTTTCCTTACATGGGACATGACCCTTGGGAATGAGTCTTCCTGGCGCCAAGGGATTATTACCACACACTAACCAGGAATATACTTGGAAAAAGACTGCCAAAAGGGGGAAACATTAAATAAAAATAAGTTTTTATGTCTAAGAGATTCCAAAGTGAGTTGGAAGGTCATTCTAGTGGTTACACTTATGAAGGTCTCTGACATATTTCACTAAGCTACAGTAAACAAAGACTCAAACAGCAGTGCTGCCAAGGGCTATAAGGATGTCCATTCACCAGAGGCAAGAAAGACAGTCTCAAGAAATCAACACTCATTTGGTAGGCCTTATTTGGGAATATATGATAATCTATTTCCCCAATTTGACACAACTAAGAATTACTATATAATTCCCTTAATCATGATTCTTCTACTCCTTTCTTTTTTCCAGCTAAGATTTTCTTAACAAATCAATTTTATTGATACATATTAATAAACCATACAATTTAACCAAATTGAACAATCAGTGGTATTTGGCATAATCAAATATTTGTACATTCAACACTTCAATAATTATAAAAGCATTTTCATAATTTCAATAATAATAAACAAAAACAGATAAAAAAGAAAATTCCTCACTTCTCAATATTTCTATTTCCATACTGTACATAGCTCTTATTTCTGACTATTCTTGCACAATTATTTACTTGTTTGATAAGCAGTTTTATTAATATATATTCACATACCATATGATATATCCAAAGTGTATAATCAATGGCTTTTAGTATAATCACTATGTTGTACATTCATCATCTAAAAAATTTTGGAACAATTTCATTCCTCCCAAAAGAAAGACCCCACACTCCTTAGCATTCCTTCCTCAGTCTATATAACCACTAATCTAATGGAATCATACAGTATGTAGTACACTGTGTCTGGTCTCCTGCAACATAGCATAATATTGGTGTTTTTTTTTTTTTTTCCTATTAACATTTTGTGGTATTAACCTATATTTGTTAATCTTCCAAGAAAAAATGGTCTAGTATATGCAATTTTACCCATATTCATAATTCAAATAATGTATTTATATTTCACATAATAAATTTAGTTCTTAATAGGGCAATCATGCAGTTTTTGTCCTTTTGTGTCTGGCTTGCTTCACTCAACACAATGTCTTCCAGGTTCATCCATGTTGTCATTGTCTTCTACTCTTCTTATTTGAGCCTATAACTTTTAGTGTGCCTGTTAGGTATATTTCTCAGAGACTTAAATCTTTGGATTATTCATATGTTGTTTGAGCCCTGAGTCCCTCCAGAGTAGTAACCAACTTATACTCTCCAGTTATCTGGGTTTGCCCCAGACAACAATGATGAGGATGGTCAAGTCCCATTCCCAAAAAACATAATATGTGAGTCCCTTCTCAGCCTGAAGCAGTCAAAGTAGAAACCATCCCAAATCCCTCAAGATTGAGGAATGAACAATGATAAGGGGGGAGTATAACCATGGACCAATGTAGATTTATTATATAGTCAATATCTTGTGTTAATGGAAGAGCTTGTAATATTAATATAAATATAGAGGTTGCCAGGGATACAGAAGGGAAAAGGGGGGGATGAATGAGTGGAATACAGGACATTTTTGGACTGGTGAGATTCTTCTGTATGATACTGCAGTGATGGACACATGACATTATGCATTTCTCAAAGCCTATAGAACTGTAAAGCACAAAGTGTAAACCATAATGTAAACTATACACTTTGGTTAGTAACAATGCTTCAATATTGGTTCATTACCTATAATAAATGTACCACAATAATTTAAGGTGTGAATAATAGGGGAAACTATATTTGCGGTTGTGTGTGTATGTGTGTATGGGGGTAAATTCCCTATACTTTTGATGTAAATGTAAATTTAAAACTCCTCTAAAAATAAAATTTAGTATTAAAAAAAATGTTGGAAGATGAATGTGTATATGTATATTCACATGCATACAGCATTACAACTTCTATTACAATACAATATAATTTAAAAATTAAATAAATATGTGCATGAATTCATGTGCTTGTGTAAATATATATGTGTGTGCATACATATATTTATTTGAAATAACATTATGGTGTTATATGTAGTATATATTAGGAAAGAGAAAAAGCACAGCTCAGAATACTGTATGTAAACTTGAATATATTAAAAAATGGAATAATACACCAAATCAAATGAAGATGATTTTCTATGGTGGATGGGAGGCCACAATGTGGTCCAGAGAGTTATGGAAGCTACTTCTCTGTACGAACCTTATTTTGCAGATTGATTCAGAGGTAATGTAAATATTTTACACAATAATACAACAGACTTTAATGAAAATTAAAAAAACCTAAATATTGAAGAAATATAAAGCAAATAAATCTAACCTTATGTTTCATTTATGGTGTTACTAGAGAAGGAAATATTTTAAATGATTTCAAACCACAGTAAAGTAATGAATATATTTTCAGTAAGCTAAACCATAGAACAAATTTTAAAAAAGTATAAATGAAAGACTAAAAAAAAAAATTACAGAAAACAATATGACTACCTTTGAGGTCTCAATGGACTATATGTCAGTGTAAACAAATAGTAGATGAAGAAAAATCATAATTTATAGAACACTTCAAGTTAATACATCCAAAAAGAATGAAAACATTTAAATATTGCTAGATTATCATCTCAATAATCAACAACAGCTACTGAAATTATTAAGTGAAATGTTAATGGGAATTTTATAATGGATGGAAGAGTGATTAAATTTATCAACAATAAGAAAAACTCCCAGATATTATGATCTTCTTGATATTATGTAAAAAATCAAGCAACATTTCACCTGCATTCTTTGCAAAACGATAGAACTAGAATTCAATCAAATGTTCACTTCATTGGAAATAAAAGATACAGAGGAACAAGTTTGGTGATTGTGGAAATGTAATAAAAATGCAAAATTTGGAGAATTATTTAGGAAAAAATGTTTGTTGTATTAACAAATAAATTACAAGAAAATAAAACAAGCAGGTGAAATTTTTAAAGATTAAAAAAAAAACAACTTAAAAGATCAACAAAGTATATAGGTCTTATTTGGATTCTGATTGGAAAAAATGCACAAATATGAGTAAATTGACACTTAATGGTTGTTTGACACAACTAAGAATTACTATTGATAATATGTTTGAATGTAATATCTTTTTTTTTTAAAAAAATTGGGCTTCTAACTTTTTTGAGAGATATATTGAAGTAATAATCCAGTTGTGATTTGGGTAATGGATGATATCCTTCTTTCAGATGGCTGCTATGACAAATATCACAAATTGGATTCCAGAAATCTAAAATCAAGGTATCAGCAAGGCAAAGATTTATCCAAAGTCTGCGGTTTTCTGGTGATGAATTTCCAGGAATCCTCTGACACAGAGCAATCTTGCTCCTTGTGTCTTCGCTTATTTCCAGTTCCTTTTCCAATTTCCTTTGTTTAAAAGGACTTAGCCAGAGCAGATTAAATTGCAGTTTGACTCAATTTGGCCTTATCTAAATAGGATTTCAAAGATCCTATTTACAAGTGACTTCACACACACAGGACTGGGGGTTAAAACCAAAACATATCTTTGTGGGGGATATGATAGAATTTTTAACAGGTGCTTTGGATGAACCGGAATTGGGTACATGGTTCTAACTGCTGAAGTTAGATAATAGTATATGAGGGATCACTACACAATTCTCCTTTCCTTTGGGCATATTTGAAAATGTCCATGATTTTTTAAAAAGCAGTTACAGCCACCACCACAACAAATAACAGGACCGAAGGCTCTGGAGTCCTCACTGAATCACTCCTCTTCCTAGAAATATTGATCTTGACAAGTTACCTAATGATTTTCTGTATTAGTTTTCTCATTTGTCAGAGGCATATTCTAAGAATTCCTTCTTTACAGTTCTGGCTGAATAAAATACACTAGCAAGTAAAATATTTTCAGCATTGTTGAGCATATGATCATCACTTAATGTAACTTTTATGATTAAGATAATGATTCTTGTATTAATTTAATTTATTTATGAATTTATTAATTAATAATTACTATCCATCAGGCTGTATTAGAAGTGGAAATGCATATTTTGGCCATCCCTGCTTATTTTACTTCAAATCTGGATTTTGACTGCTTGTTTTCCTTCAATGAAAGCTCAATCTTTAATAATTTTCTTAGTGATTTTATTTGGACTAAATTTTCTGAATTGTCCAATACTAAAAATGATCCTTGATCTTCCCATAAAAATGATAAATTACATAATTGTAAAATTATTTTCATTGCCAATTTAAGTATATTGCCCCACAAGTTTTGTATCCAGCAGATAATTAGGATATCTCATCAAAAATTATGTATCGGGTTGGATGTGGCTCAACTGGTTGGGCGTCCATCTCCCATATGGAGGGACCCGGGTTCGATCCCCGGTAAAAAAAAAAAAAAAAAAATTGTGTATCATTTAAAAGGTATTTGTATTTTTCTCTTTATGTAGAGCATTCAATTTATTTTTTTTGTTTGTTTTTTGTTTTTTTGTTTATTGTTTTTTTTGGCCAGGAAGTCATTTATTGGAGGGCACAGGTTGGGTGAGGGCAGTGCTGGCAAAGCCCTCATGAGTGCAGGGCCCACCACTTGTCCAAGGGGCCACAATTGGGGATGTATTTCACCCCACAGCCATCTGGGATGAGGCGCTTCTTGGCCACCATGTCTTCGAATTCGTCAGCATTGAACTTGGTGAAGCCCCACTTCTTGGAGATGTGGATTTTCTGGCAGCCAGAGAACTTGAACTTGGCCCTGCGCAGTGCCTCAATCACATGCTCCTTGTTCTGAAGCTTGGTGCGGATGGACATGATGATTTGGCCGATGTGGACTTTCCAAAGGCACCTCGCATACCCGTCTGGAGCCTAGATTGGGGATGGCACGAGATCAGACAGGACCATCAACAGGCAAGGGCTGTCTCCAAGGTCCCTTAGGGCAACCTGTACAAGCAACAGGCCCGTACACTTCCAAGGAGGCTGCTGTCCGCAGCCACTGCACACCGGGCCCCCACAGGGAGAGGGAGACGGTCGGCTTAATTAGCTGCAGGGAGCATTCAATTTAAATAACTGTTTTTATTTGATAACAATCAGTGACTTCTTATAGTTGTTACGTGATTATTATTAAATAAGTTATTTAAAAATATTAATTCATTGTACAATAATTTCATCAAAATGTCAATCAAACATTATTTGGGATCTTCCTCATTAATTTTGATAGCTGCATAATGTAGGCTCTATAGATATTTATTGTATGAGAGTCTACTTAACCAGTTTTCTATTGATGAACATTTCATGGTTTCCAGTATACTGCTGTTAAATTGAATTACAAAAATTTGGCACCTATCATATATATCAGAATATATTTTTGTCAATAAATCTTCAGGCAGAATTATTGCTTTTACTGAGCACAACTTTGCATTTCCTAAGCTTATTCTAAAAGGTAAGTTTAAATTTCCCCCAAAATAGGGAGTGACCCTCATATTGAATTTTAAAAGAGGTAAAATCTAATCCATAATTATTAAAGACCCATCTAAAGTGAAATTACAAGAATAAATTTTAAAATAATCTTAAATGATAAGTCAGAAAAATATAAAAAGAAGTTGACTGAAATGATATTACTAATAGATTTATATTATATTGTTTTAAAATGTGAGGGCAAAGAAAGACATTTCAACGAAGTTATTTAGCAATTATGAAACAGCATACACATAATTTTATAGCCAAAACAGATAATAACTGAGAAGAAAACTTAAATGTTTTTTCATTTTAACAATTGATTTGAATTATATTTTCCCCCTCTTCTTTCACAAAATCAATAGAATTCTTTCCAGTTCCTGGAATCAATGAATTTGATTTTCTCTGCTCCTCTTTCTCCACTCCTTTCTTCTAAATACACCTAAATACCCTAGGGAAAAAATCTACAGACAATCATAAAAGAAATTAAAATTTAGATAGGAGGAGAGTTGTGGGAAAATGGCAAGTAGGAAGCTCCAGGATTAAGTTTCTTCACCAGAACAACTAGTAAACAAGCAGAAACTGTCTGATATAATTATTGTGAAGCTCCAGAATTCAATAGATCACTGTACAGCATCCAGAAAGAATATTAGGAAGAGGTTAGTAAATTATGGTAAAGATTAGTAAATTGCTCTCTCTCCAATAGTGTATTGGGGCTCATCACCCACTCTTGCAGTTTCCTGCCTAGTTTGCTGGTGACAGAAAGGGATGCAAAATCCACTTCCCCAAGAACAGGGGTCAGAAGAACTGATCGTTGATAATGGCTTTTGTTAGAGATTATGGATCACTGAAGGAATATCTCTGAAAGCCAGCATTATTCTAAAATGCCCCCAACAAATGCTGCAGAAAAGCATGTCCTGAAGACATGCTTCATTAGGGCTGCTGGGAATGGTTCAAAGACTGAATCTGCTGGGCAGGTCAAGAAAGCGAATGTTTGGGGAGCTGTGGAAGAGGCTCCTGACACCCTTCCTATTGACCTCCACAGGCAGCTTGAAGCAGGTCTGTTCCCCTTTCCTGGGTCCCTGGCCTTGTTCTGGCTGGGAAAGTCTGACATAGAAAACTTTTTTCAGGCTTCTTCCCTTTCCCAGGATTTTCCCTTAAGGTAAAGGCAGCTGGAGATGACAACAAAAGCATGATAAGTAGCTATTAAGGCAGTCATCCTAGAGCAAAATAATACCTGCTTTAAACAACTGAAAGAGAGAGAAGTATATATCCTGGAAAATAATTAGGGGGCATTCAGAATCCTGTAAAGAGTGTAACTCCAAAGCAACAAACAAGGATAATCACAGGACAAGACACAGGTCCCCAAAACGCAGTGAGAAACATGAACTTTGCATTTGCCGTGGGCAAACTTTCCTTATAAGACAACTTACACTCAAGAAAATCTCTGTCATATCACCAGTGGGTTACAAAATCAAGAAACAGACATCTCAGGGAATAAATTTCAGAATTATTATTTAAAATGTTAAAATATATAGTGGGCACTGAAAAAATGTTCAAAGCAAACAACAGAAACAAAGGAAATGATGGTCCATCAAAAGGAAAAGAATAAAAATCCCAAAAACACCTATAAAGAAGACCAGACTGTGGATTTATGGAACAGATATTTTAAAAGGTTCAAGGATATGAAGGAAAATAGAAAGAAATAAAGGATATCAGGAAAACAATGAATGAGCAATCTAAGAATCTTAATAAAGAAAAGAAATTTTTAAAAACACCAAACAGAACTACTGGACTTGAAAAATCACAATAACTGAAATGAAAAATGCCCAGAAGTGTTTCATACCAGGTTGGAAATGGCAGAAGAAAGAATCAGCAAACTCAAAGACAAGACAATTCAAATTAAACTGGCTGGGGAGCAGAAAGAAAAAAAAAAAGAATTATAAAAATGGAAAATAGCCTGACACCTCTGGGACACCATCATGCTTACCAATATATGCCTTATGGAAATCTCAGAAGGGGAAGAAAAATGACAGGGAGTGAAGGAATATTCAAGGAAATAATGACAGAGAACTTCCTCAACATATTTAAAAATATGAATTTGCACATCCAAGAAGCCCAGAAAATGCCAAACAGAAAAACATGAAGTAAAACATGCCAGAATATATTAGTCAAACTATCAAAGTCAATGAAAAGGAGAGAGTTCTGAAAGCTGAAAGAGAAAAGCAATGTATTATGTACAAGCAAGTCCAATTAGATTGAGTTCTGATTTCTCACCAAAATCCATGTGGGCAATCAAGCAAGGATTGCTCCTTAGGGCTCTAGAGACCTCAGGAAAGACAACTGCAGGAAACTGGACATTGATATAGGCATGGCAGACAACCCCAGGAGAACAGCACCCCATTGGTGGGCCTTACCTAGGAATATATGATAACCTATTCCCCTAACGTATCAGAGTCAGACTCATTTTTAATTTTCTTACACATGGTACTTCTTTTATTTGAACACATAATTAGCACTATACTCATTAAATATATGTCCCAGAGACTAAAATCTTTGTTGTTCATATGTCAGTTGATCCTTGAAACTCAGCAGAGTTGCAGATAACTCCTATTCTCCAGTTCATCAGACTCACCCAGGACAGCTAACAAAAGAATGATAATGGACAAAACCAATCCCCAAAATCATTAAGTATCCACAACTGTAAGCAAAACAGCTTCATCCATCTGCCACATGGGATCTAAGCCCCTCACAATCAGAAGCATAGTTGGCATCACCATCACAAAATCCTCCAGATTGAGGAATGGACATACATGAGAGGGGGATGCAACTATGGGCCAAAGTAGATTTCTTATTCAAGTAATGGAAGAACTTGAAACATTGATATAAAGACAGTGATTACCAGAGCTTCTGAGGGGGTGGAGAGGAAAGAATAAGTGTAACATGGGGTATTTTGAGGACATTGAAAATGTTGGGCATGATATTGCAATGATGGATACAGTCCATTATAAATTTTGCCAAAAGATATAAAATTGTGTCATGCAAAGTGTAAACCATAATGTAAACTATAGAACATGGTTAGTAGCAATGCTTCAATATCTGTTCATCAACTGTCACAAATGTACCACACTAATGAAATATTTTGTTAATGGGGGAAAATGTGAGAAGGAAGAAGGTGGGGAATATGAGAATCCCCTATATTTTTATGTATTTTTTGTAATAAAAAAAAGCCTTTAAGAATAAATTAGCAGACTATAACTGTTGGAGTTGATGTGGAGGAATGGGAACACTCATCCACTGCTGGTGGGATTGTGGAATGGTCCAGCCACTATGGAGGACAGTTTGGTGGTTCCTCAAAAAACTAACTATAGATCTTCCATATGATCCAGCGATTCCACTGCTGGGTATATACACAGAAGAATTGAAAGCAAAGACACGAACAGATATGTGCACACCAATATTTATAGCAGCATTGTTCACAATTGCCAAAAGTTGAAATCAACCCTGGTGCCCATCAACAGATGAATGGATAAACAAAATGTGATACATACATACAATGGAATATTACTCAGCTGTAAGAAGGAATAAAGTGCTAACACATGGAATAAAATGGATGAATCTTGAAAACCTTATGTTGAGTGAAGCAAGCCAGGCATTGAAGGATGAGCACTACATGACCTCACAGATATGAATTAAGGAAATTGAGAAGTCTCTGAGAACCATTGTCTGAAAGACAGGTTTACAAAAAAGAAAAGAGAAGAGAAAGTTGTGAGCCATCACTCATACGGACATAATCTATGGTAAAGTGACAGAGTGTAGCTGTGTATTGAAGGGATAGGACAGGTGGGTAGTGATGTTATTGCTTTTGGTGGTGCAGGGTTGACAGCTGGGTAGTTTGGGAAGGGTGGGTTAGAATACCAAGGATACTGGAGTTAGAGATGGGAGAAGGACTAGATGAACACTTGGGATTTGTGGGTATAAGGTTGAAAGTACAGAGTTGGGAATGATCTTATGGTAATATGACAAGGAATTGTCATTGGTTTAGGATGTTGGTTGGGGGGCATTCAGGACAGGGTGCATCTGGAGCAGGCTTCTAGGGAGTGTCTGAGTGTTCATCCTGTCATAATGTGTTGTATCAGTGGGTGGAGACCCACACAATGAGCGAGAATGAGATGGACTCCCATCTTTGGGAGGACAGATTTGTCCAGAAATGGACAGGTGGGTGTCTCTTATGAGCAAGGACATTTCCTAATATGGAAGGACAAACCAGTGTGTCAAGACCTCTTGTTGCATGTAACTATGAATCTTGTCATCCAATGAGTCAAGTCAGGGCATCGTCGTGGCTCCTGGGGGGATGGGGAGGGAGGAACAGAATAGACCAAACAGGGAGTATTTAATGGTCAGTGGTCATGTTCTTCATTACCTTTCAGTGATGGACACATGACATGGTAAATATCATCAAAATGTATAAAATTTTATGGTCTAAAGTGTAAACCATACTGTAAACCATTGACAATCTTTAGTAGCTATGTTTCACTATCTGTACAACAGTTATAACAATGCTACCATTCACATACAAAAAGGTGTTAATATGGAGTGAAGAAAGGGGGAAGAGGTTGGGTATATGAGAGTCTCTTGTATTCTGTGTGTGACTTTGCTGTGACTTAAAACTTCTTTGAAAATTAAGTGAAAAATAGTGAGGCACTGGGGAGTGAGAGAGGGAAGGTGCCACGGTATAGATTAGACACCTGATATTGCAGTGATAAAAGGCAAAATGTAAAAAAAAAAATTTTTTTAAATTTCTTTTTCTCATTTTTTGAATACCCTAATCCTTTAATTTTATTTTTAGGCTATTTTTTTAAGTTTTCATGTATTTTTTTTGTGGGTAAAAATAAAAATTTTCACAATACATACCAACATTTGCAAAATGATAATATATAAATGTATATGCATATATGTGTATTTGCTTACAAAAATGTTATTTATGTATATATATATAAATATATTTTAAGAGGTGCTTAGATACCCAAAATATTACACGGAACCCACTGGGATTCCCATGTTGCCCACCTCCCACACCTCCCACCACATCCCACACAAACATCTCCCACAAGTGTGGCCCACCACCTTCAATGGACTTACACATCCTGGGGCCTTGCCACCAACCATAGACTACAGTTCACACCGTAGACAACACTATCTCCCACACAGTTCTGTGTGGTATGTGCCGTTTTAAAATGGCCTACATCCATTGCCACAAAGGTACTCAGGACAACCTCCAAATCCCAAAGAAGCCCCTGTATTTCAACTGCTCATCCCCTCCCTGCCCCAAAAGTGTCTAGTGGCCACTGGCTCCACCTCATTGTTATAATTTCTTCCATTGCTAGAATCACCATATGTGAACAACAGAATACCATCAAGTCCACTCTAGTCCATAGTTCTTCCCCCAATCCTGAGGGGACTGGGATGGTGATGTCCACTCTACCTCCAAGTGAGAGAGGACTTATATCCCATGTATATGGTGGGTGGGATGATCCTGCCTGCAGATGCCAGCCCTCTCCATTCCCTGGGATGGCCATTGCCCATCGTTGTCTCCTTGCCAGGTGACTTGGATGAGTCCATTGAGCTGTAGGGTAGGAGTTGCAGCTCCACCGAAATTCCATGCACACCTGGCACATAGGTAGGCCAGAGGTTCCAGTCTTTGGAAGTATACCTAAGAACTTCAGCATCACATATAGGTTTGAATAGAAGGGATTGATGAACCATGTGCTGGGAGGACTTATTTGAGTCTAATTCTGTCACTCTCAGGAGCACAGATTCCAAAATAGAGCCCACTGATAAGGCATCAGTCTCTGGGTCTAACCCCACTTATAAGATAGGAATAGATGGAAACTTTCTGAAAATGATAAAGGGTATATATGAAAAACCCAAAGGTAACATCAGTTTCAATGGTGAAATCCTAAAAGCCTTCCCTCTGAGATCAGGAACAAGACAAGGATGCCCACTATCACCAGTCCTATTTAACATTGTCTTAGAAGTACTTGCACGAGCACTGAGACAAGAAAAGGACATAAAAGGCATTCAGATTGGAAAAGAAGAGTAAAAATTTCATTATTTGCAGATGACATGATCCTATACATAGAAAGCCCTGAGAAATCTACAATAAGGCTTCTAGAAATTATAAAGGAGTTCAGTCATGTTGCAGGCTATAAGATCAATGCTCAAAAATCAGTAGCATTTCTGTATACCAGTAACGAGCAAACTGAGGAGGAAATCAGGAAAAAAATACCATTTACAATAGTAAATAAAAGAATCAAATACCTAGGAATAAATTTAACTAAAGATGTAAAGGACTTATATACAGAAAACTACACAACACTGTTAAAGGAAATCAAAGAAGACTTAAATAAATGGAAAAATATTCCCTGTTCATGGATAGGAAGACTAAACATCATCAAGATGTCTATCCTACCCAAACTAATCTACAGATTTAATGCAATCCCAATAAAAGTCAACACTCTCTTTTTTAAGGAACTGGAAAAACTAACCACAAAATATATTTGGAGAGGCAAGAGGCCCCGAATTGCCAAAGATATATTGAAAAAGAAAAAATGAAGTAGGAGGTATCACATTACCTGACTTTAAAACATACTGCAAAGCTACAGTGATCAAAACTGCATGGTATTGGCACAAGGATAGACCTACTGACTAATAGAACAGAATTGAGAGTTCTGATATAGATCCTCGCATATACAGTCATCTGATATTTGACAAGGCCACGAAGCCCACTCAGTTGGGAGAGAATGGCCTCTTTAACAAGTTGTGCTTGGAGAACTGGATATCCATATCCAAAAGAATGAGAGAAGAATACCATCTTGCACCTTATACAAAAATCAACTCAAGATGGATCAAAGATCTAAATATAAGAGCCAAAACCATAAAGACCGAAGATAATGTAGGGAAGCATCTACAGGACCTCGTAATAGGAAATGGTTTCATGAACTTCACAGCCAAAGCACGAGCAGCAAGAGAAAAAATTGATAAATGGGATCTCCTCAAAATTAAAATCTTCTGCACCTCAAAGGATGGTATTAAGAAAATAAAAAGGCAGCCTACCCAATGGGAAAAAATATTCAGCAACCATATATCTGATAGGAGCCTAATATCCTGCATATATAAAGAAATCCTACACCTTGAAAATAAAAGGACAAACAACCCATTTAAATAAACTGGGCAAGTGACCTGAAAAGACACTTCTCCAAGGAAGAAATACAAATGGCTAAAAAGCACATGAAAAAATGCTCAACATCACTTGCTGTCAGTTTTCATTTATTTTATCTCTTACATTTAAACTTACCATTATTATTTCATTTTTCTATTAATTGTATTTGGCTATTGTACTGGCTTCATTTTTAAAGAAGCTTTGTATCACAGAAGGGTTACAACTGCGATGGGAGAGGATTGTTGGTGGGGGGTGTCAGGGATGCGGGGTACATAGGAGGAAGTTCACCTGAACATACATAAAAAGTATATAAAATTGTTCAAATGTTCACGGGGCATGGTCACAGTGGGTGGAGAATCATTCAGTAAAGGAGAGAATACTGAATTCCCAGCTTGGAGAACTATGACACATTCTCCAAGGGAGCAGGAACAGTTACCCAAGTGCAGGGGCAGAGTCTGGCTAAGGAGGATGATCCACTTATGGGCTCTTGTTATTGATGACTAGCCTTATGAGTCTTTGCTCTTGAAATGGAAACTTAGCCTATTGTTATGGGGTGCCTAAGGGTTGCCTCCTGAGAGCTTCCTTGCTGCTCAAATGTGGCCCCTCTCTAAGCCAAACTCAGCATATGAATGCATTACCTTCCTCTCTGCATGGAACATGTCTCCCAGGGATGAGCCTCCCTGACAACAAGGGATTACTACCTAGTGCCAACTGGCAATACAACTGGAAAAAGACCTTGAATAAAAGGGGGAAAAGGTAAAGACAAATGATTTCATATGGCTAAGAGACTTCAAAGTGAGTAGGGAAGTCATCCCAGAGGTAACGCTATGCACATCTCTGTAGGACCTCATCAGCTTCCAATGTGGATATCACCTCAAATAGAGGGGCTCCTGAGAGCTCTGGAGACACCCAGATCCTATATCAGGGCAGATATCTCTGGAGTTTTGCACCTTATGAGTGGGCCCTACTTTGGAATTTGTGTTCCTGAGAGTGACAGGGTTGGACTTAAATATTTCCTCCCTGCATACGGTCCATCAGTCCCTTTTATTCAAACCTATATGTGGTGCTGGAGTTTGTAGGTGTACTTCCAAAGACTGGAGTCTTTGGCCTGCCCATGGGCCAGCTGGGCCCAAAATCTCAGTGCAACTGCTACTCCTACTCTACCGCTCATTGGACTCACCCAAGAAACCTGGTGGGGTGATGATCATGGACAATGGCCGTCCCATGGAATGGAGAGAGTGTGCAGCTGCAGGCAGGATAATCCCATCCATCTTATCCATGGGACATAAATCCCATCTCACTTGGACATGGAGTGGAAAAATCACCATTCCAGACTCCTCAGGATTGGGGGGGAGAGCTGTGGACTAGAGTGGACTTACTGGTATTCTGTTATAGACATATTGTGCTTCAAGTAATGGAAGAACTTACAAGAGTAATGTGGAGCCAGTGGCCACTAGACGCTTTGGGGGCAGGTAGAGGGAAAAGCAATTGTAATACAGGTGCTTTTTCGGGACTTGGGAATTATCCTGAGTGACATTGCAATGACAGATATAGGCCATTTCACATCAGCATATAACATGCAGAACTGTGTGAGAGAGTGTGTTCTACAATGTGAACTATGGTCCATGCTTAGTGGCAAAGCCCAGGATGTGTATAACCATTGCAGGTGATGTGCCACACTAATGAAAGATGTTTCTGTGGGAGGTTGTGCCAGGTGTGGGACATGGGGCATATGGAAATACCTATAATTTTTGTGTAACGTTTATGTAATCTAAGTATCTTTTTTAAAAAAAATTATTAAATAAAAATAAATAAATATATTATGTGAAACAGAAATATATTATGTGAATTATGAATATTGGTAGAATTGCATATATAAAACCATTTTCCTTTGAAGCTGGAAAAATATAAATTAATAGTACAAAATGTTAATATCAGACAAAAAATCCCCAAAACCTTATAATAAGTGAAGGAGATGAGACATATTACATATTTTATCATTCCATTTATATAAAATGTAAGTAGTAATCAATTTATAAAGATGAATGAAATTTAGTGGTAATGTAGGTCTGAGGAAGGAATGCTAAGGTTATGGAGCCTTTGTTTTTGGAGGAGTGAAATTGTTCCTATATTTTTGAGATGATGAATATACAACATTGTGATTATAGTAAAAGCAATTGATTATACACTTTGGATAGAATAGCCAGAATAGCAGCTATATACAATTGGGAAAGCATAGAGAGATTGAGGGGTGAAGAATTTTCTTGGCTTTTTTTTTTTCTGTTTGTTTATTATTAGTATTATTGAAATAATGATAATGCTCAGTTAATGATTGAAGTGACGAATGCACAACTATGCTATTATAGCAAATACCATTGATTGTCCATTTTGGATAAATTGTATGCTTTATTAATATGTAGAAGTAAAATTGATTTGTTAAAAAAATTTAAAAAAGAATAAATTAAAAACATAAAACCGTGGGCAAGAAGGCAGTGTGCTGAAATCATTGAATTGCTGAAAGAAAACAACTACCAACCAAGAATTTTATATCCAGTGAGACTTGCTTTCAAAAATGATGGAGAGATTAAGATATTCCAAGATAAACAAATGCTGAGGGAATTCATCACCACTAGATTTGCCCTAAAAGCAATGCTAAAGGGAGTTTCCAGACTGAAAGGAACACTAGTTATAATGAAATAAAGACCTCTAGTAAAGGTAACCATTTGGACAATTATAAAGGCCAGTATTTTTTTTTTTTTTTTTGGTTCCCAGGATTAAACCCAGGACCTTGTATATGGGAAAAAAGCACTTAACCACTGAGCTATATCCGCTCCCCCCAGTACTCCACGTTTTACAATCTAAAGGTGCTAAGATGCATAAAAGGTAATGGTCAAGCTATGGTTTTGAACATACATTGTAGAAAGCTATAATTGTTAAGAAGTATCGAAAAGGGAGGCCAGAGATATAGGAAAAGTCTGTATGCAACTGAAGTCAAGATGGTATCAAATTAATTATGGTTGTTATATATGCAGGTTATTAAATTTTAACCCCATGGTAACCACAAGGAAAATATTTCAAGAATATATCCAGATAGAAAAGAGAGAGATCATAATATGGTACAATGCAAAAAATTTTTAAAAGGCATTTGCAGAAGAACTGAGGGAAAATTATGACTTAAAAAGACTAGCAAAATGGCAGACTAATGTTCTACATTATCAGTAGTAACTTTAAATGTAAAATGACAAAGTATCCAGTCAAAAGGCAGATACTGGATGAAAGGATAAAAAAGCATGTTTCAAATATATGCTGGCTGTAAGAGTCTCATCCTTTTAAAGACATAAATAGGGTAAAAGAGAAGGGATGGAAAAAATATAAACAAAAAGATAGCTGGAGTAACTATGCTAATATCAGATAAAATAGACTTAAGCCAAAGACACCTATGAGGGACAAAGACAATCATTATATACAAGTAAAGGTGTCAACAAAACAAGAAGTTGCAACAATTATAAATATATTTACACCTAACAGCAGACCCTAAGATATATGAAGAAAATACTGATAAATTTGAAGGGAGAATTTGATCATTCTACATTAATAGTGGGAGACTTAGTACACCACTTTCAATAATGATTACAACATCTAGGCAGAAGATCAATAAGGAAATAGGACTTACATATTACACTAAACCAAATAAACCTAATGGACATATATAGAACACTTCACCAAACTACAACAGAATATATACTCTTTTCAAGGACACATGGATAATTCTCTAGAATGAAACATACCTTAGATCACAAAACAATCTAAAAATTTTTTTTAAAAAATTGAAATCATATATTGTATCTTCCCTAACCACAAATAAAGCCAGAAATAAATAGCAGAGGGACAAATGGAAAATTCACAAATATGTGGAAATTAAATGATATACTATTAATATCCAATAAGTTATACAGGAAATCACAAGGGAAATTAAGGATTATCTTGAGAGAAATTAAATTGAAAATAAAACATACTAAAATTATGGGATGCAGCAAATGCTTTGCTGAGAATTAAATTTATAACTCTAAACAATTACACTAAAAAAGAAAGATTTAAAATCAGAAACTTTTCCTTAAAATTGGAAGAACTAGAACAAGTAAAGCAAACTAAACCAAAAATAAATTGAAGCAAGGAAAAAATAATGATTAAAGTGGAGATAAATGAAATAGTGAACAGAAAAGCAATAGAATCAACAAAACAAAGAGTTGATCCTTTGAAACAATGAACAAAATTGACAAAACGTTACCTAGAATGGTGAAGAAAACAGAGAGTACTCAAATAACAAAAATCAGAAATGAAAAGAGAAATTATACAAATGACCCTGCTGATTAAAATTGAATATGAAAGGATACTATGCCAATAAAATAGATAATCTAGAAGAACTGGGCAAATTCTCAGAAACAGAGAAACTATTTACACTAACACAAAACAAAATATAATATATCAACAAACCAATAAGCAGTAAAGAAATTGAATCCACAATCAAAAGCCTACCAAAAAATTAAACCCTAGGACCAGATGGCTACACAGTGACATTTCACCAAATATTAGAAGAAGAAATAACACCAACATTGATCACATTCTTCCAAAACTTTGAAGAGTTGTGAACACTCCCTAATTTATTCCATGAGGTCAGGCTCATACTTATACCAAAGATACAGATAACACAAGAAAAGATAATTATAGACCAATATCTCATTATGAATATAGATGCAAAAATCCTCAAGAAAATATATTCAAACCAAAAGTATATTAAAAGAATTATACACCATGATCAAGTAGGATTAATCCCAACCTTAAAGGATCGTTAAACTTAAGGAAATCAATTAATATATCACGTTAACAGATATATTAAATATTATCATCTCAACTGAAGCAGAAAAGGCATTTGACAAAATCTACCATCCCTTCTTCATTAAAGCTTTTATAAAACTAAGAATAGAAGGAAACATCCTCAACATGATATAGGACATCTATGAAAAACCTACAGCTAACATTTCACTTAATGGTATAAGACAGAAAGCTTTCCCTCTAGAATCAGGAAAAAGACAAGGATGTTCAGTCACCACTGTTATTCAAAATTTTACTAGAAATTATTTCCAGAGCAATTATTCTTGAAAAAGAAATACAAGTTGTTTACATTGAAAAGAAAGAAGAAAAAAAATTTCTTATTTGCAGATAACGTGATCCTATATATTAGAAACCATGCATGGGTCCCCAGATCTAGTTTTTCTCCCTGGGTTTGGTTTTTAGAATGCTGGTGATAAACTAAGCTGGATTTATATATGACCATCCTGTATGGGAAATGACTGTAATTTTGCATCTTTGGTCAACTTTAAGAGGTACAGCAGGGGGAGAGATGTGGCTCGATGTTTGGGCGTCTGTCTTCCATATGGAGGGACCTGGGTTTGATCCACTAGACCTCCTGGTAAAAATTTAAAAAATTAAAAAATAGTAGGCGGGTGGGCCACTAGGCCCTGTTTGCGGCTGTGCCGCCAGACCCTGCGAGCCCAGCAGCAAGATGATGACGTAACAGGAGAGTGACACAATGGATAGCCAGGATGAGATGCACCAAAAAACCAGGAACTAAGGTGGCAAAGGCAGTAGGCTGCCTCTCTCACACCATGGAGATTCTGAGGATTGAATCCCAGTGAAGACAGGAGGAGAAGGATAAGAAGAGAGGTCAGGATGTGGACACAGAAAGTTGCCCAGTGAATGGACACAGAAACAGCAAAAATGGGGGGGAGGTTAAAAATGGATGAAAGTAAATAAATAAATCCTTAAAAAATATATAGGGTAGGAAGATATGGACTATAGTTAGTAGTAATATTTTGACGATGCTCTTTCATGATTTGTTAACAAATGTTTCACAACAAAGCAGGGTGTTGGGGGGGGGATAATGTGTGGGAGCCCTGAATGACGTTATGCATGTTTGTTTTGTAAGTTCACAATGTTTACTGAACACTTATAATTTATGTATGTTCATGTATGAATGATATACTTCAATAAATTGTTTAAAAAAATCACAATGATATACCATTTCACACCCACTAGAATGGCTATTATTAAACAAACAACAGTATTTTATAAATGTTGGAGAGGATACAGAGAAATAGGAGCTCTCATTTATTGCTGGTGTGAATGTAAAATGTTGCAGCCACTGTGGAAGACAGTTTGGTGGTTGCACAGAAAGTAAAATATAGAATTGCAATATGACCTGGCAATCCCCCTACATATGTAACCAAATGAATTGAAAGCAGGGCCTTGATCAGTAGTTTGAAAACCAATGCTCATAGCAGGATTATTCAAAATTTTCAAAATATAGAACCAACCCTAGTGTCCATCAACCAATGAATGGATGAAAGATATGTGGTATGTACCTACAATGGAATATTATTCATCTATAAAAAGGAAAGAAGTTCAGACATATGCAACAGCCTTTATGAACCTTAAAGATGCCATGTTGTATAAAGTGTCAGACACAAAAAGACAAATACTGTATGATTACATTGATATGAAATTATTAGAATGAGCAAACTCATAGAGTTAGAACATAGAATATATGTTACCAAGGCACAGAATGGGCCTAGGAATAGGGAATTAAGGCTTAATACACATATTTCCTATTTGGGATGATGGAAATATTTTAGTAATTGATGGTCATGATGATAGCACAAAATTGTGACTATAACTGACAGCACCAACATGTATATATGAATGTGGATAAAAGGGGAAATGTTAGGTTGCATTATGGTAGCAGAATATTTATTTTTAAAACAATCCATGAAACTGCACTACACAGTGTATCTTAATTAAAACATGAACTATAGGTAATAGTACAATTATAAAAATGCATTTTCATCAATTCTAATAAATGTACCACATCAAATTGTTCTGTATATCCATAAATTCTCTAATAAATTTTTAAAAACTAAAAAATCAAATTAAATTGAAGGAGGGGGACTGAGACAGTCTGATAAAGGGAAAGCCATGCAAGGGATTAGTGGTGCTCCATGGTGAGAACCATTCCCAGACAATCATAATTCAGAGTACCAGAAGAAGAGAAAGAAGAGCTGAAATTTATTTGATAAATCATGGTCCAATACATGCAAAATTTGGGTAAAGTTATAAATCCTCAAAGTCAAGAATCTGAGATAACTGTGAATGATATTAATTCATAGAAATTCATTCCAAAGTACAACATAACTAAGTTTGAATAAACCTAAAGATAAAAAAAAAAAAAAAACCTCAAAGGCAGTGAGAGAAAAATGCATTTCCAATATAGGAACAATTCAAATGACAGTTGAATTCTTCTCTGAAAAAACGGACATGAGAAGGAAGAAACAATATTTTTCAAGTGTTGAAGAAAATATCTGTCAAACAACAATACTGTATCTGGCAAAACTATCCTTCAGAAATGAGGATAAATAAACACAATTACAAATGAAGGAAAATTAAGAGAATTTGTCTCTAGCATGTCTACCCTTAAAGAATGACAAAAGGAAAATCTCTAATTAGAAATTAATGATCAAAGAAAGAATTATACTGGAAACTTCACACAAAAAAGAATAATAAATTGGGTAAAAACAGAGATAATTATAACGGACTATCCTCCTGAGTTCTATTTGATGGTTGAATCAAAACTTATAACATCATCAATTATTTTATGAAATCTATACAGTGTGATGTACTCAAAAACAGTATGACTAAAACAAGGTGTAACCCTTAAAATATTCAAATAATGTACAGAAAATTAAAAAAAAAATGAGAAACAGAAGAAACATGGAAAAATAACAAAAAGCAGGTGTTAGCTCTAACATACCAATAATTACTTTAAATGTAAATATTTCAATAATATACATTAATTAAAAGACAGAAATTGGTAGTATGGATACAAATACATAGAAAAACAATGTACTATTAGAAATTCACTTCAAACAAAACACAGTTACATTGGAAGTAAAGATGTGTAAAAAGATACATGATGATAACATCAATCACTAAACAGTAAGGGTTTCTATGTTAATATCAGATTAAGTAGATATCAGAAGAAAAAAAATTACTGGGGAAAATTTGAACCAAACAAAAAGACACAATGATCTTAAATGTGTATGTACCAAACATCAGCGTTTTTAAACTGATTGGGCTAAAAGTATAATTAGAGACTGCATGGTTAAATGGAGGTTTTCCAAAATCCACTTTTCAGTAAATGATAGAAATACTAAATAGAAATCTAGCAAAGACATAGATCTGAACACCACCAATCAATAAGATATCATCAACTTCTATGGAGCACTCCACTCAACAATATCAAGTACATATACTTTTCAAGAGCTCTTGCAATATTCTCCAAGATAAAGCATATCCTGGGTCACAAAACACATCTTAATAACATTTAATAATTGATATCATACAGAGTATTTTCTTTAAATATAAAGGATTCAAACTAGTATTCAATAACAGACACTGCAAGAGTAGGAAATTATACACTTCTGGGAAAACGACATTGATATAGTTAGGCATTGCTAAGCTCTCTCATAAAAAATGACAGAGAAAGGGTAAAAACCTACCCGAGGGGGATGATTTGGTTATCTAAGAAATGGAAGGCTGCTGAGAATTTTCCAGGAGGGAGCAGGAAAAGGAGCCAAAGAGGCCAAGGGAAACCTGTGATTTGCCAGACCTGTGGCTGGAAACAGCAGGTACTTAAGGACCCTCCCTCAGGGCAAATAGCCTCTGTGGAACCTCTGGCTTACTGCAGCCAGGTGAGTGGGAAGGAGCATTCTCTGGGAGAAAGAGGGGTCTGGCAAAGGCTGGAAAGTGGTTTCTTTTTGGTGGGTTTAGCCACCTGACCTCCTCTGAATCTCAGGGAGGACCCCAGCCAGCACTGAGGTGGTCCCAGGGAGAGGGGAGGGGGATCTGCTGAGGCAGGCCTTCACAACCAGCCATCCTGGGAGAGAGGAACTAGGTTAGGGAGGGGGAAGAGAAGGACACCTTACAATTCTGGCCCTGAACACTGTTAGAAGTCCAACTTGCCAGAGGGAGCAGGGGTGGGAAGAGCCAGATAAGATTTCAGAAGACTATTTAACCTATAGAGCTGGTGTAGCTCAGTGGAGGAATTCCTGCCTTACTTATAGACGGTCCCTGTTTCAAGTCCTAGTACCTCTGAAGAGAAAGGATCCAGGGAGTGATCCACGGAGTTATCAGGGACACAGGTAGCATTTTATGATGGGGGAACATATAAACTGAGATTCTGTTGTTTTGTTTTAGGTTTCTTTGGATGATTTTTTTTATAGGTTCTTTTTTTTTCCTTTATTTTCTTTGCTAAACCTGGGTATATCACCTGCAGAGGGCAGGCTGCATTGTGATTAATGGATGAGCACCAGCAGCATGAGAAGGTCTGAGGGGCCTAAAAGGGAAGGCTGCTTTTTCCTGGGTCGGTTTTTGGTGTTGTTTTGTTTCTCATTTGTTGTCTTTTCCTTTACTTTGTTTCCTTGTTTTCTTTTACTTATTTTTTAAACCTACTTTATTTATTTTCTTTCCTTCATTTTCCTGTATTCTGACTGCTGCTTTTCTTTCACTATTCCTCTTCTTGTTTTGTCTTATTTTTTCCTTTTTCTCTTTCTCCTCTTTTCCCCTTTTATTCTCTTCTCACTGGATTGCCTTTTAATTCATTCTATTTTTTTCTCTATTTGGCTCTTATTTCATTATTTTCTATTCCACCTATGTTTATCCTTATTCCTTTGTATATTTTTATAATTTTGTATTTGGATTACTTATTTCTTTTCCTAACACTTGTACTGTTACTCTTCTAATTTTTTTTTATTATTACTATTATGAATTTTCTCTTCTTACCTCATTCCTTTACTCTGGTGCTAATATTTTTTTTCAAAGGAGCACAGACAGCTGCAAGGATATAGAAAAAGGGGAAGCAAGTATCAAAAAAGGAACCTTACCACACACAAATAAAAAAACAAAATAAAACCCTAGAGTATAAAATGAAGCAAATAAATTGACTAAGCCCATCAAGGTAAAAAGATTACTAGACATCAACAGAAAAATTACAAGCCATAAAAAGAACAGGGAGACATGGCCCAGTCAAATGAACAAACTAAAAAAACAGGAGGATATACAGAAGAGGGAACAAGTGATCAAGGATGTCCAAACAAATGTCATGAATCAACTAAATGAAATGAAGGAGGAGATAAAGGATATTAAAAAAGAGACAGGAGGAAAATACTAAAGAAATTATAAACATACGTAAAAAGATAATGTATATGATGTTGATGAATGGCACAATTCAAGAAATAACAAAATACACTGGAAGCACATAACAGCAGATTTGAAAAAGCAGGGGAAAGAAATAATGATGTTGAAGACAGTATATCTGAAATCAGATAGTAGAATTGATAGATATAAGATAGATAAAATTCAGCAGGGACTTAGGGATTTGAATCCAACATGAAATGCACAAACATACATATTATCTACATCCCAAAAGGAAAAGAGAAGGGAAAGGGGCAGAAAGAGTGAAAGACAAATTAAAACTTCACAACTATTTTTGAGACACATAGACATACATGCTCAGAAAGCACATTGCACCCCAAACAGTATAAATCCTAACAAGACTACACAAAGATATATATTTATCAAATTATCCAATGCTAAATATAAAGAAAAATAACTGAAAGTATCAACAGAAAAGAGAATCATCACTTTCAAGGGAAGCACAATAAGATTAAGTGCTGATTTCTCATCTGAAGCCATGGAGACAAAAATGCAGTGGTATGACATAGTTAAGGTGTTAAAAGAAAAATAAAAAAAACTTCCAGCCAAAAATTCTGTATCCAGCAAAGCTGGCATTCAAAAATTAGGGAGAGTTCAAAATATTCATACACAAACAGAAATTAAGAGAGTTTATAAGCAAGAAACCTGTCCTTCAAGAAATACTAAAGGGAGTTCTACAGGTTGAAAGGGAAAAAAAACAGGAGAGAAGAAAGGGTTGGAAGAGAGTATAGGAAGGAAGATTATTGATAAGAATAACTGAAAAGTTAAAAAGAGAAATATAAACAAAATATGACATATATAAATCTAAAGAAAATAGGGCTGATGTAAGTAATGCATTAGCAGTAGTAACATTGAATGTTTATGGATTAAACTCTCCAATCAAGTGACACAGACTGGCAGAATGGATATGGAAATAGGACCCATCTATATGCTGTTTAGAAGAAACTCAACTTAGACCCAGGGATTCAAGGAGGTTGAAAATGAACAGCTGGAAAACTATTTTATAAGCAAACAATAACCAAAAATGCACAGGAATAAGTATACTAATATTGCACAAAATAGACTTTGAATGCAAAACTATTGAAAGAGACAAAGAAGGACACAATATTTTAATGAAAAGAGTAACATATCAAGAAGAAAGAACAATCATAAACTTTACATAACTAACCAGGTTATCTCAAAATACATGAGGTAACATTGGACAAACTATATGGTAAAATAGATGCCCCTATACAATTATAGTGGGTGTTTTCACACACCAAAACCACCATTAGATAGAAAATCTCGGCAGAAGATCAATAAAGAAAAGAGACCTTGAATAATATGCTAGAGGATCTAGACCTAATAAACATATACAGAAAATTACACCAAAATACAGTGGGATATACATTCTTCTCAAGTGCACATGGATCATTCTCCACATGTTAGGCCACAGAACAACTCTCAACAAATACAGAAAGATTGAAATTAGACAAAGTGATTTCTCTGACCACCCTGGAATGAAGCTGGAAATCAGTAAAGAGCAAAGAACCAGATTAGGAACAAATATATCGAGGTTAAAAAAAACACATTCTTAGACAAACAGTGGGTCAAGGAGGAAACCACAAAAGAAATCACTAACTACCTTGAAATGAAAGAAAATGACAACACAACATACCAGAACCTATTGGATGCAGCCAGAGAAGTGCTGAGAGGGAAATTTACAGCCATATATGTCTGTATTAAAAAAGAAGAAAGAGCTAAAATCAAAGACCTAAATGCTCATCTGGAGGAATTAGAAAAATAACAACAAACTAATCCCAAAGCAAGTACAAAGAAAGAAATAACAAAGATTAGAGCACAGCTAAATGAAATTGAAAATAAGAAAGCACTAGAAAAAAAATTTTTTTAAACAATTCTTTGAGAAGATTAATAAAATTGCTAAACCCTTAGGTAGTCTAATAAAAAAAGAGAGAAGATGCAAATACATAAAAGGAGAAATGAGGAAGTGGCTATCACCACTAATCCTACAGAAATAAAGAGGATCATAAGAGGATACTTTGAAAAATTGCATGAAAAAAAGATGCATAATTTACATGAAATGGACAAATTCCTAGAACACACAAGCACCCTACATTAACAGAAGAAATTGTTAAATTCAATGGACCAATCACATTAATGAGATTGAATTAGTCATTGAAAATCTACCAACTAAGAACTCCCAGGACCAGATGGCTTCACAGGCAAATTCTAATAAACATTCTGTAGATTACTAACACTAATCCTGCTAAACTATTGAAAACAAAAACAGAAAAAAACAAGTGGAGGTAACATTGCCTAACTCACACTTTGATGCCAATATCACCCTAATATAAAAGCCAAACAAAGATGCCATAAGAAAGGAAAACTACAGACCAGTCTTTCTACTGAACCTGGATGCTAAAATCCTCAACAAAATACTTGCTAATCATATTCAACAACAAATCAAATAAATTTTACACAGTGATCAGATAAGTTTCATCCGTGTTATACAAGCATGGTTCAGCATGAGAAAATCAATCAGTAAAATGCACCACATTAACAGTTGGAAAGAAGAAAATCATATGATCATCTCTATTGATGCACAAAAACATTTGAAAACTACAGCACCCTTTCCTAATAAAAACACATGAAAGATAGGAATAGAAGGAAACTTCCTCGACATGATAAAAGTTATGTATGAAGAAAACACAGCTAATTTCACATTCAGTGGTAAAATGCTACTGCTTTCTATCTAAGATTTGGAATAAGAAAACGATTCTCACTGTTACTGCTCTTATTTAACATTATGTTAGAAGTACTTCCTCAAGCACTTAAGCAAGAAAAAGATATAAAAGTCATCCAAGTTGGAAAGGAAGAAGTAAATATTTCACTATTTTCAGATGACATGATTCTATACATAGAAAGCCCTGAGAAATTTACAACAAAACTTCTAGAGCTGACAAATGAGTTCAGTAAAGAGGCAGGATATAATGTCAATGTGAAAAAATCAGTAGCATTTCTGCACACAAATAATGAGGAATCTGATGAGGAAATCAAGAAAAAAATCCATTAATAATAGCAATGAACAGAGTCAAATACCTAGGAATAACCTTAACTGAAAATGTAAAGGACTTGCATGCAGAAAACTACACAATATTTTTAAAGGAAAACAAAGAAGACCTAAATAAATGGAAGAATATTCCCTGTTCATGGATTGGAAGACTAAACATCATTAAGATGTATGAACTACCCAATCCCAATAAAAATCACAACAACATTTTTTACTGAATTGGAAAAGCTAACTATGAAATTTATTTAGAAGGACAAGGGATCCCAAATAGCAAAGACATATTGAAAAAGAAAAACATAATTGGAAGAATCACACTACCTTACTTTAAAACATAATGCAAACATGCCATCATTAAAACTGCACAATAGTCAATGAGAACCTGATGAGATGTTCTTAAGTATAACATCTGCAATGACCTCCCGACCCACATTGAAATCTCTTAGACATAAAAACTCATTGTATTTATTATTGATGGAAACAGTAAATATTTCCACAAAAAGTGGGGCTCCTGAGGGTTCTAGAGACATCCAGACAATATATGCAGGGCAGACAGCTCAGGAGTTTGAGGTCCTGCCAGTGGGCCTTACCTTGGAATTTATGCTCCCAGTATACAGAGTTAGACTCATTTGTTGTTTCCCTACATATGACTCTTCTGCCCCTTCTGTTTGAACCTATAGTTAACACTTATTGATAAATATATGTCCCAGAGACATGGGCTGTCCATGTGCTAGTTGGGCCCTGAATCTCAGTAGAGCTGCACCATCTCCTCTCCAGTTCATTGGACTCACCCAGGACAACAAAGAAGGTGATAATGATGCACAATGCCCCTCCCAAGGAACAGAGAGATCATACAACTGCAAGCAAGAGAGTTCCATTAATCTGTCCCATGGTATCTAAGGCTCCTCTCAGTTAGAAGCAGAGTGGGCATCACCATCCCCAAATCCTCAAGATTAGGGAATGTACAATGGACTAAAGTAGACTTACTATTATTTTACTATAGACTTATTGTTATTCCAACAATGGAAGAACTTTTATCATTGATGTGGAGGCAGTGGCCACTGGAGGTTCTAAGGGGTAGGAGAGGGGAAAAAAAGTTTAATAAGGGGAATTTGGGGAAATTGGAGATGTACATTGCAATGACAGATACAGTGCATTATATATTTTATCATAACTTACTAAACTATTATCCACAGTTAGTGGTAATGATTCAGTGTTTTCTTGAATGTACCACACTAATGAAGGATGTTGTTAATGTGGGACAGCGTGGGAGGGGGAGGAAGTGGGACATATGAGAATCCTTTATATTTTTTATGTAATACTTATGTAATATAAAGCTTCTTTAAAAATAAAAAAAAAATATTATTACAAAAGTACATTACTAATAATTCATCTTTCAAAATTAATATTTATTCCTATTCTTTTTGTGATGTTTGTAGTCTTATTCTGTTATCATTTAATTTCTAATTATAGTTTCCTGTGGTTATTCTTTAAGAACAGATCTGCTAGAGAAAAATTCTCATTGTTTGCCTTCATCTCTGAATGTATTTAAATAAAATACCTAAAACTAAATTAAAATGATAATATGATATACCAAGATTTGTGAAATACAGCTATAAAGCTATATTAAGAGAAGAAATGTAGAAGAAAAAGATTGGACATTTCAGATCCTAACTCATTTTATATGGCTAATATTACCAAAACTAGAGAAAGACTACAAAAAAAAAAAAAAAAAAAGGAGAGAGAAAATGAAATTAGATAGAAATATTTCTCTTCAATTTAGACCAAAGGATCATTTAAAAAATATTAGCCACTTGAACCCAATATTGTAGAAAATGATTTATAGAGAGCATGACCAAGTTGATTTATTTCAGATGTGAAAGGCTGTTTCAACATTTGAAAATCTATCAGTGTAATCTCCATTGTTTACAAACTGAAGAAGAAAGAAAAAAATTCACATCAATTGACACAAAAAGCATTTGATTACACCTAACTTCTATTATAATAAAAAAAAACCTCAATTTGATAGAAATTATTTTAAAAATCAAACATAACATACAAATAAACTCATACCAAATTGTGAAAACTGCTTTTCTTATAAGATCAGGAACAAAGCAAAGCTATATGTGTTCTTCATTCTTATTAAAAAACTGTGGTAAATTAATAACATGGAAAACCACTCAACAAGAAAAATAAGTAAACAATAAGTAAATATTGTTACATGGAATAATTTGGATAGGTATGCAGAGAATTATATCAATTCTCTTCCAATCTTTCAATCAAGGATATCACATACTATATACGATTCCATTCACATAACATTCTAGAAATGATCGAATTATTGAACTGGGGGGAGATCAATGATTGCCAGGAACTGGGGGAGTGAGGATATCATTCTGGCTATAAAGGGATCCTTGTCATGATGGAACTGTTCTGTATTCTGATCTTTACTTATGATAAAAATTGCACAAAATTAAGCACGTACACAATCACACAGGAGATGCTTTAGTTTGCTAAAACTGCTGGGAACAAAATAACAGAAAAGGGGTTGGATTTTATAATGGAAATTTATTACAGGAAAATCATACAGTTCCAAGGCTGTGAAAATGTCCAAATTGAGGCATCATCAGAGATGCTATCTCACCAAGGTTGGCTGTTGGTGATCCTGGATTCCTGCCATGTAGCAAGGCAAAATGGGGTCCAGTCTCTACCAAGGTCCCTATCTTCCCTCTTCAGGTTCACTTTCTCTCCAAGCTCAGCTATGGGTGATCAGGCAGATGACTATCTATCATCTCCTTGGTATTTATCTCACTAATTCCAGCCTCTAGCCTCTCTCTCAGACTCTCTGTTTCTCTGTCTTTCTGCAGCTGTATGCAATCCCAGAGTCTTCTTTCACATGGCAGGGTAAATGGCAGCTCTCTTTGACTGTGTGTCTCCTCCATTTATAAAGGACTCCAGTAAAAGCATTAAGACTGTGTGTCTCCTCCATTTATAAAGGACTCCAGTAAAAGCATTAAGACTCACCCTGTTTCCCACAATCTAATCAAAGGCCCTTAACTGAAGTGATCTAATCACAAGCAATCTAATCAAAATGCCCCTTAAGTGAATCTAACCAAAAGACCCCATATATTATAGGCTTCCATACACAAAGTGGATTATCTTAAGAACATAATTTTCTGGGGTCCACAAAAGATTCAAACCAGGACAGGAGACAAGTGAAAATGAAGAAATTTCAGCAAGATTTGTGGATTTTATCAATGTCAATATACTGATTCTGGTATCATATAGTTTTGCAGGATGTTATAACTGAGAGGGCTTTGGTAAAGTGTACAAAGGATCTCTATTATAATTCAGAACTAAATATCAATTATTTCAAAAATAATTATTTCAAAATAATTATTTCAAAAATAAAGTGTGAATAAAAAGTACAATCAACTATTTACACAGGCAAAAGCATGGATGAATTTCACAAACATTATTCTGAGTGAAAGAAACCTTATAAAATATGGTAAATACTGTTGGATTTCTCTACATAAATGTCGATAGTAGGAAACTAATGCATGGTACAAAAAGCCAGAACAGTGTTTGGCTCTGTGGTGCTTGGGCAGGGATTGGCTGGAATGGGCGTGAGAGGAAAGCATTTTCTGCAGGATGATGATTTCAACATCTTATATGGATGGTATACATTTGTCAAACTGATTGAGTGGTACACTTATATTTGTGTATTCAACCAAAAAGTAATATAAGTAATTTTGTGTTCTTAAAAAAGAAAAATAAGATTTAAGAAACCGTAAACACTTTACTTAATGATACATACTCATGCTCATGGTTAAGTAGTTATGTGCACCAATGTCTGAAACTTACTTTGAAGTAAATAAAAATAAATAAGGTAGATTGAGGGTTGGATAAAGACATTGATGAATACATGAATATCTGGTAAAGCAAAATGTTAGTCATATAATGTAGGTGGTGGTTATATAGGTGTTCACTTCCTTTTAACTTTTCCTTTTAAAATATATTGTTCATCATACAATGTTGGGGAAAAAACAAACAAAAAACTGTACACAAAAATTCAGGTTATAAAGAATTTGAATAATTCGCTTACATTTATACCCACATTTTATTTTCACATATGGTTTATTAAGTAACCATGTTTTATGCAACATAAATAAATTGAAACAAAATGAATATTTGCCAAATAGTAACAATTAAGAATTAGGTATTTAAAAATTGTCAACTAGTCTCTTAAATTGAAAATAAGAAGATGTAAAAAAGAAATTTCAAGATATATAAAAATAAATGAAAATGAGGGTTAGGATTACATGTACATAACCTTTTAGAAATGATAAAGACACACAGCCCACAATGAGAAAATTTGCAAAGGTATGGACAGGCAGTTAATAGAAAATGTGAATTATCAATAAACATATCAAGTGATCCTTTGTATCGTTAATTTTTATGGACATTAAACACAAAGGAATAGATGGTATTCCATACTTATAATTTTGGCAAATATCTATAAGAGCATACATCAGATCTGGACAAGAATATAAAATAATATAAAGTATAGTGCACTAGTTGTAGGAGTATAAATTTGCACACTTGCTTTGGAAAACATTTAGGAATTAACTGGCATTTTGTAATCCATTTACTTATGTCCTACATGCTCACCCTAAAACAATTTCTGTTTTCAAAAAGAGACTTCTCCAAATAAATTATTTGGACCCTTGTGTGTAATAGCAGAAATTTAAAATAAAACAATTAAATAAATGGATAAGTTAAAAAACAGGGAATAACTAAAACAAAATTTAGGATGTTGTAGATCTCTGGGGAAGGCAGGAAGAGGCCACCAATATTTTGAGTGAGCTGTTGAAGTAGATTTCCTATATGTGTGGTGATTATAGGATTCCTTTTACTTAATTTTAAAATACATTAAATATATATTATTTTTTAAAATATATAAGCCAAGTTCATTTTGTATAAGCAGTATTCTTAAAGGACTATAGCTCGGTAACAATGTGAATTAGTCTAAGTCATTTCAAAAGACAGAATTTTGTTTTGTTCATTTTTTAATGAATTATTTTAAAATTTCAGCCTATTATAACAGAATAAGTATTTTAACCATTTCAGTTTAAGTTAATGAAGGCTCATAAATGAGCAACACTCCTCACTGAGGTAAACAAAAAGTTGGTGATAAATGACAGCACACACATATGCACTGTGTAAAATTAACTGTTCTCATCTCACCATTAGCTTGGATAGAGAAATAGTTTCACTGAGGCAATAGTATACATTAAGCATATTTAAATAAATTCTTCCAAGTTGATTTATAGAGGGGTGTCCAACAGCTTTGCAAGCTCTCACATTTGTTTTCAATAATCTACCAGTTGCTTGGTTGTTTCAGGATCTTTATGTTTCTACATTTTTAGTAGTGTACTGGATTATGCTGTGATTAGGAAGTGGCAAGCATTTTTATATCAAATGTTCTTGTATTATTTGGTCTGTTCATGCACCAAACATGTACCCCACAGCTTCATAAACTGTATGAACCTGTTGAGGCTGAAGATCACAGATTATAGTGTTAAGGTTGTTCAAAATCTCACAAATAAAAGACTACTTTTCCGACCTGAACCTGAATGAAATGCCTGAGGCATTTTTGAGCTATTTTAATGAAAGTATTGCAAGTCACATCCTAGTCCATCATTGGTCTCAAGCATCAATTAAATAACTTTTTAATAACAATTAGAGAATTTAGGGAATTTTACCATATTATTTCATAATATAATATTCTACTTGCACATATAATGTTACTTATGAACACTGACTAGTGTTTAGGCCATTCTTGTTTGAGTATCTGAACAAGAATCATGCTCAATTTCTTCATATACACCTTCTCCTTCACTACACAATTTGAATATATGACAGCTTGATGAGGCCAACAATGTATTCCTTCTTATTGGTTTCTTGGAAGAACTTTCTACCTTGTTTTTATCACATTTTCCAAAATTTGTAGTCCATAGCATTTGTGTTCATATTCTATGAAAATTATAAAATTGTGTTGACTCTTGTCCATGAAGTAGTTTGCTCCTTTAAATGTGTCAGTACTTTTTGAGCCATGCCATCTTCCTTTTCCGTGGTATAAGCAATTCACCACATTGTTTAAAAGGTTGATATTCAGTTTTAGGTAAAATTGAGCAGCTGACAAGATACATGGTCTACTAACATGATAATTGCTGGCCTAGATTAACCATGATGTAGACTGTGTCTTGGCTTCCTCACATTCTTATGGCCTTATGGCCTTTGGTGAGGCCCATGGACTATGGGGATATGCAGAGCCATGGCTGCTGCCCCTTCAAAGGCTGCCATGGCAGAATGGGAGATCTGTAATCTTGATTGTATAATATATTTCTTAATAAGGATTAAAGTATTCTTAAGAGTGTAAAGGACATTGTATAATAAACACTATAATAAGCTTAAAGGAAAGCAGTCCAGAAATCAACAAATGATTTAAAAAATCATAGGCATGGATGTTCCAATGGCTAAGAAATAAATGAATAACTAATCACTTACATAACTTATCCATAGAAAATAATTTCAAATAGCAATAAAATATTATTTTATTCCCATTTGAATGATGATAAATATCATGTTATACTTGTAAGGCACAAGACAAAATAAGAGAGGAAACTTTATTGTGAATGTGACAGAAAATAATTATGAACAACTGCTGCAAACACAAACAAAATACAAAAAATATATATATCAAATATAGGGGATTTTACATATGATAACAAACATTATTCAGACAGAAAACTCTAGGTGAGTATCACTGCAAATAAGCAGTAGAGAGGGAAAGTTACATAGTGGCTGGATTTTATTACTGGACTGCCAGTTCTGCCATCAGAAGCAGGATAGAATATTTTCTTAGAAATAAAGATGAATATCAAGGCCATGCAAAAGATAGAGGACAGGAGTAAGAGTCTTGGGAGGGAAATAGAAGATACAGTGGGTGGCTTCTGCCCTATTTAAAAGGGGATAATAAATTGAGTAGGATCGTAGTTAATCTTTTATTGGAAGATTTGTGCTTGGGTAAGTAAAGGGTCTAGGGCTCAGTATTACTGCTAGAAAGGGACCCAAAGTATCTCCTGGATCTGTACACTTAATGTATTCTTAATATCTCTGTAGGGAACAAGATTCATGTCATGAATCATAGGAACTAGTTTTCAATTGGACTTCCAACTGTCTACTCAGAAAAAGTTATAAAGCTGTTAGATGGAAAATGTGAGTATAGATGGCAAAAACTGGAGTTTAATGTGTGATTTATGAGTGTGTGTATGTGTGTGTGTGAAAGAGAGATTGTGGAATGAGTTGTTTGTTATGTCATGGGAACACAGCACAACAGATAGTTTCAGCAAATTACTTCTTTATTACTTCCACAGCACTATGAGTCTAAGAGAAAAGGGGAGACATCACATTGTGGCTAGTATCCAGGGAAGGCCAGTTGCTTGCATCCGGGTTAGTGGATGGCAGCTCTGCATGCCTCCCTTCATATGGGAGAGGAGAGACAAATCTGTGCCACTCATGGTCAGGGTATTTATACATCCAAGGGGGAGCAGGCCTTGCCAATGAGAGTTCCTGACATGATAAGCAGCTAGAACTGCTTGTTCCTGATTTCAGGTTGCTTCAGTAGACCTATAATACTGCAGAATGGAAACACAGTAAAATATCTGCAAACAATACAGAAGTATAGGGGTGATAGGTGAGGGCTGATGGATGACTGCTATGCTGTTCTTGTCTTCCCCAGCAGATATCCATGCAAAGAAACCTATAAAACAAGATTATAAAACACACAGTTAAATCTATACACAATAAAAATAACCCAACGCAATTAGATTCACGAATCAGAGGAGTCTTACAAAACAAATACAAAAACACACATATATGCACATGTATACACTCATAAACATACACTTACATTTAATAAAATGAAAGCATAACTTCTATTTTACAGCAACAAGAAATTATGAAGCAAATCCTGTTGAATGGAGAAAAGTGTTTATAAAATAAACAAAAACAGAAGTCTTGGAAACAAAATATATACATTGAAATAAAAAGTGGAATGCATTCTAGACTATATTCAAAGGAAAATTTAGTTATTTAGAAAATTATAATGAAAACATTTCTCAGTATATAAAATAGATAAGAAAATAAGATATATAAAAAGTTAATAAATAGGGAGAATGAGTATGAGTAATGGATAATAAAGCAGCTATGGCTTTTGCAGTCTTTAATAAAGTATAGGGAGATTAATATGATACAATTTGTTAGAAAACTTTTTAATTTTCAGAATTATAATACATTGAATATTGAAATTGCTATAAACATCTGTTAAAATAATATATTATTGATAATTATATTATCTCAAACATTTATGAAATTGAAATGCTCTCTTTTCTTTAACTTTTTATTTTTAAAGAAGCTTTAGATTGCATAAATGTTCAATAAAAAAATACAGGGAATTCCCATATGCCACAGCCCCTTCCTGTCCCACACTTTCCCACATTAACAACATCTTTTTTAGTGTGGTACATTTATTACAATTGATGAACATGTATTGAAGCATTGCTACTAGATGTGGAATATAGTTTACATTATAATTTATACTCTACCCCACACAATTTTATAGGTTATGACAAAATGTATAATGGCCTGTATATAGCATTGCAATGCCATGCAGGACAATTCCAATGTCCCCCAAAATGCTCACATGTTACACCTATTCTTCCCTCTCCTTCCCTTTAGAAACTCTGAGACCAATGCATTTATATCAATGATAAAAGTTCTTTGATTGCTAGAATAGTAATGTTTCTATAATAGAATAACAAGTCTACTTTAGTCCATTGTTAATTCCCAAAACTTGAGGATTTTGTGATGGTGATACCCACTCTGTTTCTAACTGAGTGGGTTCTAAGATCCCATGGAGCAGATGGATGGAGCTACATTGCTTGTAGTTGCATACTCTCTGTTCCTTGGGATGGGTGTTCTGCATCATCATCTCCATGTTAGTTGTTCTGGGTGAGTCCAATGAAATGAACTGGAGAGTAGATGTTGCAACTCTGCTGAGATTCAAGGCTCATCTGGCACATGAACAGACTGAAGATTTAAGTCTCTGGGACATATATTTCACAAGCATTGTGCTAATTATTGGTTCAAATAAAAGGGGTAGAAGAGCCATATGTAGGGAAACTATAAATGACTCTAACTCTGTTACACTGGGGAGCATATATTCCAAAATAAGGCCCACTGACAAGTTGCTCAATTCCTGGGCTTGACTGCCCTGCTTATCATGTTTAGATGTCTCTCTTTTAAATCAACACAAGAAAAAATGGGAGTAAGAAGATTGTGGACACCCAAGGCATGTTTACATTCAATAGTTATGTTTAGCAGATGAGAAGGTGGAATTGTTTTTTGAAAATCATAAAAATAATCTTGAACAGGCAAGGGAAATGATCATCAAAGAGCAGGAAAGAGAGAGAGGGAATCTAAAAATAGCATAGATTGGCTTATCCTGGAAGTTCTTTGGTATAATGAACAATGATACTTGGAGGAAGAAAATTAAAGCATTTTGACTGAAATAAGTCAATTCAATTCAATCTATTCTAGGATTTTTGAGATTTTCACTGACTTGATTAACTGTTTTATGAAATTGATGGCATTTATTTATTTTTGTTTGTTAAGATTCTAGCCCCAGCTCTTTAAGCTATATGAATAAGTGAACCATAAGTGCAAACTTTAAACAATCAAATAATTTCCTCTGACAGAAGAGGGTTAAATATTATGTGCTTCTACCCCAAACAAAATACTCAATTATATTTTTAGTTCAATGACAATTTTGCTACAAAAGTTGTGACATTTTTAAAATGTTAAATTATAAATCTAGACTTATGTCTTCAAGATACTGAAAAAAGTGTTCATGTCAAGGAAACGAGTTCACCCTTTGACGGAGCAATTTAGTTCAATGGTCAATAATGTGGAGACAAGTCCCTTGTACTTTAACCATAGGAGATAAAATGAGCCCAGTGGCACCAAGTAGAGTTCCTTTTGTTATTCTCCTACTTTGAATTAATGAATACATTTTTATTTTCCCACTCCCAATAAACTTACAAACACAGTAAGCATCTAATAAGCAAATTGAACATGCATTGTGTATGAGAATTGAGTCTGATCCCAGAAGAAAACTAATACTTTTTCTCCAAGTTTCTCTTTGATCTCACTGTTACAAAATTCACTTTAAGTTAATGCTGGGCTTCATTACTGTTCAGAATGCCAAGGTGAGCTGTGTTGGGAACCCTAGGGATGCTTTAACAAGTTCCTCTCCTGAGATGCACACTACAGATACAAGTGCTTATAATTTATTCCTTTTAATAATAACTTTTTAATCATTATATTCCTGCACTCTAACAAGTCCCCTGGCATTCCCCTTACTGGGGCTTAATAGGAAGGGAGAGCTCCTTTCTACTTTTCAAGGTGACAAATGCCAGCTACAGGAAGTTGCTAAATAAAGAAAGCAAAGCTACTAATCAAGGTTTTTTTAAAAAATATATTTGTGTGAGATAATTTAAATCTTTCCTCTGTCACTATGCTTTAAATATGCCCTTATTTTAATAAATAAAAATTTGATTTGGGAAGCAGAGTGTTGCTTAATTTAGGGAAACCAAATTCCTACCATCTCAAGGGAATATCTTTGTGAAACTTGTCTGAACAAAACAAAGCAATTACTCTGAATCCAAATTATCAGTTAATTCTGATGCTTTTTTGTTGTTCTCAAACAAAAGTTCTTTGTTGTCATTGTTGTATTTTGTGTGCACCATAAGTCATCTTATTGAAACAGAGCAGAATACAATGCTGGGCCCCCATTAATAGACAGGTTCATGAGAAAAGATACTAATATTTATTAATTTACTCACCACTAGAAAGTCTGTTTTGATTTTATAATCTAATTCCAATTCCCATACCCCTTTGCAAATCATCTTCTTAGTCTTTAACTACAACAAACAAAATTAATTAATCAAACAGAAAACAGACTGGTTACTAGATGTGGACTAAAATACTTAAATAACTGATTACTGGATCATGATTCAGCTAGGTTTAAATCCTAGGTTTTAAATACCAGCCAAGGTTTAAATCCAAGCTAGGTTTGGATTTAAACCTAAACAAGGTTTAAATACCAGCTAGGTTTAAATCCTAGGTTTTAAATACCAGCCAAATAGTGCACATGTAGGCATGAGTTATATGTGTTAAAAGAAAAAAATTAGACAAAATGTTATTTAGATGAGTCTGTTTGAGTAGGTAACTATTGGGCAACTTCCAATCTGCATTTAGAAAGGAACACTTAAAAATATTTGGTTGGTTACTGTAAATGCCATTTTCCTTTTAAGAATTTGGTGACCTTAGGGTTAGTTATAATACCTATAATACCTGGTGGACATAGAGCTTTCTTAGATTTGATTTATTCTCTTTTTAATTTTAATATTTGTTTTATTTTTTAAACTTTATATTAAAGAAATTTGGAACTATAAAAAAGTTACATTGAAAATATAAGGGACTCCCATATACATCACCCCCTCCCCCTCTCACATTTCCCCCTACTAATAACATCTTTATTAGTGTGTTACATTTGTTTCAATTGATGAAAAAATACTGAATTATTGCTAATAACCATGGTCTATCGTTTACATCAAGGTCTACACTTTGCATTGTTCAATTTTATAGTTTTTAACCAAATGTGTAATGGCCTGTATATATCATTGCACTACCATGCAGAACAATTCCACTGTCCAAAAATTGCCCAATTCTTCCTTCATTCTCCCCTCCAAACCTCTTGTATCCAACATCTTTATATCAATGTTACAATTTCTTCCATTAATACAATAATAATGTCTACTTTATTCCATGGTTGCTTTGCCCCCTTATGTTGGTAAATTTCTCAATCTTGATGCTTTTGTGATTGTGGTGTGATTGTGATGCCCACTCTGCTTCAAATTGAGAGGGGCTTTAGATCCCAGGGGGCAGATGAAGGAACTGTTTTGCTTGCATTATCCATTACCATCATTTTGTTAGTTGTCCTGAATGAGTCCGATGAACTGGAAAGCAGGTGTTGGCTACAACTATGTTGAGATTTAAGGTTCAACCAACATATGAACACACTGAAGATTCAAGTCTCTGGGACATATATTTAATGGGTATAGTGCTAATTATAAGTTAAAATAAATGGGGTATAAGAATCATGTACAGAGAATTTATGAATAGTCTAACTCTGTTACATTGGGAAAATAAGTTAACATATATTCCAAGGTAAGTCTCACTGACAGGCTGCTTATTTCCTGGGATTGTGTGCCTTGCCTATAAGGTACAGATGCTTCTAGAGCCCCGAGGAGCACCCCAGTTTGAGGCTTTGTTTACTGTGGTAGTTAGTGAGATCCTTCTGACACACGCATAATTATAATCTCTGGAATGACTTCCCAAGTCACTTTGAAATCTCTTAGCCATAAAATCTCTTTTGTATTTAATATTTCTCACTTTCAGTCAAGGTCTTTTTCCAAATGCATTGCTAGGTTGTGCTTGGTAGCAATAATTCTGTGTCAAGAAGACCCATCCCTGGGACTTATGTCACATGCCAAAGTGGAGAAAGGAGGCAGTTAGCATATATGCAGAGTTTGACTTAGAGAGAGGCCACATTTGAGTAACAACTAGATAGTCAGGAAGTAATTATTAGGCAATAGATATTATTAGTCTAAGTTTTTATTTTACCAGAATAAAATTCATAAACACAAGTATTAGCATCAATGACTGACATATTGGTCAGTTTTATTTTATTAAGTGCTGCCTGTGTACTCTAGAGATTCTTGCCACTCTATTTGAGACCATAGCAGGACTCTTCAGGATGGAAGTTTAATATTTTCTTTGTTTATGTAGGAGTCTCCAACTACTGAAATAACACCCCATGACCACATGAACATATTTATATACCACTGAGGCATGCCCCCACTGTACGTTTCCCCGCACAATCCCCCACCACAGACACTCTACAGCAGTGGCCCTCTCATTCCATAGTTGCAAATTTTCTGTAATCCACAACCTCCCCCAAAACAAAGCTAAAGCATTTTCTTACATTGCGCCTTTCAGCACCATGAGATCTATTATCTTTTTATGTAGGTTTGCAATTTCATCTATATATTCCCCCATGGTCTGCTTGTTTAACATAATTTCAAAGAAAATTTTAGGTTAAAGAAAAGTCACATAGGAAATATAGGGGATTCCCATATACCCCATCTCCTCACCCTCTCACATTTTCCCTCATTAATAACATCTTACATGAATAAGGTACATGTGTTGCAATCGGTGAACAAATATTGAAGCATTCCTACTCATCATGGTCAATAGTTTACATTATGGTTTGCACATTGTTCTGCACAATTTTATAGGTATTTACAAAATGTATAATGGCTTGTAACCATCATTGCAAAAGCAGGCAGAACAATTCCAATGCACTAAAAATGTCCGATATTGCATTATGTCTATCTTTGTGCTGTGGTATTGGTATCTGTGCATACAAGGCCAATTGATATTCAACAAGGCCATGAAGCCCACTCTACTGGGACAGAATAGACTTTTTAACAAATGGTGCTGGGAAAACTGGATATATATATCTAAAGGAATGAGAGAGGATCACCATCTCATGTCCTATAAAAAAAGTTAAGATGGATAAAAGACTTAAATATAAGAACCAGGACCAGAAAACTCCTAGAAGATAATGTAGGGAAGAAATTTTGAGATCTTCTAGTAGGAAATAGTTTCATATGCTTTAAACTCAAAGAGAAAGCAATGAAAGAAAAAACAGATAAATGGGACCTTCTTAAAATAAAATAAAAAATAATTTTCCTGCAAAGGAGTTTGTCAAGAAAGTGAAAAGGCAGCCTATTCAATGGGAGAAGGTATTTGGGACCATTATCTGATAATGATTTAATATCCAGCATATATAAAGAAATCTTACATCCCTAAGATACAATATCAAAAAAACCATTTTAAAAATTGACAAGAGATTTGAAGAGGCACTTTTCCAAACAGGAAATACAAAAGGCAAAAGCACATGAAAAATGCTCAACCTTACTAGATATTAGGGAAATGCAAATCAAAACTACAATGAGATATCACTTTATACCTATTAGACTGGAAGCTATAAAAAAACCCACAAAACTAAATGTATTAGAAAGGATGTGAAGGAATGGGAACATTCATCCACTGCTGGTGGGAATGTGGAATGCTGCAGCCATTGTGGAGGATGATTTGGTTGTTTCTCAGGAGACTAAGTATAGAATTGTCATTTGATTCAACAATATCACTGCTGGGTATATACTCAGAAGAATTGAAAACAGGGACATGGACAGATATATGAACACCAATGTTCACAGCTTCATTACTCACTATTGCCAAAATTTGGAAGCAGTCCAAATGTCCATCAACAGATAAATGCATAATCAAACTGTGGTATATACATACAATGGAATATTACTCAAGTATAAAAAGAATTAAGTATTGGCACACTATAAGTACAAGATACATAGGTGTATCTTGAAAACCTTATGTTGAATGAAGAAACCAATCACTAAAGGACACATATTGCATGATCCCACTAATAAGATCTAAGCATATTGGGCAGTCTCACAGGTATAGGGTCTGGAAAATGGATTATCAAGAAACAGAAAGTGAGTAGAGTGTGGTGAACCAATGCTCAATCTGGGCAGAATCTATGATAAGGTGGAAGTGGGTGGCTTGGCAGAGGATGAGAGTGATGGTGGTGTATGGATGTGATTGGGGTCCATGGTGCTGGACTGTGAGGGTGAGCAAGGTTGGGGAGTGGGTGGAACTATCCATGGAAATAGGGGAAGTCCTGGAGGAAGGAACAGGTGAACTCTGGGATTTGTAGGTCTTTGATTGAAAATACAATTATGGGAATGTTCTTTTTGCAAATATGGCAGGGGAGGGTCACTGGTTCAGGTGTCAGTGGTGGGGATGTGTAGAAAAGTGTGTTTCTGGAGTTGCTTCTATAAAAAATTATGTTTCCATCATTCCATAGGGTGTTACTTCAGTCGATGGAGACCCCACAATAAACAACAAAATATTAAACTCCCATCCTGGGGAGTCCTGCTATGTTCTCAAATAGAGGGGCAAGAATTTCTTGAGTACATAGGCAGTGTCTAACAAAAGAAAAAAAGTACAATATGTCAAGCCCTCAATATTAATGAATGTAACTATGAACCATATTCTTGTAAAACTGAAAGTTAATGATTACCATAGTTTCTGAGGGGAGGGGAAAGGAAGAATAGTTGGAAGATTTGATTTTTTCCTTAGGCAATTATTTCATCTCCTTTTGTTATATTTATCATACTTTACTTTGTAACAGTAACAGTCACAATACAAATGTTTCTTTGTTAATATTTAAAGCTTCATCTACGTTTCCACTCTTTTTTGCTGTTCCCATCTTCAATTTATCCTTATATTTAATTTTTTTCATATATGTAGACAAAAGTAAAAGTGAAGCCATTCCATATTTAGATTTTGTGAAAACTTCTTTTATTTATTATTTTAAACTTGAATATGACATCTTAAATTTTCCTTCTTTCACTCAGGCTCATATCAGCAAATGCAGTTCTGCAACCCACTTTCCATTATATATTCCTTCCATTTGTTACTTATAAAATGTGATATCCCTCCACCAATCATACTCTCTGCTTGCTCCCACTTTGTTTAAGACATTACACAGAGCAGATGTTGCATTGGTAAACAGAAGAAAGAAGCACAGATTGAAAAACAGCCATTATGAAGAGAGACCAAATGTTCCTTTATTACCTTACACATTCTGATATTATTCAGACTAAGATATTCAGGGATATAAATGTAATAGAATATGGTCAAAGATACTGGGCAAGATTTGATGTATTGCTATTGGCCCCTTCTTTCAGGGCATTGAGCCATCTGGATCCATGAACACACCACTGAGTTCCCAGCTGAGTGCAGGTAAATATGGAGAAGAGCTTGGGTACCAGTGAAAAAATAAAAAGAGAAGGAAATTTGATGAATTCCTGATGGTTCATTAAATTTCATAATCTTAGGTAGCTACATAGTCATCATAAGGCATTGGCTTCAAGCAGAATTGCCTTCCCACTTTAGTATGTGAAGGAATCATATTTGGCTACCATCTCAGGATATGATTATCCTTGTGAAAAATATATTCTCAAGTATTTTATCAAGAATACAGTGTGCTCAACCATGAGAGATCCAAAATGGTGACTACATGAAGAAAACATGTAAAATTTACTACTAATAAGATTATATAAAGAAAACCCTGGAGACCCCTCAGAGTCCAAATCCTGTGCTCTACTTCCTCTTTGAACTTCCTCCTGATATCTTTTGAAATTTGAAATCTCAAACAAATCAGTTGACCCAGAAAGCCAACCAAGCCCCATGTTGATTATGTTTGAACCAATACAAAATAAAGCCCACCTGTCATAAACCTTCCCTTAAATATAGACAAACCAATAAATAGAAATCAAACTAACTTCCTTTTTTTCCCTTGAAGTGTGATTTTATTTACTTACATATATATTCTTAGATATATTTCTTTACTTGTCACTACTTCAAATTTTCTTTTATAAAATATATATATTTATTTTTTAAAAGATTCTTAGATTATACAAATGTTACACAAAAAATAACACACCTGACACACCCTCCCACATAAACATCTCTCATTAGTGTGGCACATTCATTGCAATTGATAAATACATGGCTACTGAGCATGGACCATAGTAAACTTTGTAGTTTGCACTCTTTCCCACACAATTCTGCAAGCTATGGGAAGATATAGAATGGCCTATATTTTTCATAGCAATGTCATTCAGGATGATTCCTAAGTCCCAAACCCCTGCATTACACCAGTCTTTCTCTTTCCTCCCCCCAGAGCCTCCAGTGGCCACTGCCTCCACATCAATGCTGTAATTTTTTTCCATCGCTGAATCAGAACAAGTCTATATTAGAACACCAGTAATTTCACCCTTGTCCATAGTTCCTTCCCCAATCCTGAGGATTCTGGGATGGTGATGTTCACTCCAACTCTAATTGACAGGGGGCTTTGATCCCATACAGCTGATGGATGGGACTCTCTTGCTTGCAGTTGTAGACTCTCTTGTTTCCTCAGTATGGTGGTTGTCAACCCCCAACTCCTTGTTAGTTATCCTGGGTGAGTCCAATGAACTGGAGAGTAGGAATTGCAACTCTGCTGAGGCTCAGAGCCCAACTGGCACATGGACACCTAAAGATTCAAGTCTCTTGGATGTACACCTATCAACTCCAGCACCAAGTATAGGTTCAAATAGAAGTGGCAGATGAGCCATGTGTAGGGAAGCCATAACTTAGTCCAACTCTGTGACTCTCAGGAACAGAAACATCAAAGTAGGGCCTACTGGCAAGGCACCAAACTCTGGAGTTATATGCCCTGACCATAGGACCTGGGTGTCTCCAGGTCCCTTAGGAGCCCCACAATTTGAGGGAGTACCCACTATGGCAGTCTATGAGATCCTGCTGAGATGTGCATAAGTGTTACCTCTGAGATGACCTCCCAACTCACTTTGAAGTCTCTTAGCCATATAAACTCATTTGTCTTTACTTTTCCCCCATTTATTCAAGGTCTTTTTACAGTTGCATTGCTAGTTGGTGCTTGGTAGTAATCTCTAGGTGCCAGAGAAGATCAACCCTGAGAGTCATTTCCTATGCTGGGCGTAAGAAAGGCCAAATTTAAGCAATAAGGAGGCTCTCAGGAGGCAACTCTTAAGCACCTCATAACACTAGGCTAAGTTTCAATTTCAAAAGCAACAAGCTTACAAACATAGTCATCAATATCAAGGGCCCATCAATGGACCATCCTCCTTGGCCAGTTTTTGCCCCTGTACTTGAGGGATAGTTGCTGCTCCATTAGAGAATGTGACCGATCTCTCCAAGATGAGAATTTAATATTCTCTCAGTTATTGTGTGAGTCTCTACCCACTGTGATAATGCTCCATGAACATTTGAACATATTTATATACCTTATATGTATATACCTTATTTATGTACCTTATAAAACTTACATATGAACTTCTTCCCATGTGTCCCCCATCACTGACACCCCACACCAATGATCCTACTCTGATCCAGTTGTAACCCTTTTGTGATCTAAAACTTCTTCAGAAATTCCTTTTTATATCTGTAAAAAGTATTTTAAATCCCTATGACCCCAAATGTGCTTCTGTTCTTGCAAATGACCTGGCTTCTTTTGAGCAGCAAAACCATGTCATCCATATAAAATGCTGTAGCCTGCAAACTTGACTCTGGCTTGTCTTTTGATGTCACCATCATCCAACACTATTAAAGTACATTGTTCAGATAGAAATTTTTTAAAGAAGAAAAAATTATGTTTTCAATTGCTTAGGGACTCACAGGCTTTGTGAACTTGGTTACAGTGGCCTTTTCACAATGTCATTGGTACAAACATTGATAACAATAAAGCTATTTAAATTATTTCAGTTGTACTTCTGCCTTCTTTGGGAACTCTATGCCATTCTATCCAGTTGTCTCTGATAAGAAACTCCCCTTTCTATGTGCATCCAATCTTAACTAGCTTCCTTATTAATTAACATATTAATTATTGACAGTTCAAATTTTAATATCAAGAAATTACCATGTTTTAAAAATCTTTCCTTCACCTACCATTTTATAACTAGCATTATCTTTTTATTTTATTCCTTTATTTCTTTAATTTCTACATTTAAATACTTGGTTTGAATGTAATTTATTTTGAAATAAATAACAACTACAGACCTGATTTGTTCTATCTTAGGCTCTATGAGTGTTGTGGAAAATATACTTATCTCAAATATAAGAACAGTTATTTAGTGGCAGCTTTTCTCAGGATCCTAAGGCAATTTAGGACTAAACAGGAAAGACAAATAGAACCCTGAAATTTATAGTGGCTTCAGGAAAAGGGAGTTTGAGCACATGGGCCCAGTTGTTTAAATTTCACAACTTCCCTATATAAACATGCTTTTTTTGTAAGGTATGAATTTTTATATATTGATATTTGACAAATTATACAATTATTTTGACTATAAATTTTTTATAACTGTAACATTTTTATTTAATTTGTATTGCCTTCTAATAAGTTAATCTTTGGTGTTATGTGTTTCCTTTTAGCCTTATTTTTTAATGTACTTGTTAGTTGTTGTTCAAATACAAATATATGTTTTCTAATATTTAATTATATATGAGGAACTGGGCATAAGCAAATAAAATGTATATAATTTACCTCCCAAGCTTAAATGAAAGTTAGCATAATCTGTAATGCTACTATACCTTATTTTAATTTTTACTTCATATCATTATGCTTTCTCCTTAGATTTAGTCAATCGCTTATTTATTCTACCTTGAGTAGCTTTGTCTGTATACATCAATTTGGATTTGAAAAGGCATATCTGTAGTGTAAATTCTACAAATTTAAGTGAAAACTTGGAAATGCATTTTGTAATTTTCATATATGTGAAAAAATGTTTCCTCCACAGGGTTATACAGTAACCCTTGTAATCTCATTAGTTTTGCTTTCCAACAGTCTTGTCATAAGAAAGTACTGCCAAATGTTGCACTTCTGTAAATTGCAGTTTACTTTTAATCAGCACATTTTTATTATGAATGATGTTTTCATTTTTCATTTTATTATTTTCAGGTGTTTAAGACATATTTTAATTTTTTAATCTATCTCTTCCATTCCTTTGCCTATTTTTTACTGATTTATCAATGTTTTTATTCTTGGTTTCAGAAATATTTTTGGTAAGGTTATTAATTGAAGTTAAAATAATAAAAAATAAAGTAATGATTTTTTAAGATTTCATTTGATATAGTAACAATGGCATAAAAATTAAAACATTTTAAATATATTTCCCTAATTATCATGCATGTTTCTATGTAGATTAATTTTTTTCATGTAATAAACATTCATTAATTTTTTAATGATCTCTTTTTATTGAGATTCAGAAAAACCTTCCCCATATTAATCATACTCATTCCCAACAGCAGTATTGAAAATTCCAGTGCTCCGTAAATCGCATCCTTACCATTTAGACATAAATCCTTTATGGGTGTGAGGTGCTATTACAATGTATCCATTTAATTTGCATTTTTGTGATACAACAAAGCTGAGTAACTTTTCATATTGACTATTTGGGTAGCTCTGTGAAGTGCATATTCAATCAATTTCACTATGTTTCTATTGGTATGACTGTCTTTTTTTAAAATTATTGACTTGTACATTTTATTATATATTGTGGTTATGTGTTTATTGTTGGGCATTTATATTCCAATCTCTTATCAAACTCTTTGGGTTGTGTTTTCACTTTCTTAATGTATATTGATGAATAACTTTGATTAAACTTAAAATAATTAATTTTATTTTTTTTCATGTATTTAACACCTTGTGTATCCTTCAATAAAAAGTTGTGCAGAAAGCCTTCTATGCTTTCTCATAAAACTTTGTTTTTATCTTTCATATTTAGATTTACATCCATCTACAACTTAGTTTTTTGTATGTTGTGAAATAGGAGTCAGGAATAATTTTTCCCATTTGAAATTTATTTGACTCTGTGTCATTCTGGAAAGACTACATTGAACTATCTGCATATATGTATATATATATATATATGCGTATTCTGGACTCTAATCTGTTGTTCCATTGTTTATTTTCTCTACATAAATACAATGTCACATTGTATTAGTAGCTATGACTTTACTAGAGGACTGAATATTTGATACAGTGTCTACCAGCTTAGTTCTTCAAAATTGCCTTGATTACTCTCAGAACTTTGCCTTTCTTTGAGAATAAGCTTCTCAATTAAAAAAAAATTGCTGGGATGCAGATGTGGGTCAATCAATTGGGCACCCATCTACCACATGGGAGGCCCCAGGTTTGGTCCCAGTGCCTCCTGGAAAAGACACATCCACAGCAATGAGCTAGACACCCGCACCCCCCACAACAAGCTAGACATCACACCCTGGTGCAATGAGCTAGATATTGCACCCAGCTGCAATGAGTTAGATAACTAATGGAGCAGATGCCATAAGCCAGAGTATGCTGCAGCCAACAGGAAGCAGATGTGGCTCAGGCCACTGGACACTCACCTCCCATGTGGGAGGTCCTGGGTTTGGTTCCCAAGCAATGAGCAGACAGACAAGGGAACCATCTGGGGGTGGGGATGGGATAAATAAAAAATAAATAAATCTTTTAAAAATTGCTGAAAATTTGTGATTGGGTTGATTATATAGACAGCTTATAGTAGAGAGCTGTGATCTTTGAAATATTAAATCTTCCAATCCATAAACATGGTGTTGTTATCCATTTACTTAGATATTCTTAAATTTCTCTCAATAATATTTTGTAGTTTAATTGAATAATTTTTTGCATATTATTTCTTGTATGTCTTACAAGGAATTTTATTTTTCAATGCAACTGTAAATGGTATCATTTTTATCTAAATTTGATTTCAATATTTTTGACTTAGTAATTATTTAGTAGTATATTATTCAATTTCTAAACAGTTGATAGTTTTTAAAATTACTGCTTGTTTTTCTCTAATTTATTGCTAAGTTCTATTTTGGTCAGATAATATACTCTGAAGTATTTCACCCTTTGTTGAGCTGTGCTTTATAGGCTTACATATAATCAATTCTTCATATGAGTTTTCCTTGTTGGTTACAGTGCTCCACTTGTGCCATTTAACTCAATTTCCTTCACTCTTGTTCAGATCTTCTCTATTTCTATTGATTACTTATCTGCTTTTCCTGTCACATTATTAATGAAATATTTTCTCACATTATTATTGTAGGTATGTACATTTCACTTTCTCTATTTAGCTCTGTCAATTTTTCTTGGTATATTTTGAATTTACATTATTAGGTCCATAAAGAACTGTCATCTCCTTAGCTGCAGTTTTGTGGAAAGAAGAGCAAGATGACCCAGGTGGTAATGTAAGGAATTTTAAATAGAGTGGATTTTAGATTCAAATGCTATGGGTGACAAACTTGAACTGGGATTTCAGAGCAAGGTACTTGGTAGTTTAGAACCTTCATCCATCTCCATGCACCTCTTCTCATCATGTAGCATTTGAAAGGCAGAATATATTTGACACTAGATTGTGTGATTCTTTCATGAGCTGAACAGACATCCACCAAAATGACCTCTTGATTTCATCATGCTTGGATCTGAAGGTACTGTTTGTCATTTGTGGTGATCAGGAGGAATGGCAGCATGCATTTTATATTATATATATATATACACATATACATTTATAGCTTCCATCTTTTCGCAATTGTGAAAAATGCTGTTATGAACATCAGTGTGCAAATATCTGTACAAGTCCCTGCTTTCAAATCTTTTGGATATATACCTAGTAGTGGGATTGCCAGGCCATATGTTAGTTATATACTTAACTTTCTGAAGAATTGCCAAACTGTCTCCCACAGCAGCTCCTCCATTGCCACCAGCAATTAATGAGTGCTATTTCTCTGCATCTTCTCCAACACTTGATATTTTCCATGTTTTCTTTGTTGGCAACCCTGAGTTGTTTTTTTCTTTTGTTTCCTCATTTGTTTGTTTTTTCTTTAGGAGTCACTGGGAACTGCACTGGGGACTTCCCATGTGAGAAGAAAGCACTCAACTGCTTCAGCCACATCCATTTCTCTTTCCACGTTTTTAATAGGAGTCATTCTAATGGTTGTGAAATGTTATCTTGTAGTGGTTTTGACTTGCATTTCCATGATGGCTAATGATCTTGAGCAACTTTTCATGCACTTTCTAGCCATCTGTATATCATCTTTAGAGAGATGTATATTCAAGTCTTTGCACATTTTAAAAGTGGGTTGTCTTTTTGTTGTTAAGTTGAAAGAGTCCTTTATATATTATGAATATTAAACTTTTAAAAATGGATATGTGGTTTCCAAATATTTCTTTCCATTGTGAAAATTGTCATTTTATTTTCAGAACAAATCCATATGAGGCAAACATTTTAAAAATTTTGATAAGGTTCCATTTATCTACTTTTCCTTCTGTTGCTTGAACTTTGGGTGTAAATTCTAAGAAACTACTTAACAAAAAGTCCAGAAGATGCTTCTACATTTTATTCTTGGAGTTTTACACTCACAGATCCTTTATTTATATCACTAATACAATAGTTGGTATTTTGGTTTTGTTTAGAGGTAGTGCTCTCTCATTTTTTTTTTGCAAATAGAGGTACAGTTTTCCAACCATTTGTTGAAGACACTATTTTACCTCAAGTGAGTGGTCTTTGCCAATTTGTCAAAAGTCAGTTGGCCATAAATGGATATTGGTTGACTATAGAGTACCAGCACATGAATTCAGAAATGCCCTCTTTTGCACTTATGGTTCAAGATTTTTTGATGCTCACAGAAGACATTATGGCCTCCAGCAGTGTTTGTTATGTGTTGTTGACCAAGTGGATGCATTTTTTCTCCATCTCTCTGTAGGAGGAAGACAGGAAAACTTTGTTTTCCAGTGTCAAGACTTAGATCCTACCTTCACTGTACTGCTACAAGGGTATTAAAACTCCCCCACTGTCTACTACCAAATGCATAGGACAGGATTTGAGTAAGCCTCTTCTACTCAGAGGACTCCACGTGTTCCATTATATTGATGACATCATGTTGGTGGGCCAAGGCAAGGAGCAAACTGCCAAGGGTGGTACACATTGCTAACTGGGCATTGATAGTCCAGCTGGGTCATAAATACAAGGCCCAGCCTAGAAGGTCAACTTCTTAGGTAGCTGTGTTGTTTAGGTTAATGTTTCATCTTGTCCAGGTAATGTTGCCTAGTTGTTTGGTTAAGAAAGCACTGGCTAATTGTAATACAAGTGCATCTCATGGACTTTAATCATTAGTGAGTTAATTTCCCTGGAGTACAGAAGATCCCCTAGGCCGTCTTTTAGTACTACCATGCCCTGTGATTAAATTTGGTGTAAAACTGCAACAACCCAATCTTGGCAGGTCTAACTATGGCCAAGAATCTTCAGGAATGAAAATTTGGTTCACCCTGCAAGGCAATGAACTATGGCCAAATGTGGTACTTGCTGAGGGTAAAGGGAACATGAAATGAGTAATGGAAGTGAGAATGATGAGTAAACCATGCTCAGAAATGACAGATGTCTATTCACACAGAATTCACGTGATGAGCTTCAAGAAAGAGCAAAACTTAATTTTGGAAATTTTAATCTGAATCACTAGGAAAATTGATAAAAATAATGAAAATATTGTTATCCAATTAGAACACATGTCTAAGTGTGAACATGGTAGAAGATGTTAATTTCAGTTTTGTACCTGTTAATATTAGGATGCTGGTAATAAACCAAATTAATTAGATATCTAAGATCAGAAATACAGAAAAGTAAGTGCTGTACTTGGAGGGATAGGTGGAAACAAAATGGATATGGTCACAGGGAAAGGAGAAATGTAGAGAAATATAGAATAAGTGGAAAGTAAATATGAAGAAGGGAAGAATGCAGCAGTATAGTAAGGAGGCTCATGAGGATAAGCAAGTAAATAATTAAGGTCAAGAAGAAGAATGTCTACAGATAGTTTGATATACAAATAAGATAAGCATATACAGATATAATTGGTATAGATAATACAGATGTTATAGATAATAGATATAGATAAAGATGAATATAGGTATATATATATATATATATATATATATATATATATAGGTATATCTCTGTCAATGGATATGGACATAAGTTACATGGCCACAGCATCCAATTTATTTAAGATAGTTTTGGTATATACGACTTATACTGGTGTAATTATTAACTAGTCTCTGTTTTACTTTAAAAAATGTCTATATTTGGATGATAATTTTTTATGATCCCCATGGATAGAGATATGTATAATTCTAGATATATGTATGTGTGTGCATGCTCATGAGTGTGTAAATTTCTGAAACATATAGAGGTTTGTCTAAATTATATAGATATATATCTAGATTTAGTTATTTTTCTATGAATTATTCCAATTTTTCCCATTAATACAATCTAAGTAGAGTGATAATTAAATAATTTTGTCAATATTATGTGAACTGTAAATGTGTTTTTTGACATAAAAGCTTTCTGAGTACTCCTTTAACCTCTGTTTTTCTCTGGCTGTAGAAGTTGGGATTTAACATTGGACTGTTAAGACCATAGAACATTGAGATGAGACTGTCTCTGGCTGGGGAGTGTTGATCAGAGGAAGTGTGGATATATGTAAGAATTGCTGTGCTATAAAACAGACAGACCACAAAGAGGTGGGAAGTACATGTGGAGAAGGTTTTGTGCTTCCCTTCAGCTGACTGGATCTTTATGATGGAAGATACGATGTAGATATAAGAAATAAATGTGATCAGAACTATACTGATCCCCAAAACACCTCCTTCCACTAAAACAAGCATCTCTGTCATATACGTGGAAGAACAGGAGAGGGCGACCACTGGCAGCCAATACTCAAGATTAACCTTAATTTCAAGAAGACAAGAGACCTTGGTTTTCAAAAGGAGTCTAGTTTTAGTTCTAGGCAGACTCAGCAAATGTCATCTTAACCTTTCCCTTTACTTGTCTCTTTGCCGCTCTACTCCACCCCACATTTAGGCTCCTGGCTGGTGTGTTTATGTTATAGAATGAAAGTAAATGTTAAGCAGTATTCTGTTTCTCTACACCACTGTTGGTACCACAGGCACATCATTAGTTCCCGTTCATTTCCTGGCACTTTGTATTCTGTGGCTATTATGCTATCCAACTAGCTCCAGAAAATCATTGCAGCACCACATTCTAGGTAGGGAATCCTGCATTGCTGGTCTTCCAGTGATTTTTTAAAAATCAATTTTATTGATATATATTAATAAACATACAATCCATCCAAAGTGTACAATAAATGGTATTTGCTGTAATCACATAGTTCTGCATTTATCACTTCAATCATTATTAGAGCATTTTTATTATTTCAATAATAATAAATAGACAAACAAACATACAAGAAAATTCCACACCTCCCAATCTCTCTATGCTTCTCCCTTTGTACATAGCAGCTGTTTCTGGCTATTCTATCCTAAGTGTATAATCAGTGGCTTTTAGTATAATCCCTGTGATGGTTTTTTAATGAATAATTTTCAAATAATTGTAAAATTCAATTTTAAAAGTAAATAGTTCTGATTTTTGTATTTGCATAGAAAAATATGAAGAAGATATATTAAACTACTAATGGTGATTAAGGGGACACAGAATAGCTCAAAACTGCCCTGTGGAGGAGATCAAGAAAGGTGTCAGGAGCTTCTTCCACAGCTTCCCAAACCTGCACTTTCTTGATTTGCTCAGAAGACTCTGCCTTTGTACTGTCTTCCACAGATATGAGGAGGCATAGTGTTAGTAACAGTTCTCAGCCATCCTGGGGCAGGTTGGAACAATAGTCACCTTCAGAGACAGGCCCCCAGCAACCCAAAGTATGTAACTGAAAGCAGTGCTCAGCGATTGGCTGTGCCCATTTCTGATCTCCTGGAAGTGAAGTTTTATATCCCTTTATACCACCAGCAATCTAGCTATGTTCCAGACCCCATGGCAGACTACTGTGAGGATGGGGGCTGGTCACCAGTAACCATCATGAGAAGAGGTCAGTTTTTTAATCTTTACCATAATTTGCCAAACTCTTCTTCCCATTTTCCCTGAACACTGTACAGTATTCTACTGTACTCTGGAATTTCAAAATAGTTGTTTCAGACAGTACTTGCCTGCTTCATATTTGTCCTGGTGGAGGAACTGATTCCCATATCTTCCTATTATGACATACTTCCACAATCCCTTTGCATTTCGTATTTTTTAGTCATAAGTTTGGTTACATAAATTCCAAGATCATAGATGACCTTATAAATACATTTTGATAGGAGTATTTAACCTGATTTAATTTACAAAGAGGATTAATGTTGTGATAAACCACAGTGTTTACAATGTTCAGGATTTCATAGGGGAAAGCAGGAAATTTATAATAGGCTCATAGTTTTTCATGGGAATATTTCATATAACTGACTAATTTTCAAAAATATCAATTTATTCTTGTCTAGTCACTTATTTCCCATTTTCTTTCTTTATATCTTTACTAACCTTCTCCCCCACTTATTCTCTTTTTTCTTTCTATTTCTCCTGTAGCTATTCTTCCCAATTCTCCTTCTTAAATTTTCATCTTCTTATTTTATTAAACATTAAACAAATAAAGAAAAATCAATTAGAAAGAGCAGAGATAATTTCTTATGGGGGAAGGGATTGCTCAGAGTTTCCTCTCTAAATCACTTCCTTTTTTAATGTTTTAATTGTTAAAGGACAATTAAAGTGTTATTGATATAGACATTGCCAACCCAAAATCCTCAAGATTGGAGAATGAACAATGAACTAATGTAAACTTATTATTATACTACTATAGACTTACTATTATTCTAGTAATGGAAGAACTCCTATCATTGTTATAAAGGCAGCCACCTCCAGAGTTCTCAAGGATGGGAGAAGGAAGAATAGGTATAAATGGGGGCATTTTCAGGTCATTGGAGTTATCCTGCATGACATTGCAATGACAGATACAGGCCATTGCATATTTTGTCATAAATTACATGTAAAAACCATGGACCCCTTCTCAGAATGTAGTGGCGATAATTTTATGACACTCAATATCATCCTGTCTTTAAATTTTAGGATTATTCAAAATTACATTTTACAACTTTCCCATAATTTCAATACCTCATAACCTAACACAGTCAACGTCTGTTCAAGCAGTCATTTTTGGCAAACATTTAGAAATTTGAGTTTTTCCACAGTGTCATAAAAGCATCTCCACCATCCTTATCAACATTTCTGCAGGCAGTTATCCACTGCACTCAGAACATGCTACATCAAAATAAAAATCTAAGTCCACACTAAGCCTTGTATTAGTTGATAAATATATCACATCCACACCAACACATCCCCACAAAAATAACGTGTTTTTTAAATTTTCAATGCTAGCTCACAGACTCCTTGAAATCTTTCCATGGACCCCTTATGCGTCTGTGAACCCTTGGTTAAGAACACCTGCTCTAGAGTTTATCTCTGTGAGTTTACTTATCATATTTAGTTCATATTAATGAGACATACAATATTTGTCTCGTTTCATCTGGCTTATTCCACTCAATATAATATTGCAATGTTCATCTAGGTTGTCGTATGAATACTGATTTCATTTATTCTTATAGCTGAATAGTATTCCATGGTATGGATATACCATATTTTGTTTACCCCTTCATTGGTTGATGGACATTTAGGCTGTTTCCATATTTTAGCAATTGTGAATAATGCTGCTATGAACATCAGTGTGCAAAAGTCATTTTGAATCCTTGCCTTCAGTTCCTCTATAAGAACAGAACTTTTTGAAAGGTGTGACATGATATCTCATTGTTGTTTTGATCTGCATTTCCCTAATCGCTAGTGATGATGAACAATTCTTTTGTTCATGTGATTTTTGGCCATTTGTATGTTCTCTTTGGAAAAAAATATTTATTCAAGTATTCTGCCCAATTTTTAATTGGGTTACTTATCTTTTATCATTGAGTTATATGATCTGTTTATATAACATGGATATCAAACTCTTATCAGATATGTGGTTTCCAAATATTTTCTCCAATTAAGTAGGTTGCTTTTTATTTCCTTGGCAAAGGCATTTGAAGAAAAAATCCTTAATTTTGAGGAAGTTCCATTTATCTAGTTTTTCTATCTCTGCTCATGCTTTGGGTGTAAGTTTTAAAATACTAATACTTGCCACAAGACCTTGAAAACTTTCCCTTTATTTTCTGTTCAGACTTTTATAGTTGTACCATTTATATTTAGGTCATTGATTCATTCTGAGGTAATATTTTTATAAGGTTAAAGAAGGGGGTCCTGTTTGTTTCTTTTGAGTATGGATATCCAGTTCTCCTAACACAATTTGTTGAACAGACTGTTCTGACCAAGATGGGTAGGCTTGACAGGCTTGACAAAAATCACTTGACTGTAGATTTGAGGGTCTATTTTTAAATTCTTTATGTGGTTCCTTTGGTCAAAGTGTCTATCTTTATGCCAGTACTATGCTTTTTAAAAAAAAATCACTATAGCTAAGTAATACACTTTAGAGTCAGGAAGGGAGTGTCTTCCAACTTTGTTTTTCTTTTAAAAGACATTTTTGGCTATTCAGGTCCCATTAGCTTTCCAAATAAATTTGATAATTTGCTTTTCCACTTCTTCAAAATGCTGCTGTTTTTCTATTGGGATTGTGTTGAATCTGTAAAGTAGTTTGGGTAGAATTAACATTTTAAGGATATTTAGTCTTCCAATCCATGAACATGGAATGTCTTTCCATTTATATAGGTCTTTTTGATTGTTTGTTTGTTTTAGCAATATTTTGTGGTTTTCTCTATACAGTCCTTTTAAGTACTTGGCTAAGTTTATTCCTAAATACTTTATTCTTTCAGTCTATATAATAAATGGAAGATTTTTCCTGACTTCCTACTCAGATTCCTCATCAATAGTGTATAGAAAGCAGTAGCTTTTTGCAAATTAACATTGTATCCCATCACTTTGCTTAACTTTTCTTTCAGATCTAGTAGCTTTATTGTCATTTTGGGGGGACTTTTAGGAATCAGTTAATATTATCAGTGAATAGCAAACATTTTATTCTTCTTTTCATAATTGGGTGATATTTCTTTCTCTTTATTACTTAATTGTTTTAGCTAGAACTCTTAGCACAATATTGAATAACAGTAATGACAGTGTACATCCATGTCTTGTTCCAGATCTCAGTGGGAAAGCATTCATTCTTTTACCATTGAGTAAAATGTTAACTGTGAAGTTTTGATACATGAATTTTACCACATTTAGAAAACTTTCTTCGAGTTCTATCTTTTGAAGTTTTGTTTTTTTTCTCATAAAGAAAGGATACTGTATTTGTCAAATGCCTTTTCTAAGTCAAAGAAAAGAGCATGTCATTTTTTATCTTCAATCTATTTATGTGGCTTATTACACTCATTGATTTTCTTGTGTTGAACCACTCCTGCATAACTGGAATAAAACTCTCCTAAGTGTGGGGTATAAATGTTTTAATTTGCTTTTGGTTTCAGTTTGCAAATATTTGTTGAGGATCTATATTCATTAGATAAACTGTTCTGTAACTTTTTTGTAGTATTTTTATCTCACTTTCATGTCATGGTGATGTTGGTGTCATAGGATGAGTTTCATAGTGTTCCCTCATGTTTAATTTTTTGGAAAAGTTTGAGCAAGATTGGTATTAGATGTTCTGTGAGTGATTGGTAGAATTCATTGCTGTTGCCTTCCAGTCCTAGGATTTTCATTATTGGGAGGTTTAATTTGTCCATTTCATCTATGTTGTCTACTTTGTTGGTGTACAGTTGCCCACAGTATCCACTTATTATCTCTCAGTTCTACAGTGTCAGTGGTCATGCCCCTCTCTCATATCTGATTTTATTTATATTCACATTTTTTTCTTTGTCAGTCTAAATAAGGGTTTGGGAATTTTGTTGATTTTCTCTAAGAAGTTTCTTTTGATTTTGTTGAGACTGCTATTGTTTTGATCTCAATTTCATTTATTTCTCCTCTGATCTTTATTATTTCTTTCTTTTGGCTTGGTTTGAGGTTAATTTGCAGTTCTTTTTCTAGTTACTACAGGTGTGCATGTACTTCTTCAATTTTATCTTTTTCTTCTTCTTCCTTTTTTTTTTTTTTTTTTTTTTGCATGACCATAAGTTTTTATTTTTCTGGGATAAATGCCCAAGAGTTCAATTCTGTGTCATAGGGTAGTTGCATGTTTAGTTTTTTAGAAACAGCCAAACCATTTTCTAGAGTAGTTGCATGTCTCTACCAGCAATTTATGCAGGATTCAGTTTCTCTATATCCTTGCCAAAATTTGTTGTTGTCACTGTTTTTAATTTTAACCATATTGATAGGTGTTAGTGAGATCTCATTGTGTTTTTAATACATTTTTTAAATTGTTATTTTTAAATACTTTAGATTCCATAAATGTTACATAAAAAATATAGGGGATTCCAATATACCCCACTCCCTATCTCTCCCACACTTTTCTACACTAACAACATTCTTCATTAGTGTGGTACATTTGTTACAGTTGATGAGTACATATTGGAATACTGCCACTAAGCCTGGATTATAGTTTACTTTATACCTTAGACACTGTCCCACACAATTTTTTAAGTTATGAGAATATTTATAATGGCCTGTATCCATCATTACAATATCATTCAGGACAATTCCGATGTACCAAAATGCCCCCACATTACACCACTTTTTCCCTCTCTCTCCTGTCAGAACCTCTGGTGACCACTCCTCCAAAAAATGATAATGTTCTTCCATTGCTAGAATCACAGTAATTCTATAGTAGAACAAGAGTAAGTCTACTCAAGTCCATCTTTCATTCCCCAATCCTGAAGATTCTGGGATGATCATGACCACTCTGCCTATAAATGAGAGGGGGCTTAGATCCCATGGGGCAGATGGATGGAGCTTGCAGTTCTAACTCTTGCAGTTGCCGACTCTTTCTGTTCTTTGGGATGAGCATTGTCCATCATCATCTCCATGTTATTTGTCATGAGTGAGTCCGATGAACTGGAGAGTAAGTGTTGCAACTCTCTTGAGATTCAGGGCCCAACTGGCACATGGACAGCCCAAAGATTTAAGTCTCTTTGACATACACCTATCAAGTCCAGTACTAACTCTAAGTTCAAATAGAAGGGGCAGAAGAACTGTGTGGAAGGAAACCACAAACGAGTCCAACTCTCACACTGGGGAGTGTAAATTCCCAAGTAGAGACCATTGGCAACACTTCAAACTCCTGAGCTGTCTAACCTGCCTATAGTGTCTGGATATCTCTAAAGATCTTAGGAGCCCCACTATGTGAGGCAATATTTACTGTGGCTGTCAGTGTTATCCTGCTGAGACATGCATAATCATAACCTCTGGAGTGACTTCCCAACACTTTGAAATCTCTTAGCCATAAAAACTCATTTGTATTTACCCTTTCCCCTTTTGGTCAAGGTATATTTCCAGGTTCATTGCTAGTTGATGCCTGGTAATAATCCCTCAATGCCAAGGAGGCTTATCCCTGGGAGTCATACCCATGACAGGAGGAAGGTAATGTATTTGTATTCTGAGTTTGGCTTAGAGAGAGGCCACATTTGAACAAGGAAGCTCTCAGGACATAACTCTTAGACAACATAGAATACTATGCTAAGTTTTGATTTCAAAAGTAAAGGTTCACAAAAAATACAGTCATCAGTATCAAGAACCCATCACAATGGTCCATCCTCCTTCATTAGACATTGTCACCTTACTTGGAGAATTTTTGCTATCCTATTAGAGAATGTGTCAGAGGTCCCAAAATGGGAATTTGCTATTCTTTTGGTTATTGTGTGGATCTCCACCCACCATGACCATGCTTCATGAGAACTTGAACACATTCATATGCCTTAGCAATATGCCTTAGGTGAACCTTCTCCCATGCATCCACAATCACTGTCATCCCATACCAATGATCTATCCCTGCTACAGTTATGACCCTTTTGTGACCCAAAACCTCTTCAAAAATGAAACCAACCATGTAAGCATTGAGGATGCTAAATTTCCCTTCCAGCCTTTTTGTATCCCATAGGTTTTGATACATTGTGTTCTTGTTTTTAATCATCTCAAGATATTATTTGTGTCCCATCTGTTTTGATATTATGTGCTTTTGTTTTTATTCATCTTGAGACTTTTACTGATTCCTCTTGCACTTTCTTCTTTGATTATTTGAGTGTGTTATTTAATCTCCCAGTACTTGTGAATTTTACTTTTTTCCTTTCCTTTGTTGATTTCCAGCTTTACTGCATTATGATCAGAATAAGTGTTTTACATAATTTCAATCTTTTAAATTTATTGAGATCAGTCTTGTTAGCCAACATATGGATTATCTTTGAGGTGGATCCATGAACACTTGAAAATAATGTATATCCTGCTGTTTTGGAGGTGTAATGTTCTACAAATTCTAATAATAATAATAATAAATTATGTTATTCAGGAAATATTCAATTAATTTAATGACCACCCAAGGAAAGATTATTGGGACCCTGGGGCTGATTCCTAGTACACATAGTATCCAGGTTGATATAAAAGAAATAAGGCTTAATATTAAAGAAAGAGGTCTTGTTTGAGGGTGGCTTGCAATAGGCATCAGGTACTGATAACTTTCCCTTTTCTCATTCTTCAGTGACTGGAATAGCAGTTCTATGGCCCCAGTCCCACATTACTGACAAACACTGCCTTATAGTTGTGATACAAGGCCAGAACTGTCAGAAACAACTTTTTCTTTCCTTTTTCCACATGCACATATCTATGCCTTAACTTCTTGGGTCTCTGTTTTCACAAGTAACACCACGAAGACCGTAGTAACTCTGCTGCTGCTCAGCATCTACATCTCCTTGTTAAGAATTCTTGCTCCTGCAGATGCCAATCCTGCCTCTCCAGTGCACATCTTCTCCCCTGTACCTCTAACCTTTCCTCCTTGTTCTCTTTCTGGAAACTTGGCATATTTGCTGCTGTGGGTAAAGGAAAAAACCCTGTCTAGGGATTTACATTCTACTGGGAGAAGATGTGTGTATATATAACTAATGAAACTATAAATTATTTTACATAGTGGCAAGTGCCATTGAGAAAAACATAATAGGGAAAAGGGATAAAAAGTGTGGAATAAAATATCAACTAAGAACAGGCTCACTGAGAAAGTGATATAGGAATCAAGATGTGGAAAAAGGAAGGAAGTGAGCTATGGAGAATTCTGTGGGAAATTGCTAGGCCTAAGCAACCTAATATTGTTAAAGTCCATGGGTAGAAAGTTATCTAGCATGCTTGAAAAATAGTGTTGTTGGTTGAGGTGTGCCACCCAAAAATATATATTTGAGTCCAAAACCCCCCTTTTTAAATGTGATCTTATTTTAATATAGGGCTGATGAAGATGTAATTAGTTAATACAAAGCCTAAAGGGTACAGAATGGAAGCTAATTCAACGTGACTCTTGTCCTTTTAAGAAGAGGGGCATTTGGAGATACACTGAGACACAGGGAAGAAGGCTATGTAAAGAAGAGGCAGAGATTTGTTTTATGATTCCATAAGTCATGATAAAGCAAATAGCCAGTAACCTCCAGAATCTATGAAGAGGCAAGGAAGAAACCTTTCCCAGATTTGTGAGTAAACCATGGCTTTGATGGCAGATTGATTTCAAGCATCTAGACTCCAGAACTGTGAAGCAATAAATTTCTATTGTTTTACATCTCCCAGTTTGTTATAATTGTTAAGGCATACCTAGGAAAATAATACAAACCACAAGACAATCAGAAGCATTAAATCAGTGTGGGCTATGTAGAGTGATATAGATGGTGAATTCAGGAGACCATATCAGGTAGTTCTTATAATTCATGATGAAATACCAGGCTTTTTGTCTGAATGTGGTTGAAAGTAATATTTTTAGGAGTGGGGTAGCATGCTAGGATCTCTATGGACACATTGCAAGGAAATGAATGGATGGGAAATGTGGAAACAAGGAACTATTGGGGAACCTGTTTCAATAATTCAGGCAAGAGATGATGGCAGCTTCAGACAAAATAATCTGAAATTGTGGATAAACTTAGGAAATAGAACTGACAGGATATGTTAATAACTCTGACATGGGGTGAGTAAAAGAGCAGACAAATATAAAAATAGTTCCATAGTTTTGGCTTGTGTAATTTGAAACCTGAATTTGCCAAATATTCACATGGGAAAAACTGTAGGCAAGAGTTGTTTTTCTTGTTGTTTTGACATAAGCAGGGTTAGTGAATTGCAATAAACCTATTGCTCTTTTCTTATTTGTTTAATCAGGCTGACAGTTAGTAGTTGGAAAGAGTGTGTGCACCAACTTATCTGTTGAAGAAAATATGGCAAACATTTGATTATGAGAGACTAGGCAGCAGTTCCAATGCAAATCAGCCAATCATTAAGGACAATCTACACAAGATATTTACTAACAAGTAGTTGCAGCATGTTCTGGCCAGATTTGTTTTTAAAACAAATAGGATTGCAGATTTAACTCAAGAAGTCCAAGGCCTAGCCAAAACCAGCTTACCTGAGTGATTACCGTATGTAACACACGGAAACACTAAACATGATCCAGCCTCCTTGTCTGAGGTTTTAGCATCTTGTACCCCCTTGTTTTAAGATTTTTTTCAGTTGTTGCTCAATTCGTAACTCAGTTTCTAATTAATATAGAAAAAACATCAAAATTAGTCTGAACACAAACTCCTGAATGACATGTGCTGTCTGCCCAATTAGAAGTCCTATTTTCAACCTGGTGGGTGAACAATTCAGTCTTCTCTAACAGTTTACCACTAATAAAATCACTACAGAATTAATGATGTATACCATCAGTTCTTGGAGGCATCTATATCATGGATAGCCTCCAATCGGTTCATTGTTTGGTACCAACATCTGTGGAGAAAAATAATACCAATATCCCCATGTGCTAATATGCATATGCTTTTAAAAGAAGAGCTGACCTTTTGCTATATAAAATTCCCAGTTGTATGTTGGCATATGGAACCATGATATATCAAAGTATGTCTTTATGACTAGTTCAATATGTGTTTTGGGGTATGAGACACAATGTTACTATAGATTAAGACTGAAGGAGGCTCTGTGGCTACATGAAAGCCTGGTGAACCTCTGTTGCATCATGTATCTGGAACAATTCCCTGGGACATATAAACATGATAAAATTAGCAAAAGAATACATTGAAACATAGGATCATAGCTACAGTGCACACCTACTTTGGGATCTAGGTGTCAGAGTGCTGTCAAACACCCACAACAGCCACTGAATTATGCCCTTTTGAATTAGAATTAATTCATTTTGTCATTGATTCCTCCCTATTTACAGTCATTAATTTTTATTTTTCCTGATAAAAGGAAAGTCCATTTATTTCCTTCAAAGGGAAATTCTTTCAATCTTTCCAGTCATCTCTATTGCATTCATGATCTCTGTCAGTATGGTTTTTAAAATAATCAATATACATTGCTACACCATTTACACAATTACCAGTTAATAAATCTTTACATATTCATCCATTCTTCTGGTGTTTCTTGAATTTTAAATGAGAACTTACTTTGAGCTGGAATTTCCTTTTGCATTGCTGCTAAAGTCTCAGCTATATCCCATGAAAATTTATTCACAACATAACTGTAAGTAATTTGGCCAGCTTCTCTCATAATACTATTTCTTTTAGTGAAGGCAGAGGTATAGATTTACTTATCTCCTCTATTTTATAAAGACAGCAAATCAGAGGATCTTCAAGAAAAATATAATTCCATCATCAAAGTACTACCATGTCTAGATTTATATTGTCACATCTACCCAAGACCAAGGAAAACATGCCTTCTACAAATCTCATTCAGCTTAAATATATGGTGATTTTAAGAACTCATATTCATCAGTTCTTCCCAAACAATTCAACATGGAACCAGAGAAAACTTTTACCCTTTCATTTGTATTTCAAGGACATTTTTTCTTACTTAGGAAGAATAAACTAGAATTATCACGATTTCATTAACTTTATTATTCTACAAAAATTATTTTTATACTAAAAATCTATGGTGCAATAAGCATAGCCAATGTTACACATTTTTTTAAAAACATTTTCATACAAACTCTTTCAGTTTTGTCCAAATCAAGGCAAATTCACATCACACTTAGTGAGAAACACTGATTCTGACAAACAAAATTTAAGTTTCATAGTAGTGGATGTAATGCAGTTATAAAACTGATACAACATTTACTTTGTTCAAATTATTGATTAAATATTGAATAAATATTTGAATTTCAGGTATTTAAATTGAGTAATTGGTTCAGTTTTACATTGTTACTCAATTTTATGGATTACATTTAACAAATACCAAGCTTGTTATAGAGTGAAAGGTGGATATGGATATAGATATGTTCAAAGATACAGTGACATAAATCCTAATTTACTAAAGGCAGGCCCAGTTTATATAACACTTATAGCAGTGAAATTATTAATAGTCCTCTATTTTATACTCAAAGATGTGTATTTTTGGAGGATAATATTTGTTTTACCAATAGAAAGAGATAAATCCAGATATATGCAGAATTATAACTGTAGTATTATGTACATGTGTAGGTAGACACCCATAAATTTGTATAAATACCTAAGTAGCTATATCTTACATAGAGTGATATCTATATAGAGTTATTCTATGAATTTGTATAATTATTCCAATTAAGTCATCTTAGAGTGCTAATTAAGAAATTTTGTAAATTTTATTTGAACTGTAAGCAAGTTTTGTGACATAAAATCTTTCTGAGGGCTCCTTTACCATCTGTGTTTCTCAAACTGTAAATGATGGGGTTCAACATTGAGGTGATAATTCCATACAGCATTGAGATAAGCCTGTCCCTTGCTGGGGTGTATTGACTGGAGGAAGGGTGACATAGGTAAATGTTGCTGTGCCATAAAACAGGCAGACCACAAAGAGGTGGGAAACACATGTGGAGAAAGCTTTGCACTTCCTTTCTGCTGATTGGATCTTTAGGATGGCAGATATGATATAGATATAAGAAATAAAGGTGATCAGAAAAGTACTGATCCCTAAGATACTTCCTTCACTAAAACAAGCATTTCTGCCACATATGTGGAAGAACAGGAGAGGGCTACCAATGGTGGGATGTCACAATAATACTGGTTAACCCGATTGGATTTACAGAAAGAGAGGTGGAACATGAATATTGCATGTAGAAGGGAATTAAGAAATCCTGCTGTCCAGGTTCCAGTCGTTAGTTGAGCACAGCGTGCGTTGGTCGTGATGAGGGTGTAGCAAAGGGGAAAACATACGGTCACATACCGGTCATAAGCCATGATGGCAAGAAGGAAGCCCTCGGTCCCTGCCAAGGTCACCAATAAATAAAGCTGCAAAGAACATCTAACAAAAGAAATGCTTTCCTTCTCAGTCAGGAGGTTCCCAAGCATCTTGGGAACTGTAACTGATGGGCAATATATGTCTAAGAGGGACAAATTTCCCCAGACGTAATACGTTGGTGTGTGCAGGTTTTTCTCAGTCACGATGGCAAGGAGAATGGCACGATTTCCCACCAAGATGAATTGATAGATGACAGCAAAAACCACAGATAGAGGATAGCACACCTCAGGGAGATCAGAAAATCCTATGAGGATTAACTCATTCACGGTGGTAATCTTGTGGATGTCCATCTCTTCTTTCCATGAGACTCATTCTGGAAAAAATGAAACCAAAAGTGTTTAAGCTAAAAAAATAAATAAACTTGGAAGCCTAGCGATTAGAAACACTTGGAATTTTGTTTGGATGTGGTTGATGAATTGTGTTAACCCTATCTTAATTACATATTTCTATAATTAGAATTATTAATAAAACATCCAATGCATTTATATTTCTTGGAATATTCAGGCTCAGTTCCATAACAAGAAACTATTGTTGATCCTTCATTTATATATGACCATTAGCATATTACATTCTCCAAAAGCATACATTATTACAAATTAAATGTTTTTAAAGAAAATTAAATTTAGCCTATATAATGTAAATAAAACCTGGTTGATAATGTCTACATAGAAAATATCATGTCTATATGTGTGTCATAAAGGAATGGTACATAGAAGAAAGGGATGATTAGAAAGAGACAAAGAAAGACATAAAGATCAATTTAAACTCCATAGGCATGTAATTTAGAGCTCAAATCATAATGGTACAAAAAGATTCACAACATCATTCCTTAAATGATTATTTTCTTTTTCTCTTCAAGTGTTTTCACATAACAATAATTAATTGGTGTGGATAAAGAAATAAAAAAATAACAAGAAAAGAGCTTTAGGGGTAGTTTTTCATAAAAGGTGAATACAAATAAATTTATTGAGAAATGTGATATAATGTGTAGAATGGTTATTTAATTTCAGTTAAGTGAGGTGTATATGATATACTCACACAAACACACACAAATACAGATGGTGTACTAAAAACTTGGGAAAAAATAAATTGTTCTCTTTTTTAAAATAATCAACTGTTCATGATAGAAAATTAAAACTAAAAAATGGCTTATAAAATAAAATGCAAAAATCAATTTTTATTTGACATAAAGGCAGTTGGCCACTGGAGGTTCTCAGTGATGGGAGAGGGAAGAATAGGTGTGATATGGGGGCATTTTCAGGAGATTGGATTTGTCCTGCATGACATTGCAGTGACAGGTACAGGCCAATGTATATTTTGTTGTAACTTACAACATTGTGTAGTACAAAGTGTAAACCATAGTCCATGATTAGTAGCAATGCTTCAATATGGGTTAATCAATTGTAACAAGACCACATTAATGAAGTATGTTGTTAATGTGGGGAAGTATGGGAGGGGGAGGTAATGGGACATATGGGAATCCCCTGTGTTTTGTATGTAACATTTATGTAATCTAAAGTTTATGTAAAATTAAAAAAATTATTATTAAAAAACAAAGAAGTAAAAAAATATCACTTTCTATGGTTCTTCTATATTACCACCCACCCCTCATTTCTTTTATGTGATAGAAAATCTTCATTATTTTTAACTCAAATAAAATTTATAGCACTAATAATGCAAAATATATATAACAGTTTTTTAAAAAATGGTATCATTATATTCTGCTAATCTTTTCCACTAGAAAGATTTAAATTAGAATTGCTGAGATTCATTGGAAGATGTTATTATTATTTCCTTAACAGCAATGTTACTATTATTACCCTTTCCTTTCCTTAAACAATACCCATTCTATTTAAAGAACTCATTTCAATGATGATGTCTAATTAGTGAAATTTTTCAAAGAAAATTATTATATTCAGCACAAAGTGCTTAGATAACATTATTCAATAAACAAATGTTTGTTAAATGAGTGAATAATGACTGAAGCAAAAGAATATCTGCAGCACTAATTCTCAACTTCTCAAATGTTTAAGATTCCACAAAGTATTATATATTATATTTTAATACTTTGAAAAAGTAATAGTGAATATAATAAATTAAGGGCACTTTTTAAACAAGAAATATTAATATTTTGAGACAGTAAATATTAACTTATATTATGCACTTTTCGTTTATAACCACACTTACTAATTTGATTTAATTTTTCTAAACACTGGTCATGAGAAATATGTCACTAACCTCTTGAGAAAAACAGCAGGTGGATTCCACATGAGGCTACACGATCAATGTATAGCCTCAAGAAATTACATTTTCCCTATATTTCCCCTTGAATGTATAAATTTCTTAATTCAAACTTTTTGTCACAATAAACTACAGAATTTGTTCCTGTGGTGAGGGAACTCGTTTAACAAACACCTCCTTTAAAAAACATAATTAACCCCATAGAATTAGAAAAATTGAGATGATTTTAAAAAAATAATATATTGCTCTGGAAAAGTTTCTATAATCTTCCTTATTAACCCAATGGGTCGATAGTTATTTGCCATAGAAGCAAGACTTCCTTGGAAAGTTCAATCTCCCAATCTGTTCTTGTGAGATTACTTGGTGTAACTAAGTATACAAATACAAGAATTATCCATGTTGAAGTCATCTTTTTTAATAATAATGAACAGCAAATTATCTAAAAAGTATCCAAAGCAAGGGGCATTTGGCTAGGATTAGCCTTACATTGGAAATTAATGAAAAATTAGACTTTCTTATATTGTTGTATGACATACACTTTACATATGGTAAAGGGCAAACATACCATTTATGAAGCTTCTCTCTCTAACAAATAGTTACTTCAGGTTTCTACTGTATAGAGAAAGAAAATGATTTCATTAAGCAAAATTTATCACAAATAGATTTAAGATCTTAGGATAATTCAAAATTTATAATTTATTTAATACTTCAATAGCAAGGAAATCTTACATTTAAAATTTCTTTGAAAAATCAGCTATTTGTCTCTTAAAATACATTGCTAAAGAGTTCTTACACCTTTCTGTTTAACCCAATGGATCAAGAGCTCGTAAACTAGATGAATGGAAAGTGCCGTTCTAGAATATAGTCACTCTTCCCATCCTTTGCGATGTCCTTGTTAACTATCTCTATCTGGGCAATATAAATCAAGATTTATGGGTCATAAACATGCTTTAGATACAATAAAAATTTACATAAAAGTTATTGGGCACACTTATGTAGATATGCACATTTTTTAAAGGACTGAAACCATTTTTATACATTTATTGAGCCACCCATTCTAATATAAAAATTATACACTGTATCTTACCTAATTAATATTTAATTTCAACAAATGCTTTATATGTGTAAATTTTTACACCACAAAATATTAACATCTTTACAAACATTTAATATCTTTTAGCTTAGACAGTCTAGAATTAAGCGCAGAATTTTCTTGCTTCTTAGTTTTAGAAGTTTCATTACCAATGCAAGATTTCAACAAGATGAAAGTAAAATGATCCAGCCAATAAAAATGCATCAGTAAGGAAAAACAGACATCTCACTTGAATAGAGTGTTCATATGAGAAATTATTCTACAATTTGTATTATGCCTCCTTTCCCCTTAGGAAAAGAACAATGAAGACTCTAGAGGGAATATGATTCTGTTCTTGATAAAACTGAATACTGCCAACTTAATAATGGGTACTCATTTTATAAATAATCAATTTAATATTTTGAAAAAGAAACCTAAATTGTAGAATTGTGACCATTTTGTTTCTTTTAATTTCTTGAGTAAGATACAGCAAATATTTTTCCAGGAATTGTATTGCCAGAAAAAAGTAAATTATAAATTGATGTCATTAGGTTATTTTTACTGTAACATGAAACATTTTCCCTATAAAATATGATTATACAATCAAATACTATAATTTTCATTTTTCATGAGAGACGGGGAAACTTTAACACTATTGCCATTGTATTATTACAAATTGTTATATTGTTAATACTATTCACAATGCACCATGAAAAACAGTGTTGTTATAACTGTTTAGAACAAAATCTGAGGGATTTGGATCTTCTTTTAAAATTCATCTTCTAACACAATTTTCTAGCAGTGCATCGATTATCTAGGATCTTGTATAGTATCACAAATTAATTATTTTTAATTAAAATCTGCTATGCTTAAGTAAATATTAGAACACAGGATTTCACACCAATTCCTCTAATTCCAATTAAACATTAAAAAAAATACCTCAAAGTAGACTTCCTTACCCCTTTAATTTATATCATTCCTATATCCCATATTGAAAATCCTGGTTCCCAAAAATATTATTATTTTTACTCATTTTCTACAGCCTATGATAAATACTCATAAATTTTTCAGTTACTACTTTAGTGCCAGTATCTCTAACCAAATAAATTCCTAATTATTTTTCAGAACTTTTTAAAATTTTGAATATTTGGGACTAAATTAATATCCTTAGCATACAACGCTTATAACACACTGAAGTTAATTCTGTTATATTTTTTGTATAACTACCATAGTAATTAAATATATAGTCAATTTCCTTTTCCTATTCTTTTCCTGTTTGCATTTAACTCTTTTTATTTTTTAAGGTACCAAGGCTGGGGATTGAACCCCGGACCTCGTATGTGGGAATCTGACACTCAACCACTAAGCCACATCAGCTCCCTTGAGTTGGTTTTTTCATTTGTTTGGTTTTTTGTTGTTGTTGTTTATAGGAGGCACTGGGGCCGAAACTGGGACCTCCCATTTGGGAAGCAGACACTCATGGGCTTAAGCCAGGTACACTCTCTGCTTTTGGTTTTAGAACCTGTTTTCTTCATCCATCTAAGTATAATTTTATTTTTTAAACTGGAGAACATATACACTGTCATAAATATAAAAACCTGTGCCCAGATTTTTAATTTGCATCCTCATCCCTCCCATACTGTTCCTACCCAAGATTACAACTTTGGGTTTTGTTTATTGTGTCTGTGGAATTTATTACAACATAATTCAGTGATTATATATATAAATATATGTCTTTGCATGTGAGGGTGTGTGCATATGCATATTTTTTCTTATTTTTCCTTCTTATTTGAAAGAACTGTTATGCACATATTTTGCACCTTGCTTTTTATTTTTATTTAAATATATACTATGTAAAACACAGATTATTAGTTTATAAAGAAACATGTTCTTCAGCTTTATTATGACTTAATACTCCTTTGTACAGAAGAATTATAATTAGTATAACTATAAATTATAATATAACTGTGTTAATCATTTATCATATTTTATAATATACAGATACATGTGCAATATTTTATAATATGTAATATTATACATATGTGTTCATATAACTTTTGTAATGTATTTAGATCATGGTTGATTTTTTTTCTTGGCTATGAGAGTGAAATTTTGTGTTTTTTGGAGAATGTCCTAATCTCATCATATAAGCAAATAAGTTCTCAAGTGGTTAAGAATGAACTTAGCTTTTTTGAAGTTGGAAGAGTTCTTGTGGCCACCCTCTCCTTCCTCATCAGAGTCAGAGAACTCTTCTTCACAGGCAATTCGTTTGTCAGGCTCCTTAGGGTAACATCAACCATTTTTAGATTGGTTCCTTTCCTCGTATCTTCCCACTGTTGAAGCCTGGTTCCAAATGAGCCAAGAAACTCACTGCCTGCACTCTGCCCTCTCCCTGCTCTTCAGGTGGCGGTTGCATTTCCTTTTTTGAGATAACTATTTTCATTTTGTGAGTATCTTTGTAATAAAATGGTACATTGCTATAAAAAAAAAAAAAGAATGAACTTAGGACCTCTGCAACCTACTTTCAAATGTATAAATTGTGCATTGAGAAAAAAGTTTATTTTAATAACATTGGAAATAATATATATATGAATTGAATATGATTATTATATTTGAAAAAAATTTAATTTTATGAAACATATGAAATAATCTATATCTATATGAATTTAAAACTATAACAAAAAATAAAATAACAAATATGTATTAGCCCACCTAATTATATTTTAAGCACTTTCTAATCCTCTGATATATTGCAGCATAGCCTTGTTGTATGGTAAACTTTTAAACTAGCCAGAAACCAGTATCTGTGACTCACTGAACTATAACCTAGATGTTTTGTTTCTTTGATGTGGATGCATCTAACCTAAATAATCTTTACCTTAGAACTGAATAGTAACAAAACAACTTGTAATTGGCCCCACTTGTGTCACCTTATCTGATTTTACAACACTAAAATCTAATACTCCTTAGTAATATTGTCATATTTTATTTTACTGATAGTATTACAAGTTAGTTTAAATTTGTGATTCCATAATGGCTACTAATGCTGAATATCTTTTCAGGGACTTTTTTTTGCGAAGTTTGATCTTCTTAGTGAAGTGTCTGTCTATTTTAAATTGTGCTGTTTATTTTCTTGCTGTTGTGTTTTATGTGTTCTTATATGTCCTGGATGAGAGTCCTCCATCAAATATGTGACTTACAAGTATTTTCTACCAATCTATAACTGGTCTTTTCACTGTCTCTCACTGATTTTTTTCCTTGGGGGGGAAATAAATGTTTAATTAGCAAATGTTTTTTTCATACATCTGGAAAATTTCCTAAGAGTTATGCCTGATAAAACATTACATTAAGGGCTTGGGTTATGTGGGTTGAGATAATAGAAAACAAGGTTCTTACTGAACTTTTAAAAATTAAGTCTAATGTTTTATCATTTTTTCCCTTCATGGATTGTGCTTTTAGTGTCATAACTAAGGAAATTTTGCCTAACTTTATTCAGGTAGAATTTCTTCTATGTTTTCTTTTAATTTTTAAAAATGATTTACAATGTAATTGTTGGGTTAAATGCGTCAGCTTGGCCAGTTAATGGTGCCCAATTATTTGGTCAAGCAAGTGCCAAGCTATTTGTAATATAAAGACATTTCATGGACTTTAATCATAAGCGAGCTGACTGTGTCTATGGCTGATTACATCTATTTAATACAATCAGCTCAGGAGATTGACTTCAGCAATGAGTGGCATCTCAACCAATCAGTTGAAAGCTTTAAAAGAAGAAGTGATTTCAGTGTTCAGATAGAGAATTCCCATCTCTATTTAAGAAAACCAGCATCTCCTATGGAACTCTTCAAAACCGTTCATTGGAGCGCCTAACTTAGAGCTTGCTCTACAGATTTGGAATCATGTATCCCCACAGTTACATGACACAGTTTTATAAAATCTCATACTATTTACAAATATCTCCTGTCAGTTTTGTTTCCATAGAGAACCCTGAGTAATACAACTTGGTACCAGAAATAGTTCATGAGTAACAAAATCTTCAAAAGATTTCTGAATTTCTTCTGAGGTTGTTGCCATTGGCTCTTTACTCTGGTTAGATTCAAAGGCAGTAATTACTCTGTTCCCAATAATCAAGAGGCCACAAACAGTTCATGGCATGTGTTAACAATAGAAATAAACAAAATATCAACACTGGATATTACTACTTCCATGTTTATAAGAGGCAAGGATCTGGGGGAGAGTGTTTTTAACACATTAATAGAGTTATGTGGAGTTAAAAGGTACAATGATGTGGGCTTTTTGTTCCTAAATATGCTGGGTACAGTTATAAATGAAAAGGATAAGCTGAAGGCTACAAATTTGCAATTTAAATACTGCATGAATGATGTGAAAATTTCTATGTGTGTCCTGAAAGAAAATCTTGTTTCATGCAGCTGCAGAATGGAAGTATCTGAAAACCAGACCCAGAAAATCATTGTGCAAGCAACAGAGTTACAACAGAAACTAAAATCTCAACTTTCCAGGATGTCTTCTGTTAAAATGAAGGCACTGATTGGAAAGGAGTGAAATTCTGAGACATAGGATGGAGAAATTTGGGTTGATGATTATGATGGTGGGTACATTGAAACCCTAAATTCTGCTGAGACATTGCCAGATAAACTTTAATGATCTCCCCTGAGGAGACAGCCGCCCAACCTCTAATCTACTTTGAGGAAAAAGGCACCCAATCTCTAACCAGCCCTGAGGAAATGGCCACCTGACCTCCAGCCTGCCATTCAAACTTCTCCTGAAGAGATGAATCCTATTTTAGCAGATGAAACTGCAATGGAATTCCCTGAGGCAATATGCTAGTAAGACACCTTTAATGCTTCTCCTTACCCACCCTCACCACCCCTGTTTTGTTCCAGATCTTTAATTAGACTTCAGTCACAAGAAGCCCCAAAGGTGAAATACAAAATATGACCCATAAAGAAGTATGTTATACTCCAAAAAAAAACTACATGAATTCTCCAATTAATATAGACAGAAATCAGGGGAACATGTGTGGAAATGGATTTGAAGAGTGTGTGATAATGGTGGAAGGAATATAAAGTTGGATGAGGCTGAATTTATTGATATAGGCTCATTAAACAAATACTAGATTCATTGTTGTAGCACGAGGGATTAGAAAGAGCTTTAAAAGTTTGTTCAGGTGACTGGCTGAAACATGGACCAAAAGATGGCTGACATTGCCTGAGATAGAGATTCCAGAATTGCTGTGGTACACTGCAGATGAAGGGATCCATAGGGCTTAAAGAGATTGGAATACTAAACAGCATTTATCAAGGCCTGACTAACAAAATAGTTATTCAAAAGCAATACTGTATTCCTGGAGGGATTGCAGAAATCAGTGCCACCATCAAGAACTTGAAGGCTTGAGGAGTTTTGACTCTCACCACATCCCCATTCAACTTTCCCATGTGTCATGTGGAGAAAACAGATGGCACTTTGAGGATGACAGTGGATTTTCTTAAACTTAACCAGGTGATGAATCCAAATGCAGCTATTGCTCCAGATGTGATATCACTACTTGAGTGAATCAACATACCCTGGTAACTACTATGCAGTTATTGATTTGGAAAATACTTTATTTCTGTATTGCTATCAATAGGGACCACCAGAAACAGTTTGCTTTCAGCTGGCAAGACCAGCAATATGCTTTCACTGTCCTACCTCAAGGGTATATCAAATCTCCAGCTGGATGTAATAAGATTGTCTGCAGGGAAGTTGATCATCTATCTCTCACAAAAGATATCATGTTGATTGAACCTAATGAGTAATAGAAAGAAAATACTCTAGACTTACTGGAAAGGCTTTTATGTGTCAGAGAATGGGAGACATATGGTGATGGTATAGTGGTTTGGCATATGGTTTTCATCTGCAATCCATGATGGATAATTAGGTCTATAGTCTAGTAGATACTGTTGGTGCCGTTGTCTCATCTATCCATATTCACTCTTCTTTTCCAAGTTGTTGGATTGACTTTGATGCCTGAGCTACTATCAAATGTGCCTCAAAGTGATTTTCACTAAAAATTAAGAATATGTGGCTCATGGTTTTTGATGCTAAAATCTGTCCAATATCAAGTCTGTTCTTTCTCTGCCAAATCCGTTACATTTTGGTGCTGACTTTCAGCAATAGAGCTCCTTGGCTTTTTTTATGCCTCTGGTCACATTTCAAATTCTTCTCCGTTCTAACCATTGTAACATCAGTATCTTTTTTATAAGGCCCCCAGTAATACAGTTTAAAACTTACCTTTATTCATTTGGTTCACACCTTAAATAAAAACATAATATTCAAGATGTCCTATTAAAAATGGATTTACATCCACAAATATGCAAATTGAGATTAAGAGTATGTGCTTGTTGTCATCCATAATTCAACCTATTACTTGCTCTCTTACTATTATTCCTATTAAAACTTAGGCTCAGAGTTTTCACTGAAGCAAGGCATAGGTTTGGATTGCTGTGGGTGGGATTAATGGGAAGTTAATTATTCTGGGGGAAGACTTCCAACAAACACAATTTGCATCGTGTTTAGATGAGGTAATTAAGAGATGTGATCTGAATCTTTTCTTGAAAGTACCCAATAGGAATGGATTACAATTGCCTTGATTGGTAATCTTCTTATTAAAGGACCCAAATTTGGCCTATTTACCAGTCCTATCTCAATTCTCCACCCTATGATCTATTTTTCCTTAGATCTGCTCACACATAACTTAATTCTACTCACATCCTAATCTCAGTGTCTAGCCCTGGAGAAACCCAAACTCAGTTTATAACATTTCACATATTTTGATTATTTGCATTTAATTTTTAAAAAGAATACCTTAACATTTCTTTCCTATATTTTTCTCTTTTTTTTTTTGTAAACCAGCTATTGATTTGTAAAAGATTTTTTATATATTTTAAATGTGAACTTTTTGGCTGTTATGTTTTGGAAATATTGTCTCTCTCACTTCCTCCTCTCCTTCTCTTTCCCTTTTTGCATTTTCCCCCAATGGTGTTTTTCATTGAACAGGTGTTTTAATTTTAATGTAGTACAATTTAGAATATTTTCCTTTGTATTTGATGATATTTGATTAAGAAATAACTCCTTAACCAATATAATAGTTTCTAAAATTATCATAAAGCTTCGCATTCATATTCACAGCCCAGTTGGAATTGATATCTTTGGGTAGTGTAAGGAGGGATATCAGGGTTTTTCTCCCTCTAAAATGGGTATAAAATTATTTTAGTAAAATTTATTAATAAATTCTGCTGCCTCCCTGGGGTGGTCAGTAACATGTGTCAATTGCTAGGTTATGGCATCAGGTTGTTTGATCAAGCAAACACTGTACTGATGTTTTTTATTTGTAAGGGTATTTCATGGATGAATTTGCACCTATAATCAGTTAATCTCATGTATGGCTGATTGCATTTATAATCAACAAAGAAGCTTGCCCTCAGCAACATAGGGAGAGTCCTCATCCAATCAATTAGACGTGATAAAAGCCAGAATTGAAGATCTTAGAAGTCAGAAAGAAGAATTTCTGCCTCTACTTCAGCTGACCAACATCTCCTGGGGAATTCAAATTTACCATCATCAGCTTCTAGGTGGGCCTTCCCTACAGAACTTGTACTTGCCAATACCAACAATTGTGTGATACAATGCTTAATCTAAATCTAAATATATATATACACATATGTCTTATCAATTCTATTTCTCTGAAGAACCCTAATTAATACACTCCCCATTGAATTTATTTCATCTTTGTCATAGGTTAAGTGTGCCTATTTCTGGACAGTCATTTTTCCTAATGTTTTTTTCTTTATTGAAATGAAGATCTTTCTTAATTACTGTAACTTTATTATGTCCTGATAACCTGAGGGTAAACACTCCAACTTCACCACTCTGCAAGATTGTGTTCAATAGTTTTTCTCATATTTCATTAAAATTAGTTTGTAATTATTTATTATTAATAAAGCTGCTAGAAAAGCAGTAATAAAATAGGTTACTTTTCTTCATTTGTGTAAAATGCAATAAAAATCACGAAAAATATGTCCTAAATCATTTTAACTCATCTTTTTCTAATTTAATTTTTAATTATCTTTAATTTATGTATTCTATGGAGTTTAATAAAATATCTTGGGTTATTTCTAATTAAATTACCTGAATTTTTGAATTTTGGGGATTATGCAAATAAAAAACTACTCTCAAGCCATTTTAAATACTAGTTAGATGAAGAATTCTCCATGTTAATCAGGACCTTTATTAAAATACAAAAATTAGCATCTTTTGAATAAACATAGCATATATATATATACCTTCTGTTATGTATGTGAGAATAAGATAACATTTTTATGTACAAACACTTCAAAATATATCATGGTTGCATTACAGTGAACATTCTGTCACGAGATATAATGTTCCATTTATATTGGAAGATAAATGCTATTTTGAAGTTTTAATTATAACCATAAAAGCTAAATTATTAATAAAATTTTATTTACTGTAATTGGACTGCACAGCTTTAATGGAGGTCCCATAAATGGCAAGTTCTGCCCCAAATGCTAAACTCTCTAGAATACACTTTTTCTTAATCCAGTTACATGCTAAACAATGGAATTTTCCTTCATACTTCAGAGCATTTTGCACACTCTTTTTTCTTAAGGTATAAACTAAATGGTTACAAAGGGATGTGAGCACAGGGCACAGAAGTAAGAAAATCCTATTCAGATTTGGTATTGTTTCTGCTGATGGTGTCAGGTATACCACAGCCAGGGTACCATAAAATACATTCATGAAAAACAAATGTCAGGGGAGGGGCAAGATGGCAGTAGAGTAAGTCTTTCCAAGAATCAGCTCATCCTAGAGGGCAGTTAGTAATTACCCAGATCTATATAAAGCAGCTGTTCTGGGGTGTCCAGGAAACCAGAAAAGCATCCCACAACATCCTCGAAAGAAAGGAAGGAGAAGACTGCCCACCTGCGGTAAGATTCATGAGTAGAGCACTCCACACCACTGATGCTGGTACTCATCCTCAATGGCAGCAGAAGCTGCCTGGGGAGCTATTCCATGGCTGGAGTTGGAAGCTCCATTTCCCAAAAATGGGGGAGGAAGAGACTGTTGGGCACTGGCTTCAGCTACTGATTAGTAAATTCAGCTGGTTAAAGTATAATCTAAAGAAGAGCTAAAATTTGAATATTTCCAAGTCAGAAAGAGGTCAGTTGCTGCCATTTTAACTCCACCCCTGGCATGAGGGGAAGCAGTGCTGATTGAAAATTACATTGATGTTAAGGACTGGCTTCTTTGCACCCAGATCAGATTGCAGCCTTAGCATGGGCTCCAGCCCCACCTCCAGCAGGGAGGAAGCTGGGGGGACCTATGCCAGCCTCTCGAGTAACTGCAGGTAATTTTGGCTGGCACAGACAGGATAGTGGGACAGCTAGGACTCCATCCTTTGTTTCCTTGGCCTCTCTGGGCAACTACAGGTGCTTTCAACCTGGACAGACTGGTTTTTTGATCACCTTCAATTCCATCCCTAACCCCCTATAGGATAGGAGATGAGTGGTGTTTCTTAAGGCTTTCTGGGCAACTGTAGGTGCTTTCAGCCCTCATAGACTGGATACTCTGACACCAGGGGCTCCATCCCTGCCCCACCAAAGGATAGGAGGGGACATGTGTTTCCCCAGGCCCTCTGGGCAACTGCCAGTACTTTCAGCCCTCAGGGACTGGTTTGTTGAGCACATTCAATTCCATCTCTGCCCCACCCATAGGATGGGAGGTGGCTGGTGTTTCCTCAGCATCTTGGCAACTGCAGGCACTTACAGTCCACACAGACTGTATACTCAGACAGCTGTAGCACTATCTTCACCTTCTCAATTGGATAGGAAAGACCTGGTGTTTCCTCATCTTCTCTAGGAAACTGCAGGTGATTTTGGCCTGCACAGACTGGACTGTTAGGTGCCTGTGGCTCCACCACCCCCATCCCCCAATAGAATAGGAGGTGATGGTTGTTCCTCATCTGCTCTTGGCTATGGCAGGCATATTCAGTGTGCATGGACAACAACTGTTGAGCACCTGTGGGTCTATCCCCACCCCCTAATAGAATAGGAAGAGACTGGTGTTTCCTCCACCTCTCCTGGTCAACTGTAGGTGCTTTTGGACTGCAAGGCTGGACTGTTGGGTGCCTATGGCTCCACTCCCACCCCCACATTTTAATAGGAAGGGAGCTGTGTTTTCCCAGCCTCTCTGGGCAACTGCAGGTGACTTTGGCCCACACTGACTGGTTTGTTGGGTGCCTGTGGTTCCATCCCCATCTCTTAAAGAGTAGATCGAACAGTACTCCCTCAGCATCTCAGGGTAACTGCAGGCCCTCTTGGCCCATAAGAATTAGATTGTTGGGCACTCTGGAAGGTCCATCCCCACTTCTGGCAAGGGAGGAGGGGGAAAGTGCTAAACCAGTCTACCTGGGCAAGTGTGATCAGTTTTAACCCACATGGCTTAATTTGCTGCCCACACCTGCAGCTCTATCTTCACCCTGGCAGGAGTGAATGGAGCATGAAGTTTCATCAACCTCTCTGGGAAACTAAAGATGGTTTTGGCCTGCACAGCTTGGATGTCTGCACATGGCTGTGACCCTGTCAGAGGAGAAAGGTGAGAGAAGATTTGTCAGTACCTGGGGTAATACAGACAGCTTCAGCTTCTGCTGCTTACAGTATCAACCACACACTCAGCTCCTATTACCCAACTAGTAAAGGAGAAATGTCAAGAAAGCCCTAAACCAAAGAGAGAAACTGGGCCCAGAACAAATACATCTATTAAGACAGATGGCAAGGCACACAAAAAAATTTCAATCCATAGCAAGAAACAGGAACATATGAGCCAGTCAAATGAACAAGATAAGACTCCAGATGACATAAAGGAGTGAGACCGTTAATCATAGATGCTCAAAGAAATCTCAGTAATAAATTAAAAGAGAAGGCTAGAGGTTAAATTTATTAAAAAGAAACTGGGTGAGCACAACAAAGAATTTTAAAGCATATATAGAAGAATAACAGATCATATAGGAATGAGAGACAATAAATGAAATTAAAAATACATTGGAGGAGGGAGGGGCAAGAAGGCAGCTGAGTAGGGAGCCCCAAGAGTTAGCTCACCCAACATGGCAATTAGTAATCACCCAGAGCTATCTAAAACACCTGTTTGGAGGCATCCAGGAGACCAGAAGAGCATCCTGCAAGATCCTTGAAAGAATGGAAGGAGGAGACTGCCCATCTGCTGTGAAATTGCATGAGTAGAGCATTCCACACCATGGAGACCATTGTTCATTCTCCATTGGTGGTGGAAGCCACCTCAGAAGCTATTCCATGGCTGGAGTTTGAACCTTCTTTACCCAAAAAGGGGCAGAAGAGATGTTTGGCCACCAACTTCAGCTGATCAAAGTATAATTGTAAGAACAACTAAAGTTTGAGCATGTCCATGTCAGAAAGAGACCATAGCTGCCATTTTAACTCTGCCTCTGGCATGAGGGAAAGCAGGGTTGATTGAAAATCACAGTGATTGTAAGACCCAGCTTCTTTCACCCCAAATTGAACTGCAGCCATAGCCTTTGTTACAGCCCTACCTCTGGCAGGGAAGAAGTTGGCAGGACCAGCACCTGCCTTTCAGGTAACTGCAGGTGCTTTCAGCTGGCACAGACTAAACAGTCAGATACTGGAGCTCCATCCTTTCACATAAATAGGATAGGAGAGGAGCTGTGTTTCCTTGACCTCTCTGGGCAACTTCAGGTGATTTTGGTCCAACAAGCTGGTTTGTTGAGCACCTTTGATTCTATCTCCACCCCTCAAGCCCCACAGGATAGGAGGGGACAGTGTTTCTTCAGCCTTTCTGTGTAACTGCAGGTGCTTTTGGCCCACACAAACTGAATAGTCAGCACCTGTAGCTCTATTCCTGCCCCCAAATTGGGTAGGAGGGGAGCGGTGTTTCCTCAATCCTTCTGGGCATTGGCAGGTACTTTCAGCCTGCACAGACTAGACTACTTGGTACTTGTGGATCCACCCCCAACACCCAATAGGATAGGAGGGGGCTGGTGTTCCTTGAGGCTCTCTGGGCAATAGCAGGCAATTTTTCCCTACACATACTGAGCTCTTGGATGCCTGTGGTTCCATTCCTACCCCCTAAAAGGCAGAAGGGACAATACTCTACCTATCATGGCAAATGCAGACATATTTGGCCCACACATATTAGATTGTTGGGCACTCCAGAGGTCCATCCCTCCCATGGAAAGGGAGGAATTGGCTGGTGCTACATCAGTCTAACTGGACAATTATGGTCATTTTGTACTGGCAAAGCTTAGATTATTGCCAACACCTGCAGCTTCATCCCCACCCAGTCAGGGGAGAAAGGGGTATGAAGCTTCATCAATCTCTCTGGGCAATTGTAAATGGTGTTGTCCTGTACAACTTGGATTATTACACCCAGCAATGGCTCTGTCCCTATCCTTGGCAGAGGAGATAGGTGGGAGAAGCTTCATTGGTCCTGGGGCAATGTGAAGAGCCTCAGCCTCCACAGCTTACAGTACCAACTATATCCTCAGAAACTACTACACAATCTGCAAGGGAGAAGGGGCAAGTAATATCTAAACTAAAGAGAAAAACTGTGCCCAGAATAAATAAATCTTGTAAGCCAGATGCAGACACCAGCAAAATATTACAATACATATGAAGTAACAGGAAGATAAGACATAGTCAAAGGGAAAAGAAAAGCCTCCAAATGACATAAAGAGGTTTAGACAACTACTCATAGATGTTTAAACAAATCTTAATAAATTCACTGGGATGGTAAAGAGATTAAGGATAAGAAGAAGACACTAGGTGAGCATAAAGAAGAATTTGAAGGCGTACATAGAAAAATAACAGATATTATGGGAATGGAAGGTGCAAAAAATGATATTAAAAAATACACTGCAGACATATAACAGAGGAATTGAGGCAGAAGAAAGAATCAGTGAGCTTGAAGACATGGCCTCTGAAAGTGAACACAAAAGAAGAAGAAAAAAATGGAAAAAATTTTGAATAGAGTCTCAGGGAAATAAATGACAAGAGACATGCAAATATACCTATCATGGGTGTCCCAGAAAGAGAAGAGAAGTGTAAAAGGGCAGAAGGAATATCTGAAGAAATAATGGCTGAAAATTTCCCAATCTTATTGAAGGACATAAATATCTATGTCCTAGAAAAGCAAACATACTCCCATCTGAATAAATCCAAATAGACCAACTCTGAAACTCGTATAATCAGAATGTCAAATGAAAAAGACAAAGAGAGAATTCCAAGGCAGCAAAAGAAAGTGATGCATAATGTAAAACGGATTCCCAATAAGATTGAGTGTTGATTTCTCATCAGAAACAATGGAAGCAAAAAGGCAGTAATGTAATATATTTAAGGAACTGCAAGAGAAAAACTGCCAGCCAAGAATGTTATATTGGCAAGATTGTCTCACAAAAATGAGGGTGAGCTTAGAATATTGACAGAGAAAAAGAAACTGAGCAGGTTTGTATCAGAAAAACCAGCTTTGCAGGAAATATTGAAGAGAGTGGTACAGCCTGAAAAGAACAGACAGGAGAGAGAGGCTTGGAAGAGTCTAGAATTGAAGATTATATCAGTAAAAATAATTAAAAGTGTAAAATATGATAGCTAAAATCTAAAGTTCAAAATGGGTGATGTAAGAACTGTCTTTACAGTAAAAACTTTGAATGTTAGTGGATTAAACTCCCCAATCAAAAGACACAGACTGGCAGAATGGATAAGAAAATATGAGCCATCTACCTGCTTCCTACAACAGATTCATCTTAGACCCAAGGATACAAATAGATTGAAAGTGTAAGGCTGAAAGAAAATTTAGCATGCATGCAGTAACCATAAAAAAGCTGGAGTAGCTATACTTATATCAGACGAAATAGACTTTAAAAGAAAAACTATTATTAGAGATAAAGAAGGACATTACACATAAGGAGCAATTCACCAGGAAGAAGTAAAAATTAAAAATATATATGCACCTAATCAGGATGCCCCAAATTATATGAGGCAAATGCTGACAAAATTGAAGGGAAAAATAGATTTCTCTACAATAATAGTTGGAGACTTCAATACAGTACTGTCAGCATTGGATAGAATATCTGGGCAGTGGATAAATAGAGAAACAGATAGCTTGAATAATGTGATAAATGGTTTAACCTAATAGACATAAACAAAACATTCCACCCACATACAGCAGGATATACATTCTTCTCAAGTGCTCATAGATCTTTATCAAGATTAGACCATATTTTAGGTCATAAAGCAGATTTCAATAAATCCAACAATATTGAAATTATACAAAGCACGTTCTCTGATCATAATGGAAAAAGTTGGAAATTAACAAGAGGCAGAAAAAAGGAAAATTCACAAATATGTGGAGATTAATCAAAACATTCTTAGTAATCAGTGGGCCAAAGAAGAAGTTTTGAGATAAATCAATAAATATCTTGGGAAGAATGAAAATGAATACACAATATATCAGAACCTATGCAATGCAGTGAAGGCAGTGTTGATAGGGAAAATTATAGTTCTCAACACTTACATTAAAAAAGAATTAAGAGCTTAAACCAATGACCTAACTACAAAGCTGGAGAAAATAGAAGAAGAACAGCAAACTCTTTCCAAAGGACGTAGAAGTAATGAAATAACCATGATCAGAGCAGAAATAAATGAAATTGAGGAAAAAAACAATAGAGAGAATTAACATAAGCCAAAGTTGGTCCTTTGAGAAGATTAAGAAAAACTGGCAAACTCTTAGCTAGACTGACAAAGAAAAAAAGAGAGAAGAAAATATAATTTTAAAAAATTAAAATGGGGAAATTACTACTAACCCTACAAAAAAAAAAAAAAAGAAAAAAAAAAGAAAGAAAGAAACCATAAGGGGATACTATGAAGAACACTATGTCAAAATAACTAGACAATGTAGATGAAATGAAATAATTCCTAAGAAAACACCAACAACCTACACTGACCTTAGAAGATATAGACCTCAACAAACCAATCACAAGAGAATGAAACAGTCATCAAGCAACTCCCCCAAATGAAAAACCAAGGACAAGATGATTTCACAGGTTTTTAAAAAAATATATATGGAAAAAACAATTATCAAGTTATTTGGAAGGGTGAGGGGCCCCAAATAGCCAGAAACATCTTTAAAAGGATAGCGAAGTTGGAGGGATTTCAATTCTGGACCTTAAATCAAGTTACTTAGCTACTGTGGTAAAAGCAACATGATACTGGCATATAGATAGACACACAGAGCAATGGAACTGAATCAATAGTTCAGAAACAGGCCCTCACATCTATGTTCAAGTGATTTTTGACAAGGTTTTCAAACACACACAGCTGGGTCAGAAGAGTCTATTCAATATGGTGATGGGAGAAGTGGATAACCATAGCCGAAAGAAAGAAAGAAAGAAAGAGGAGTCCTATCTCACACCAACTGTATTGGAGCAACTTAACTGTCATCTTGGTCAACCCTGCCTACCTAGTGTCCTTGTGAAGTCATTCCAGTAACAAAGGATGAGGAAAGATTAATTTATACTCCAGAAGAATTTATAATCTGGTTCTCAGACAGTTGGAAAATGGTCAAGTGTGGGTAGGTAAAATCCAGTTTAACTAAGTACACTGAGCAAAGTGCCTGCAGAAATGACAAGCTGGGGAGGGGTGGGGGCACTGGAAAGCTAGAAAGAACACTCATTGTTAGGCTAACTCACAAAAGCTGAGAAATATTCAGTGAACTTAATGACCACCCAGATGAAAGTTTCTTGGGGCCCTGAAGCTTACTTCTAGTATCCTGAACATCCAAGTGGGGAGAAAAAGAAAGAAATCTATTATTAAAGAAAGAGGTATGTTTGAGGGTTGATTGCAGTAGGCAATCAGATAAAGATACCTTGCTCCTTCCTCACTCTATAGTGACTGGAAAAGCAGCTACCAGGCTCCTGACAGTGAAAAAAGTGTCATTTATTTATGATGTGAAGCCAGAACCATCAGAAAACACTACCTCTTTCTTTTGCCACATGAATCTATCTAAGCTTTCACTTCTTGGGCCTCTGTTGTCACAGCTAACACCAGGAAGAGTGCAGCAGCAGACTGGCTCATCATCTATAACTTTTAGATAGCCAGGCTTGTTCCTGCAGGTGCTATTCCTGACATTACAGTTGAGCTCTCCTCTCCTGTATCTCTAACTTTTCCTCCCTGTTCCGTCTCTGAAAATTTGGCATATTTGCTTCTGTGGACACAGATTCTCCCACTGCCAAGGCCCAGGTTACATATGCACCTCTTGCTATTGAAGTAGTCACAGGAAATTTTTGTTGACCTGCACAAAAGACTTCCCTTCCAATAATAATAATTACCTTATCTGTTCCTTTACTGAGTTCAGAGATATTTACTGAGTAACTAAAATGTGTGGGGAAGTGCTAATTGCTGCAGGTATTACTATGGATAAAGTAAAAAAATCAGTGCTCCAGAAATTTACATTCTAGTGGAGAAGATAGAAAATACATGTAATAACTAATAGATTTATAAATCATTTTAGATAGTGGCAACTGCCAAGGAGAGAAAAAGTAAATACCAGAGAGAGGGGATGGAAAGTGAGGAATTAAAATATCAATCAACAGAGGACTCACTGAAAGGGTGATATAGGAATCAAGATCTGAAGAAAGGATCCTAAACTAGGGAGGATTCAGCAGGGAACTCCCAGACCTAAGCGACCAAACATTGTTAAAGGCCTGCGGCAGAGGTCATTCAGTATGCTTGAAAAACAATGCTGTGAGTTGAGTTGTGCCATGCGAAATGTTATACATATATGTAAGTCCTAATCCCCAGTCCTTTGAATGTGATTTTATTTTAAAATAATGCCATTGAAGATGTAATTAGTTGACAAAGCCAAACTGTTTCAGGATGGAAGCTAATTCAATATTATCTTGTCCTTACAAGAAGAAAAACATTTGGAGACCCAGTGAATCACAGAGGAGAAGGCAATGTGAAGTGGAGACAGAGATTGGAGTTATGTTGCCAAAAGCCAGGATAAAGTAAATAGCCAGTAACTGCCAAAATCTTAAGGAACAAGGAGGATCCTCTCCTAGAGCTCTTAGAGCACGGCTTTGATGGTAGCTTGATTTCAGACATCTAGCCTCCAGAAAAATGAAATAATAAAGTCCCGATGCTTTAAGACACACAGTTTATTTTAAATTGTTAAGGCAGAACTAGAAAAATAATAAAAACCACAAAACCATAAGAAAGAGTATAGCTGTGTGGGTTATGTGGAAGGAATTCTTATAATTCATGATGAAAACACAGGCTTTAATTCTGAATATAGTTGAAAGTAATATCTTGAGCAGAGGAGTGGCATGACAGTATCTCTTTGGATACAGTGCTAAGAAATGAATGAATGGGAAATGGTAAAAGATGAATACAGTGAGGAAGTTATTTCAGTAATTCAGGCAAGAGATGATGGAGGCTTAAGCCACAGTGGTCAGCTTATGGATGAATGGAGGAAATTGAGTTGATAGGATTTGCTAACCACTCAGATAGCTCTGTGAAAAGGAGTAGTCAAAAATAATTCCACAGTTTTACCCTGTGTAACTTGAAAACTGAAGTTGCCATATATTGAGATGGAGAAGATTGTGGGAAGAGTTGTTTATTTATTTATTTATTTTTTATGAAAGCATGGTTAGTGAATTGCTATAAACATATTGCTCCTTCCTCATTTGTTTAAGCAGGCTGATGGCTAGAAGTTGCAGGGGAGGGAATGGTGCCATCTTGTTTGTTTAAGAAAACAGTGGCCGGTAACAGCATATGGGAGACTAAGCAGCAGTCAAGAGGCCAATCAGCCAATCACTAAGGAAACTCTATGCAAGAAGTTTATGCACGAGTAGTTGCAGCAAGCTCTGGACCAAAGAGTTGTTAATGATAGCAAATAGGACTGCAAATTTGACTTAAAGAACTCCAGGGCCATGTGAAATCTAGCTTACCTGAGTATATTACATAAATATAAGACATATGTAACAAAGAGTACCATTATACATGATCCAGCCTTCTTATCTGAGGTCTCTGCATCTTGTACTCCCTTGTTTTAAGACTTTTCTGTTGTTTCTCAATCTGTTTATTGTTTTTTAATTAATATAGAAAAACCATCACAATTACTCTGAATATATTACTCTGTGAGTTGTGAAGTCTTCCCAATTAGAAGTCCTAGTTTCAACCTAATGGCTGAGCGATTTAGTCTCCTCTAACAACATGCCACTAGTAAAATAGCTACAGATTTAATGATGTGTATCATCAGTTCTTGGCAGCATCTATACTATGTACTGTCTTGAAATGGTTTATTGTTTGGAACCAACATCTGTGGAGAAAAATAAAAGTAAAACATCCATGTGTTATATATATGCTGTTAAAAGGAGAGATGGTCTTTTGCCGTATAAAATTTCCAATTGGCTATTGTCATATGGAAATATCAAATATCAAAGCACGGCTTTATGGCCAGTTCAATATATGTTTTGGGGCATGAGATACAACATTACAACCAATGGTGCAGGAATGCCAGGAGGAATAGAGTGGGGGAGTTGGGTTTGACTATCCATGGAACTAGGGGGAGGGCTGGAGGAAGGAACAGGTGAACTCTGGAGATTTGCAGGCCTGTGGTTAAAACTACAATGATGGGAATGTTTTTTGGCAAATATGGCAGAGGAAGGTTACTGGTGCAGGGTGTTGGGTTTGGGGGATATGAGTATAGGGCGCACCTGGGGCATGCTTCAATGGAATATGAAATTGTTCCTCTTGTCATAATGTGTTATCTCTCTTGAGAAATTCCCACCCTTCTATTTGAAAACACTGTAGGACTCCCCAGGATGGGAGTCCAACACCTTCCCACTCATTCTGTGGGTTTCTACCCCCTAATACAGCCCATTATAACAAGATGAGCACCCACACATTCCTTAGAGGCCAGCCCCAGGCTTATCCCACATGTCCCCCACATCCACCACCCAAAACCAGGAACCCTCCCCTCCTATATTTGCCAAAAGGGCATTCCCAAAGTTGTAGTTTCAACCACATACCCACAAATCCCCAGAGTTCAATTGCTCCCCCCCCAAGCCTCCCCCAATTTCCATGTACAGCTCAACTCACCCTACCAACCATACCCTTCTCACCATCACCACCCAACCCAATAACATCACTACACCACTGTCATGCCAAACTGCTGCACAATTACTCCCTTTCGCTTATCCTAGATTTTGCCCATATATGGGCATTGGCTCACAACTTTCTTCTCCCTTTTTGTCTCCTGTAAACCTATCTTTCAGACTCTAGCTCTGTGATTCTGCTCAATTTGATTTATTCATATCAGTGAGGTCATGTAATATTTGTCCTTCAGTGACTATCTTGCTTCACTTAGCATAATGTCTTAGAGATTCATCCATGTTATCCCATGTGTTAATACTGCATTCTTTCTTACAGTAAGTCCTCCACAATGGCTGTACCATTCTACATTCTCAGCAGCACTGGATGAGGATTCCCATTCCTCCACATCCTCTCCAACACTTGTAGTCCTCTGTTTTCATAAGAGCCACTAGTATAATGGATGTAAGATGCTATCTCTTTGTAGATTTGATTAGCATTTCTCTAATAGCTAGTGTTGTTGAGTATCTTTTCCTGTGCTTTTCAGCCATTTGTATTTCTTCTTTGGAGAAGTGTCTATACAAATAACTTGCCCGTTTTTTAAATGGGGTGTCTTTTTATTTTTGAGGTGTAGGATTTCTTTATATATGCTGGATATTATGTCCCTATCAGATATATGGTTACCAAATATTTTATCCCATTGAGTAGGCTGTCTTATCACTTTCTTGACAAACTCCTTTGGGGTGCAAAAGCTTTTAATTGTGAGAAGGTCTCATTTATCTATTTTTTTCTTTCATTCCTTGTGATTGGGTGTAAAGTTCGTTAAACCATTTCCTAATAAAGATCCTGAAGTTGCTCCCTTAAATTTTCTTCAAAGATCTTTATGGCTTTGGCTCTTTTATTTAGTTCTTTGATCCATCTTGAGTTAATTTTTGTATAATGTGTGAGATGATATTCCTTTCTCTTTCTTTGGTTATGGATATTCAGTTCTCCAAGCACCATTTGTTGAAGAGGTCATTCTCTCACAGTTGAATGGGCTTGGTGGCTTGTTCAATTATCGGCTGACTGTATATGTGAGGATTTATATGAGGCCTCTCAATTTCCTTATATCAGAGTGTCTGTCCTTGTGCCACTACCATGGAGTTTTGACCACTGTAACTTTGTAATATGTATTATGGACAGGTAGCATGAGTCCTCTGATTTCATTTTTCTTTCTCAATAAGGCTTTGGCTATTTGAGACTTCGTGCCCTTCCAAATAAATTTCAAAGTTATCTTTTCCAATTCTGTAAAAAAGGATGTGGTAATTTTTATTCTGATTGTGTTAAATCTATTAATTAGTTTGTGTGGGATAGATATCGTAATGATGTTTAGTCTTTTTACCCTTGAACAAGGAATATTCTTCCATTTATTTAGGTCTTCTTTGTTTTCCTTTAACACTGTAGTGTAGTTTACTGCATACAAGTCATTTACATCTTTTTTTTTTTGATTTTTTAAAAAAATATATTTATTTTTTATTCTCGGTAAAAATCAAAATTTTCACAATACTTACCAATATTTGTAAAATGATATATAAATATATATGCATATATGTGCATTTGCTTACAAAAATGTTATATATATATATATTTTAAGAGGTGCTTAGATTACCTAAAATATTACACAAATCTACCGGGATTCCCATGTTCCCCACTTCCCACACCTCGCACCACATCCCACACAAACATCTCCCACAAGTGTGGCCCATCACCCTCAAAGGACTTACACATCCTGGGGCCTTGCCATCAACCATAGACCACAGTTCACATCGTAGACCACACTCTCTCCCACACAGTTCTGAATGGTGTGTGCTGATTTAAAATGGCCTACATCCGTTGTCACAATGGCACTCAGGACAACCTCCAAATCCCAAAAAAGCCCCTTTATTTCAACTGTACATCCCCTCCCTGCCCCAAAAGTGTCCAGTGGCCACTGGCTCCACCTCACTGTTATAAATTCTTTCATTGCTAGAATCACCATATGTGTACAACAGAATACCATCAAGTCAACTCTCATCCATAGACCCTCCCTCAATCCTGAGGGGACTGGGATGGTGATGTCCACTCCACCTCCAAGTGAGAGAGGGCTATGGATATGGTGGGTGGGATGATCCTGCCTGCAGGTGCAGGCCCACTCCATTTCCTGGGATGGCCATTGCCCATCGTTGTCTCCTTGCCAGGTGACTTGGATGAGTCCATTGAGCTGTAGGGTAGGAGATGCAGCTCCAATGAGATTCCACGCACACCTGGCACATAGGTAGGACAGGGGCTCCAGTTCTGGAAGTATACTTAAAAACTCCAACATCACATATAGGTTTGAATAGAAGGGACTGATGAACCATGTGCAGGGAGGACTTATTTGAGTCCAATTCCGTCACTCTCAGGAGCACAGATTCCAAAATAGAGCCCACTGATAAGGCATCAGTCTCTGGGGCTATCCCCCCTTATATAGGACCTGGGTGTCTCCAGAGTTCTCAGGAGCCCCTCTGTGTGGGGTGATATGAACTTTGATGTTCTATGAGCTCCTACTGAGGTGTGCGTAGTGTCACCTCTGGGATGACCTTCTGACTCTCTTTGTAGTCTCTTAGCCACTTGAACTCATTTGTCCTTACTTTATCCCTCTTTTATTCAAGGTCTTTTTCCAGTTGTGTTGCCAGTTGGCACTTGGTATTAATCCCTCATTGCCAGGGAAGCTCATCCCCAGGAGTCATGTCCCACGTTGGGGGGAAGGTAATGCATTCATATGCTGAGTTTGGCTTAGAGAGAGGCCACATTTGAGCAACAAGGAGGCTCTCAGGTGGCAACCCTTAGGCACCCCATAACAGTAAGCGAAGTTTCAGTTACAAGAGCAAAGACTCATAAGGGTAGTCATCAATAAAAAGAACTCATCAGTGGGCCATCCTCTTTTGACAGACACTGTCCCTGCACTCAGATGACTGTTGCTTCTCCCTTGGAGAATGTGGCAGAGCTCTCCAGGCTAGGAATTCATATTCCCTCATTTATTGTGTGATTGTCCACCCACCATGACCACGCCCCATCCTTTGAACTTTTGAACAATTTTGTATATCTTTCATGTATATTTGGATGAACTAACTTCCATGAATCCCCCCTCCCATACAGCCCCCACCAATAATCCCCTGTAGTACCCATTGTAACCCTTCTGTGATGAAATCTTCCATGAACATGTAGTCCACAAAATATTCAAATACACTTAATAGGAAAAATAAACAATAATGATAAGCTTACATGCAAGAGACAAACATAAGGAAACTCAGGGAAAAAAAAAACAAAAAAACAAACAATCAAACAAAAAACAAAACAAAACAAAATATAATTAGCAGATTGGGACATTCCAAAAAATGGGGAAAAAAGCAAAAGAAAAGCCTTAATATATATATATATATTTTTTTTCTTTTATCACTGTGTTATCAGATGTATAGTGTGCCATGACACCTTCCCCCTCTCAATCCCCATTTTCTCCCAAATTTTCATTTAATTTTCAAAGAAGTTTTAAGTCACAACAAATTCACTCATGGAGTACTGGAGACACCCAGATACCAAACCACCCCCCACTTCCCCACCCCATATTGAACCTCCCCCCTTTTTTGGATGTTAGCATTGTTATAACTGTTATACAGATAGCAAAAGATAGCAACTAAACATTGTCAATGATTTATACATAGTTTACAATTTAGACAATAGAGTTTAATAAGTTCTGATGATATTTACCATGTCCTGTGTCCATTAATGTAAGGTAATGAAAAACCTTTCCCATGACTACTAAATACCCCATTAGATCTTAACTGTTCCTTCCTCCCCAGCCCCCTGGGGCATATGACACTCCCCTGTCTTGACTCATGGAATGTCAAGATTCATAGTTACATGCCATGGGTATTTGAACCTGCCCTTCCTAATCTACATGCCTGTCAATTCTGCCCCACAAAACCCAGTAATATCACTACCCATCTGTCCTATCTTTCAATATGCAACCTCACTCTATCCCTTTACCATAGATTATGTCCATATGGGTGAGAGCTCAAAGCCTGATCTTCTCTTTCCCTTGTTAACCTATCTTTCAGACAATCGTTCTCAGAGACTGCTCACATTCCTCTGTTCAAATCAGTGAGGTCATATAATGTTAATCCTTCAGTGCCTGGCTTGCTTCACTCAACATAAGGTCTTCAAGATTCATCCACGTTATTCCACATGTTAGCACTTTATTCCTTCTTAAAGCTGAGTAATATTCCATTGTATGTATGTACCACATTTTGCTTATCCATCCATCTGTTGATGTGCACTGGGGCTGATTCCAACTTTTGGCAATGGTGAACAATGCTGCTATGAACATTGGTGTGTATATATCTGGTTGTGTCCTTGCTTTCAGCTCTTCTGGGTATATACCCAGCAGTGGAATTGCTGGATCATAAAGAAGATCTATTGTTAGTTTTCTGAGGAACTGCCAAACTTCCACTGTCCTCCACAGTGGCTGGAACATATCACAATCCCACCAACAGTGGATGAGGGTACCTATTCTTCCACATCCTCTTCAACATTTAGTGTCTCCTATTTTTTAAATAGCTGTCATTCTGATGGGTGTAAAATGGTATCTTATTGTAGTTTTGATTTGCATTTCCCTGATGGCAAGCAATGTTGAGCATTTTTTCATGTGCTTTTTAGCCATTTGTATTTCTTCCTTGGAGAAGTGTCTTTTCAGGTCACATGCCCATTTTTTAAATGGGTTGTTTGTCTTTTTATTTTCAAGGTGTAGGATTTCTTTATATATGCAGGATATTAGGCTCCTTTCAGATATATGGTTGCCAAATATTTTCTCCCATTGGGTAGGCTGCTTTTTTATTTTCTTAATAACATCCTTTGAGTTGCAGAAGTTTTTAATTTTGAGGAGATCCAATTTATTTATTTTTTCTCTTGTTGCTCGTGCTTTGGTTGTGAAGTTCATGAAACCATTTCCTATTACGAGGTCCTGTAGATGCTTCCCTACATTATCTTCCAAGGTCTTATGGTTTTGGCTCTTATATTTAGATCTTGGATCCATCTTGAGTTGATTTTTGTATAAGGTGTGAGATGGTATTCTTATCTCATTCTTTTGGATGTAGATATCCAGTTTCCCAAGCACCACTTGTTGAAGAGGCCAACCTCTACAAACTGAGTGGGCTTCATGGCCTTGTCAAATATCAGATAACAGTATATGCAAGGATCTATATCAGAACTCTCAATTCAGTGCCAATACCATGCAGTTTTGATCACTGTAGCTTTGTAGTATGTTTTAAAGTCAGGTAGTATGATACCTCCAACTTCATTTTTCTTTTTCAATATGTCTTTCGCAATTTGGGGCATCTTGCCTCTCCAAATATATTTTGTGGTTAGTTTTTCCAATTCCTTAAAAAATACAGTGTTGACTTTTATTGGGATTGCATTAAATCTGTAGATCAGTTTGGGTAGGATAGACATCTTGATGATGTTTAGTCTTCCTATCCATGAACAGGGAATATTTTTCCATTTATTTAAGTCTTCTTTGATTTCCTTTAACAGTGTTGTGTAGTTTTCTTTAAATAAGTCCTTTACATCTTTAGTTAAATTTATTCCTAGGTATTTGATTATTTTAGTTACTATTGTAAACGGTATTTCCCCCCTAATTTCCTCCTCAGTTTGCTTGTTATTGCTGAACAGAAATGCTACTGATTTTTGAGCATTGATCTTATAGCCTGCAACATTACTGAACTACTTTATAAGTTCTAGAATCCTTGTTGTAGATTTCTCAGGGCTTTCTATGTATAGGATCATGTCATCTGCAAATAATGAAATTTTTACTTCTTCTTTTCCAATCTGGGTGCCTTTCATATCTTTTTTTTGTCTTACTGCTCACGCAAGTACTTCTAAGAAAATGTTAAATAGGATTGGTGATAGTGGGCATCCTTGTCTAGTTTCCGATCTCAGAGGGAAGGCTTTAGATTTCACCATTGAAATTGATGTTAGCGTTGGGTTTTTCATATATACTCTTTATCATATTCAGAAAGTTTCTGTCTATTCCTACTTTTGTAGTGTTTTTATGAGGAAAGAATGCTGTATTTTGTCGAATGCTTTTTCTGCATCTATAGAGATGATCATGTGATTTTTTTCTTTCAGTTTGTTTATGTGGTGTATTACATTGATTGATTTTCTTATATTGGACCATCCTTGCATACCCGGGATGAAATCCACTTAGTCATGGTGTATAATCGTTTTGTTATGTTCTTGAATGTGATTAGCAAGTGTTTTATTGAGGATTTTAGTATCTAGGTTCATTAGAGTAATTGGTCTGTAATTTTCCTTTCTTGTGGTATCTTTATTTGGGTTTGGTATTAGGGTAATGTCGGCATCATAGAATAAGTTAGGCAATATTCCTTCTACTTCTATTTTTTGGGAGAGCTTAAGTAGAATTGGTATTAGCTCTTTCCGGAATGTTTGGTAGAATTCAGCTGTGAAGCCATCTCGTCCTGGGCTTTTCTTATTTGGGAGGTTTTTGATGCCTGAGTCTCTCTCTTTACTTGTAATTGGACTGTGGAGTTCATCTATTTCTTCTTTCATCAATGTAGGCTGTTTGTGGGTTTCTAGAAACTTGTCCATTTCCTCTAAATTATCATTCTTGTTTGCATATAATTTTTCAAAATATCCTCTTATGATACTCTTTATTTCTGTGGGGTCAGTAGTGATATCCACTTGCTCATTCCTTATTTTATGTATTTGCATCTGTTCTCTCTTTTTCTTTGTTAGTCTGGCTAAGGGTTTGTCAATTTTATTGATATTCTCGAAGAACCAGATTTTGGTTTTTTTAATTGTTTCCAGTGCTTTCTTATTCTCTATTTGATTAAGTCCTTCTCTAATCTTTTTTATTTCCTTCTTTCTACTTCCTTTAGGTTTAGTTTGTTGTTGTTTTTCCAATTTCTCCAAGTGTGTAGTTAGGTCTTCAATTTTAGCTTTTTCTTCTTTTTTAATATATGAATTTATGGCTATGAACTTCCCTCTCGGGTCTGCTTTTGCTGCATTCCATAGGTTTGATATATTGTGTTGTCGTTTTCATTAGTTTTGAGGTATTTACTGATTTCTTTTGAGATTTCCTCTTTGACCCACTTTTTGTCTAAGAGTGTGTTGTTTAACTTCCATAACCTTGTGCCTAACCTGTTTCTCTGGTCCTTAGTGATTTCCAATTTCATTCCATTGTGGTCAGAGAAATTACTTTGTAAAATCTCAATCTTTCTGAATTCATTGAGAGTTGTTCTGTGGCCTAGCATGTGGTATATTTTGGAGTATGTTCCATATGCACTCGAGAAGAATGTAAATCCCACTGTGTTTGGGTGTAGTGTTCTGTATATGTCTATTAAGTCCAGGTCTTCTAATGTATTTTTGAGTGCCTTAGTTTCTTTATTGATTCTCTGTCTAGATGTTCTGTCTAATGATGATAGTGGTGTGTTGAAGTCCCCTGCTATAATTGTAAAGGCATTTATTTGTCCTCTTAGTTTTTCCAGAGTTTGCCGCATGTATTTTGAGGCACCCTGATTAGGTGTGTAAAAGTTGATGATTGTTCACTCTTCTTGAGTTATTACTCCTTTTACTAATATGGAGTGTCCATCTTTGTCTCTTACAATAGTTTTGCATTTAAAGTCTATTTTGTCTGATATTAGAATTGTTACTCCTGCCCCTTTTTGGCTATCGTTAGCTTGTAAAATGATTTTCCAGCCATTCACTTTCACCCTCCTTGAAACCCTGGGTCAAAGATGGGTTTCTTGCAGACAGCGTATAGATGGATCTTGTTTTCTTATACATTATGCCAATCTGTGTCTCTTGATTGGTGAATTTAATCCATTAATATTCAGTGTTATTACTCGTAACAAATTTTTACTTCAGCCATTTTTTCTTTGGGTTAATGTATGTCATATGTTGTTTTGTTTCTCTTTTTGTCTTTTCAGTTGTTTTTAAACTCTCCTCCAACTCTCTCTTCCTTGTTTTTTCCTTTCAACTTGTAGAGATTCCTTTAGTATTTCTTGAAGTGCTGATTTCTTCTTGACATACTCTCTTAATTTCTGTTTATCTGTGAATATTTTGAACTGTCCATCATTTTTGAATGCCAGTTTTTCGGGATAGAAAATTCGTGGCTGGAAGTTTTTTTCTTTTAGTATTTTGACTATGTCATACCACTCTCTTCTTGCCCCCATGGTTTCAGCTGAGAAATCAGCACTTAATCTTATTGTGCTTCCCTTGTATGTGATGGTTCTCTTTTCTCTTGTTGCCCTGAGTATTTTCTCTTTTTCTTGAGCTTTGGACATTTTGACAAGTATATGTCTTGGAGTTGGCCTGTTGGGATTTATACCATTTGGGGTGTGCTGTGCTTCCTGGATCTGCACATCCATCTCTCTCAATAGGGTTGGGAAGTTTTCAGCCATTATTTCCTTCAACACTCCTTCTGTTCCCTTTCCTTTCTCTTCTCCTTCTGGGATGCCCATAATGCGTTTGTTTGTGTGTTTTGTGTTATCTGTTAATTCCCTGAGTCCATGCTGACTTTTTTCTATCTTTTTGTCTATCTGTTCTACTATCTCTTTGATTTTAGCTGTATTGTCTTCCATATCACTAATTCTTTCCTTTGCCTGTTCAAATCTGCTTTTATGTGAATACAATATCTTTTTGATTTCTTGGATTCTGCCATTGTTCACCATCATATCCATTACCATTTTAGGCATGTTTGCAATTTCTTCAGTATGTTCTCCCACTGTCTTCTTTATATCCTTAATCTCTTCCTTCACTTCTTTAAGTTGGTCCATGATATTTGTTTGCATAGCTTTGATTAGTTGTTTGATGTTCTGCATCGCTTCCTGGTTTTTATTTTGTTCATTGGTCTGTTCTATGTTTTCTTGTTTGTCAAAGTCATTTGTATATTTTTGTTGCCCTCTGGTCATCATATTATCTTGATTGGTTTGTTCAGTTGATTAGCTTTTCTCTATGCTCTAGAGTTTTGTTTAGCTGGTGATCCTGCGTGTGAGTTAAGTTTTCTCTTTGGCACTTCTTCTTCTTATTTTATTTCCTTGCTTCTTTCTATGTTCCCTTGAAGACAAAAGATTAGGGCCAGAGGAATCAAAAGATGTAAGGAAGGAAGAAGGATAATAGTAATATTGATAAAAGTTAGATGAGGGGCCAAATGAGACAATGAGATGAATATATAACTTGTGTAGGCAGTGTAGAGTAATAGGAAAAAAGTGGAGTTCCTTCAATGGACTGGGAAAACAAATGGAGGAATATATATATATATAGTGATTTAGAAGGCTAGACTTATGAGGAGGGAGAGAAATAGTAAAGAAAGGGCTGAAAGGAAAAGTTAATACTAATTAAAAAAATAAGAAAACAAAATAGATGTAATAGAAATTGACACCCTTGTGTTGAGGCTGTTTCCTTCCATTCCTATTTTTCAGAGAATTTTCATCAAGAAAGGATGCTGTATTTTGCCAACTGCTTTTTGTGAATCAGTTGAGATGATCAAGTGATTTTTTTTCTTTTTCAATTTATTAATGTGGTGTATGACACAGATTGATTTTCTAGTGTGGAACCAATCTTCCATACAAAGTATTAAATCCACTTGATCATGGGGTATAATAATTTTAATGTGCTTTTGGATATTCTCAGCAAATATTTTGTTGAGGATTTTTGCATTTATTCTTTAGAGATGTTGATATTTAACTTTCTTTATTCATACTATCTTTATTTGGGTTTTGTATCAGGGGACAGTTGGCATCATAGAATGTGTTAAACTGCATTCATTCCTGATCAATATTTTAGAAGAGTTTGAGGAAGATTGGTATGCGATCTTCTTTAAATCATTGGTAGAATTCACCTTTGAAGTCTTCTGGTTCTCTGACTTTGATTTTTGTAAGGTTTTTGATGACTGCTTCAATTTCTTTGCTTGTACTTGGTTTGCAGAGGTCTTCTCTTTTTTTCTAGTGTCAGTGTGGGTTGTTCATGTTTTTCTAAGAATTGTCCTTTTCATCAACATTGTCTAATTTGTTGGCATACAGTTGTCCATAGTATCCTCTTATGATTTTTATTTTTGTTTCTACAGGGTGAGTGTTAATGTCCCCCTTCTCATTTCTGATTTTAATTGCATCTTCTCTCCTTTCTCTTTGATTGTTTAGTGTTTGTCAATTAGTGTGATTTTCTCAAAAATGCAACTGTTTGTTTTCTTGTAGTCTCAATTTTTTTTTTTCAATTTCATTTACTTTTGCTCTGGTATTTATTATTTCCTCTTCTTTAGCTTGGAGTGGTATTACTTGGCTGTTCTTTCTCTAATTCCTCCAGGTGTGCATTTAAGTCTTCAATTTTAGCTTTTCCTTCTTTTTTAATGTTAACATTGCCAGCTATAAATTTCCCTTTCAGCACTTCCTTTGTTGCATCCCATAATATTTTATATGTTGTGTTCTTGTTTTCATTCCTTTTGAGATATTTACTGATTTCTCTTGCAATTTCTTCTTTGACCCACTAATTATTTGAGTGTATTGTTTATTCTGCATATTTTTCTTAATTTTCCCCTTTTGACTTTTTATTGATTTGCAAATTTTCAAATGCCAATGAGTTTTTGAAAAATAAAACTCTTGCTGATTCTTTTTAAATGCAAGGAAGTATCTCATAAGATGAATATATTGCGTGTATATCTTCCTACTGATTAAAATTTTAATTTAATGTCTTTGTTTTGGTTTTCAACAATTCCTAAATTGAATTCTTCATGCTTTTGAAAAACATACATGTTTGAAAAGTGTTTATTCATAGGGGAGAGAGGAAAAGGAGGAGGGTGTTAGGTATATGGGAAGTCCCTATATTTTCTATGTGACTTTTCTGTAATTTAAAGCTTCTTTGAAGATATAATGAAAAAAAAATAAGACACTGGGGGAATACATGGAAGAAAATGTCACTGTACATATCTTACAGTGATGAAAAGCACAATGCCTAAAAAGGTTTGATAATATTTAAACTTTTAATTTTTTTTCTATATTTTATTTATTTTTAAAACTCCTGTATTATTTCATTTTCTTAATAATTTTATTTGGTTATTTTGTTGGCTTCATTTTTGGAGAGATTTTAGATCACAGAAGGGTCACAACTGTGACAGGGGCAGATAACTGGTGTGGGGTGTCAGTGATGGGAGGATGTATGGGGAGGGATGCACCTGGACATTCCTCTAAGGCACATGAATATGTTCAAGTGTTCATGGGGCATTGTCTTGGTGGGTGGAGACCCACACCATAACCAAAATAATTTTGAATTCTTACCCTGGGGAGTTCTGCTACATTCTCTAATAAGGTGGCAAGAATCCCCTAAGTACAAGGGCAGTGATTAGTGAAGGAAGAGAGACCATTTTGCCAGGCTTTTGATATTGATGATTGTGATTACGGATCTTTACTTGTGAAATTGAAACTTAGCCTAGTATTATATATTGACTAAGAGTTACCTCCTGAAAGCCTCCTTTTTGCTCAAATGTGGCCTCTCTCTAAGTCAAACTCAGCATATAAACTCAATACCTTCCTCACCAGTGTGGGACACAACTCCCGGTTAGTAGCCTCCCTGGTGCCGAAGGATTATTACCTAACAACAACTAGGAATGCATCTGAAAAAATACTTTGACCAAAAGGAGGAAATGTTAAATACAAATGAGTTTTTATGGCTACAAGATTTCAAAGTGAGTCAGGAGGTCATTCCAGAGATCACATTTATGCATGTCTCAGCAGGATCTCATTGCCACAGTAAACAGTGCTTCAAGTAGGGGGGCTTCTGAGGTCTCTAGAGACATCCATTTACTATAAGCATAGCAGACAAGCTTAGCAATTTGGCATGCTGGCAATGGGCCTTACTTTGCAATTTATGCTCCCCAGTATAACAGAGTTAGACTCATCTACAGTTTCCCTATACATGACTCTCCTTCCCCTTTGATTTGAACCTATAATTAGCACTATACTTGTTAAATATATGTCCTAAAGACATAAATCTTTGGTCCATCCATGTGCCAGTTGAGCCTGAATCTCAACAGACTTGCAACACCTACTCTCCAGTTCATTGGACTCACCCAGGACAAATAACAAGGAAGTGATGATGGACAACACCCATCCCAAGGAACAGGGAGTGTCTACAATTGCAAGCAAGACAGTTCCATCCATCTGCCCCATGGAACTAAGCCTCTCCTCAATTAGAAACAGAGTAGACATCATCATCCCCAAATCTGCAAGACTGAGTAATCAACAATGGACTAAAATAGACTTATTATTATTCTATTATAGACTTTTTAATATTCTAGCAATGGAAAAACTCTTATAATTTATATAAAGGCAGTGACCACTAGAGGTTCTGAGGGGAGGGAGAGAGAAGAATAGGTGTAATATGGGGGTATTTTCAGGACATTGGAATTGTCTGCATGACATTGCAATGATGGATATAGGCCATTTTATATTTTGTTCAAACCTACAAAATTGTGCAGGACAGAGTGCAAACTATGATACAAACTATGGTCCATGGGTAGTAACAATGTTTCAGTATGTGTTCATCAATTGTAACAAATGTACCACACTAATGAAAGATGTTGTTAATGAGAAAGTGTAGGAGGGGGAAGGGGAAGTTCATATGGGAACCCCCTATATTTTTATGTAACATTTATGCTATCTAAAGCTTCTTTAAAAATAAAAAAAAAAATTAAAAAGTCATTCTGGTTGCAATGTGTGAAACCAATATAAGGCCATCATCTTTCTTCATATATTCTTTCAGTGGTATTATTGATGTTAACATTATTAGAGAAGTATCATGCTCAAGCATGGCAAGCTGATGCAACATGATGATACAAGAGACAAAAGAAGAAAAACTTAATGAGAGACACAACAAAGCAAGAAACATAGGTGGCTCACTGATCAGGTGCCTCCCATCCACTTTGGAGGTCCTGGGTTCAGTTCCCAGTGCCTCCTAAAGAGACAAGGAAGATGACCAGACACAGCAAATACAAACAATGAGGAGGTAGGGAGAAATAAATAAAATAAATCTCAAAAAAATAAAATTTAAAATTAAAAAATATAATGCTAATAAATAACAGATAGTTTTTAAAAAACATATCAGTTTTATTGATACATATTAATAAAGCATAAATCCATCCAATGTGTACAATCAATGGTAGTCACAGACTTGTGCATGCATCACTTCAATCCTTCTTAGAGCACTTTCATTACTACAATAATAATAATAATAAAAATAATAATAATAATAATAAACAAACAAACAAGCAAATCTTATCACCTCTCGATCTCTCTATTCTTCCACTGCTGTGTATTGCTATTCTTTATCCTTCTCTCTAGTATATTTGTATTTATATTTTATAGAAACAGTCTTATAAATGCAATATCACCCATATTTGTGCTTTATATGAGGTTTCACTATTTTATACAGTCCCATGTTACAGTTTTAGCTTTATTTCTAGTAATATACATGACCTTACACTTTCCCTTTTAACCACTGTCATACCCATACAATAGCATTGCTAGTTACAAACACCATGATATTCCTTAACCATTTCTATTCATTTCCAAAGATTTACAATCTTTTTACCAATTTTGCACAGATTAATACTCAGCTTTCCATTCTCTACCTTCCTTCTATTTTCTAATGACCTATAGTCTTAATTATTAACCCCATGATTTTACACAGCATATTAATTCATAATAGGCAATCATACAGTATTTGCCTTTTTGTGTCTGGCTTGCTTCACTCAACGTTATGTCCTTCATGTTCATCCATGTTCATGACTTTATTTCTTCTTACTGCTGTATAATTTTCAGTCATGTATGTGCACCTCAATTTGTTTTATTGATTCATCAATTGATGGACATCTGGGTTGTTCCAGCTTGTGACAATTGTGAATAATGGCACTGTGAACATTGACAGGCAGATTTCTCTTTGTGTCTCTGCTCTCAGTTCTTCTGGGTATAAACCTAGTAATGGTATTGCCAGGTTATAGGCCAAGTCTATATTCAACTTCCTTAGGAACTGCCACACAGTCCTCCACAGTGGCTGTCCTATTCTACATTCCCAACAACTGTAAATAAGTGTTCCTATCTCTCCATTTCCTCTCCACCGTTTACAGTTTTCCAAATTTCTAATAGCAGCCATAGTTCAATAGTGATGTTCAACATTTTTTTCATGTGCTTCTTCACCACTTGTATTTCTTCTTTGGACGGTTGTCTTTTCAAGTCTTTTGCCCATTTTTAATCAGGTTGTTTGTCTTTTTATTGTTTAATTCTATGATCTCTTTGTGTATTTCTTCACAAGTGATTGGTTAGGCTAAGTTTAGGTGGTTTGTGTGGTTTTAAGAATTTTTTCATCCAATCTACATTTTCTAGTTTTTTTGGTGTACAGTTGTTCATAGTATCCTCTATCATCTCTCTTATTTCTGTGGGGTCAGTGGTAATGACCTACTCTTATTTCTAATTTTATTTATTATTGCATATTCTCTCTTTTTTTCTTTATCTGTCTAGCTAAGGGTTTGTTGATTTTGTCTATCTTCTCAAGGAGCCAACTTTTGCTTTTGTTGATTCTATCGATTTTTTTTGTTCTCGATCTATTTGTGCTCTGATCTTTACAATTTCTTTTCTTGATTTGGGATTAGTTTGCTGCTCTTTTTGTAGTTCCTCCAGGTGTACAGTTAGATCTTCAATTTTAGCTCTTTCTTCTTTTTTAATGTAAACATTCGGGGCTATAAACTTCCCTCTCAGCACTGCCTTTTCAATGTCCCATAGGTTTTTTTTTTTGAGGTACCTTGGGTTGGGGATTGAACCCAAGACCTCATATGTGGGAAGCCAGTGCCTAACCACTGAGCCACATTGACTTCCCTGAGTTTTTTAAATCATTTTTTTGCTTGTTTATTTGTTGTTTTGGTTTTTTCAGGAGGCATCAAGAACTGAACACAGAACTTCCCAGTAGGAGGAGTGAGCTCAATTGCACGTGCCACATCCACTCCCATCCCATAGGTTTTGATATGCTGTTATTTAGACTTGTCTTGAGACCCAATATATGGTCTATCTTGGAGATGGATCCATGAGCACTTGAAAAGAAAATATATCCTAAGACTCCGGGGCAAGATGGCGTTGGTGTAGGAGGGCGCACACTGCAAGCTCCCAGAGCAAGGCGGATTGGGGACGGGGTCCTGCCCAGGGTTCTGTGCTGTGCACGCGTGGAGTGAGAGGCTTGGGACATCTATCTGCGCGGATCGGCGGCGTGGACCTAACGGTGGAGATTCGTGAGTTTTGAGGCTGCCGGTGGAGGTTGACACAGGCGGCTGAGCCCCGCGGTTAGGGAAAAAATAAAATAAAACGGCCATTTGGAGCCGCGGGCGGGCGAAAAAGTTTTATTTTCTGGGGAGCTGGCTGCCTGGCGCCCCTTGGACCTTGTGTGAACAGAGCAAACGAGCTAGTCAGCACCCGGTGAACCAGAGGGGGGATTTTGGTCGGGGAATGCAGCTGATTTCCCTAGCCACCCAGGGATAAGACCCGGGCCGCTGTGGAGCCAGGAGGAAGGGACACTTCCCAAAGAAGGGAGGGTTCAGTTGGAAGACAGGGAAGGATATTTTATATTTTTAGACATTGATCTGGCTGCCTGCACCGCCCCATAGCTTTGGGGAGCAGATAAGCCGACCTGAAGCAGCATTAGGCTGAGAGCAGACGCGAATCTGCACTCAAACTGATTTACTGAGCAGCCCAGTGACGCTGGAGCTGGGCGCCAGAAGGGGCGGAATCCGCCATCTTTAGCACTCCTCACTGACTAACATCAGAGTTTCAGCTAACCTGGGGAGTCCGGAAAGTGGGACGTGCTTGATTAATTTCCACGGGCCCAGCTAGGGTCCCTTCCGTAAGGGGGTTGGTCTAGAAGAGGAATTATTTTGGGTCCTGCATTTGGCTAATAATAAAAAAAAAAAAAAAAAAAAAAAGTGAGGTCACCTCAACAAATGAAAAATAAATTCTTTTTAATTTAGTTTAATAGCTAAAAGCTGCTTCAGGACCTGCATATAGAACCCTGTGGGGAAACTCATTGATAAACACAAGTAGGCAGGAAGGATCCACGTGGACCCTAGGGGAATCATTGACCCCCCTTAGCTCTGTTTGACTGCTTGCCTGTGTGGATCTTTGGTTTCTCTCTGTTACTTTCTGGTCTATTGCTATTATTCCCATTTTCCTCCCCCCTTCCTTTTTCCTTCTATTTTTTTTTTAAATAGGTGCTGCCAGCTGGTCGCTTCTTTGCTGGGCTTCTTATTCAGTAATTTCCCACTCGCTGTATATATTGATTCTGTATTACAAACTATCGCTTATCCTTCCTGCATGTTTCTGCCTTCTGTTTTCTGTTGTGGCTCTTAGAGACAACATTTTCTCATAGGCCCACAACTTAAGGGTGTCAATTTCTATCCCATCTATTTTGTTTTCTACTTTTTTTCTTTTTTTTTTTTATTAGTATTAACTTTTTCCTTTCAGACCTTTCTTTACTATTTCTCTACCTCCTCATAATTCTAGCCTTCTAAATCACTATATATATATATTCCTCCATTTGTTTTCCCAGTCCATTATAGGAACTCCATATTTTTTCCTAGTACTCTACACTGCCTACACAAGTTAAATATTCATCTCATTAAGTCTCATTTTGCCCCTCTTCTATCTTTTATCAATATTTCTATTATCCTTCTGCCTTCCTTACATCTTTTGATTCCTCTGGCCCTAACATTTTGCCTTCAAGGGAACATAGAAAGAAGAAAGGAAATAAAATAAGAAGAAAAACTGCCAAAGAGAAAACTTAACTCACACGCAGAACCAACAGCTAAATAAAATTCTAGAGCATAGAGAAAAGCTAATCAACTTAACAAACCCATCAAGATAATATGATGACCAGAGGGCAACATAAAAATACAAATGACTCTGAAAAACTGGAAAACATGGACCAGTCCAGTGCACAAAATAAAAACCAGGAAACAATGCAGTACATCGAACAACTAATCAAAGCTATCCAAACAAATATCATGGACCAACTTAAAGAACTGAAGGAAGAGATTAAGGATATAAAGAAGACACTGGGAGAACATACTGAAAAAATAGCTAACACACCTAAAAAGGTAATGGATACGATGGCGAACAAAGACACAAGTCAAGAAATGAAAAAGACGCTGGACTCACATGGCAGCAGAATTGAACAGGCAGAGGAAAGAATTAGTGATATGGAAGACAATACAGTTGAAATCAAAGAGATTGTAGAAAAGATAGACAAAAAGATAGAAAAAATCCAGTATGGTCTCAGGGAATTAACCGATAATGCAAGACGCACAAACATACGCATTATGGGCATCCCAGAAGGAGAAGAGAAGGGAAAGGGAACAGAAGGAGTGTTGAAGGAAGTTATGGCTGAAAACTTCCCAACTCTATTGAGAGAGATGCATGTGCAGATTCAGGAGGCACAGCGCACCCCAAATAGTATAAATCCCAACAGGCCAACTCCAAGACATATACTTGCCAAACTGTCCAATGCTCAAGACAAAGAGAAAATACTCAAGGCAGCAAGAGAAAAGAGAACCATCACATACAAGGGAAGCACAATAAGATTAAGTGCTGATTTCTCAGCTGAAACCATGGAGGCAAGAAGACAGTGGTATGA
>JAKSZT010022231.1:3144609-3163909 GCA_026826555.1 Tolypeutes matacus
AACATACTGAAGAAATTGTAAACATACATAAAAATATAATGGTCCTGCAACGATGGGAAATGGCCATCCCAGGGAATGGAGAGGGCCTGCATCTGCAGGCAGGATCATCCCACCCACCATATACATGGGATATAAGCCCTCTCTCACTTGGAGTTGGAGTGGACATCACCATCCCAGTCGCCTCTGGATTGGGGGAAGAACTATGGACTAGAGTGGACTTGATGGTATTCTCTTGCTCACATATGGTGATTCTTGCAATGCAAGAAATTATAACAATGAGGTGGAGCCAGTGGCCACTTGACAGTTTTTGGGTAGGGAGGGGGGCAACATGGGAATCCCAGTGGGTTCCGTGTAATATTTTAGGTAATCTAAGCACCTCTTAAAATATATGTATATATATATATATAAATAACATTTTTGTAAGCAAATACACATATATGCACATATATTTATATATCATTATGCAAATGTTTGTATGTATTGTGAGAATTTTGATTTTTACCCATCATAAAAAAAATAAATAAAAAAAAAAATAAAAAAATACTAAAAAAAAAAAAAAAAAAAGAAAGAAAATATATCCTGCTGCTTTTGGGTGCAATGCCTTATAGATATGTTAGGTCCTGTTCATTTATTATGTGATTTAAATTCTTTGTTTCTTCATTTATTACCTGCCCAATGTTCTATCCAATCCTGAGAGTGGTGTATTGTATTCTGCAACTTTTATTGTAGAGATATCTATTTCTGCCTTCAGTTTTGCCAGTATGTGCCTCGTGTATCTTGGGGCACTCTTGTTAGGTGCATATATATTTAGCATAATTATTTCTTCTTGGTATATTACATGATTTATTAATATATAATGACCTTTTTCATCCCTTATAAGAGTTTGCATTTGAAACCTATTTTGCCTGATATTAATTGTGTCAGTTTGAGATTATTTATGAATTCCAAAAAGAGAGATTATGTTTGTAAATGGGTCTGTTCCTCTGGGTGTGATAACCCTTTGATTGTATTAGATTCAGCGGAGGAGTCTGATTAACTTATGTTAAGATTAAGGCTTTGATTCAACCATGCCATTGGAGTGTGACTCAGCATTGAGTCCCAACGCACTTGGTGGGCTGATAAAACAGATGCTTACAAAGAAGTAGACACATAGAGAGAAGAACACAGAGGAAGAGAGACAGAACATTAGCCACAGCAAAGGCCCAAGGAAGAGAGATGAACCTGATAGTTTATAGCTGACCTTGTGAAAAGAACAAAGCAGCTAAACCTGGAAATAAATGAGCCCTGGGGAAAGAGACAAGGCTTATGTTAGCCTACAGCTGACATCAGAAGAAGCTGGGACCCATGGATCCTTAAGAGGGAAAAAGAAGGGTGAACACTTGCACACGTCACCTGCCATTTTCACCAACACATGGCAACAGACTTTGGGTACAATAGTACCTTTTATGGTACCTTGAATTGGACTCCTTAAGGCTTTATATCTGTAAGCTTCTGTGCCAAATAAATGCCCCTTATAAAAGCCAACAGATTTCTGGTATTTTGCATCAGCAACCCATTGATTGATTAATATATTAGTATTGCTATTCCAGCTCTTTTTTGCTTACTAATAGTGTGGAATATCTTTTTTTCCAACCTTTCACTTTTAACCTGATTTTGTCCTTACATTTGAACTGGGTCTCATGTACACAACACATAGATGGCTCATATTTTTTTAATCCATTATATCAGTCTATGTCTTTTGATTTAAAAGTACAATCCATTCACATTCAATGTTATTAACGTAAAGGCATTACTTACTTTATCCATTTTGTCTTTTAGCTCTCTGTTTTCATGTCTTCCTATTGTCTTTCTTCTTACCCTTTAGTTTACCTTTCCTAATAATCTTCATTTCTAAACACTTCTCTGAATCTCTTGCCCTTGTTTTCTCCTTTCAGGGTGCAGCACTCCCTTTAGTATCTCTCATAATTCTGGTCTTTTTGTTAATTTTTCTCTCAAGTTTGTTTGTCTCTGAGGACTTTAAACTCACCCTAATTTTTGAAGGACAGTTTTGCCAGATACAGAATTCTCGGCTGACAGTTTTTCTCTTTGGGTAACTTAAATACATAATACCGCTTTCTTCTCACCTCCATGGTTTTGCATGAGAGGTTGGCACTTCATCTTAGAGATTCCCTTGTATGTGATGCTTTGCTTTCCTCTTGGTGCTTTCAGAATCCTCTCATTTTCTCTGATATTTGTCATTCTGAAGAGTAGATGTTTTGGGGTAGGTCTATTTAGATTTACTCTCTTTGGGTTGCATTGTCCTTTCTGGATATTGATATTTATGTTTTTCATAGGTTTGGGATCTTTTTGGTCATTATTTTCTCAAATATTCTTTCTGCTCCTTTTCCATTCTCTTCTCCTTCTGGGACAAAATTAATGCAAATACTTGAGCATTGCACGTTGTTATTCAATTCCCCATGACTCTGTTTTATTTTTTCCATTCTCTTCTCTTACTGTTCTACTGTCTTTTGCAGTTCAGATGTTCCTCTTCAAAATCACTAATTCTCTCTTCAAGCAATTCAAATCTGCTCTTTTATGCCTTTAATATATTTTAAATCTAATCCATCATATCCTTTATTCCACTAAGACTTGTTGCTTTTCTTTGTAGGCTTTCAAATTGTTCTTTATGCTTACCCAGTGTTTATTAATGTCCTTTATTTCTTTAGTCACATTTCCTTTAAATTCTTTGAAGTGATTTAGGAGAGTTGTGTGATTTTCACTGGTTAATCGCCTTAAATTCTGTGTCTCTTCAGGACATTTGGTTAGTTAGTTTGGCTGGGCCATCTCTTCTTGTTTCCTAGTATGGCTTATAATATTTTGCTCATATCTAGGCATCTGAATTGGTGAGTTTACTCTGATGGCTAATTTCTCTGTCTTGCCTATTGTTCTTTTTTCCCCACAGCTGTTCTTTGATATTTGGTTCAGCTTATTCTAAAATTGCCTGGGTTCAGTTATTAAAATCAGGCAAAGGAGTCACTAGTGGGTGCAGATATTCACCAAGGGTTAATGATATAGAAAGAACTGTGGACAGTTTTTGTTCATACAGTTTACAGAATGGCCAGCCATTGGTGCCAGTTAGCACATCTTTTCACTGAGATGTTTCAGCCTGGGCTTCCCTGTTTTCTTGTGTTGCATCTCCAGATCAGAGATTTAAATCAGGCTCTCCTAGCCAACTTCACTGAAGAAAAGTCCCCTTACTCTCCCTCCCTTTTCCCTTGAAATGACTGACAAGAAGGAAGATATCTGTTACCTTCTCAGTCAGCTGCAGTGAGCCAGGGGTTTTACCCTAGCTTAATATCTTGGGGGTGGGGAAGGGGAGTCCTTCCTGGCCACTGTGAGGGCTTGGTAACTCATGTTTTTTATTTTGGTTGCTTCTTCTCTCTGTCCCTTACCCTCCTAGGAGTAGTGTAGCACTCTCCTGGTCTGCTGAAACCAAAAGCAGGTCCCTCAGACAGATTTTCTCTCCTTCACTGTTGTATTTGTATTGCTTTTGCATGTTAGTCCAATGACATCTTCCAACAGTCTCTGTAGTAGTATTTATGTAATTAAAAGTTCAACTGTTTTTTTTTTAAGGAAAATTAGATTATGCTAAGGTTGGCAACATTTGAATTTTCATTCTATAGTGTTTTCAGTTTTCAACAATTAATTTATTTTATACATTATCATTCTTATATTTAAAAGATGTATTGTATTATGTAGTTGATTATTTTTAAGCTTACATTGAGGATTTTTCAGTCTTTAAACATTGCTTATAATGATTTCAATTGTTGGCTTTTCCTACAGAATTTATTGAAAATATTTTGTTGCTGAAAAGTGCTTCCCTGAAGAGGTTTTCTTATATCAAATATAGAATTTTGTGTTAAATAAACAGAATTTGAATCCTTACCAGCACTACTGAAAGCAGTCCAATATTTAATATAAGAAGGCCATATGTGTAATTTAAATTTTTCTGGTAGATTTATAAAAGTAAATTTTAATAACATATTTTACTTAACACAATATATCCAAAATATCAGTTGAACATCTAGTCAATATAAAATTATTAATAAGATAGTTCAATTTTTTTCATACTAAGATCTCTTAATTCAGAATAGCCACATCCTAAATGTTCACTAACCACATGTGTCTAGTAGCTATCTATTTGGAAAGAGCAGCTATTTTACAGCTTCTCTGTAAAATAGGAATTAAAATGATCATAAAGTAGGGAGATTTTAAATTGATGACTCTCATATAGGGTAGCAATCACTTCATTATCATCCCATTTGAACATTAAATAATCTTTATTAGTATAATTTTCTATCTCAGACTTCTTTACAGTCTTGATCATTTTTGAGTAGCCAAAAATTTTTGTGTACATCAGTTATATATATCTCTATTGGCCATATTAAAAATTAAATTTAATGCTTTAAAATCTACTTTTATTAATTCAATTACAAATAATAATAATAATAAATCCATTATGTGTCGACATATATAATATTTCTATGAAAAAAAGCTAAAATTCCAATCACCCTCCCCCTTCAAAAGTAGTGGGAAGAGTGGCATTGTTTTATATTTTTAAAAATTTCTTTAGTATCTGGCTTAATAGAATAACTGGAGTACACAAAATATCAAATAGAAGAAGCCTGAATCTAGGCATCTTTTAAAAGAGATTCCACTAAAACAACAGTACCTCCTTCAGTGTGATAAAAGTCATATATGGAAAACACACAAGTAATAGTACATTAAATAGTGAAAGACAGAAAACATTTCCCCTGAACAAAGGTCAACAACAAAATAATGATGCCATGCTTTCACCATAGCCGTTCAGCATTGTGCTGGATATTCTAGCCAGAACAATTAAGCAAGAAAAAGAAATATAAAGTATCCAAATTGGAAAAAAAGAAGGAAAACAATCTATATTCATGGATGGGATGATCCTTTATATAAATAACCCAAAGGAATCGACAAGAAAACTACTAAATTTAATAAAGGACTACAAGATTAACACATACACACACAGAAAAACACATGTACAGAAAAACAAAAAACAAAAGACCTTTGTGTTTCTATGCACAAATAAAGAACATCTGAAATGGAAATTTTTCTAAAAGTTCATCCATAAGTATAAAATATCTAGGAATAAATTTAACCAAGGAAATGAAGGAGTTATACTCTGCAAAGTATAACACAGATGGATGAAATTAAAGAAGATCTAAATAAATGGCAAGACGTCTCATGTTCAGTGGTAGGGAGAGTTAATATTGTTAAAATGTCAATAATAACCAAACATACTACAAATCTACTGTGGTCAAAACTATATGGAATTGGCAGAAGGACAGTCATACGGACCAATGGAACTGAATTGAGAGTGCTGATATAGGTCCTCGCATATAAAGTGAACTGAAACTTGACAAGGCCACCAAGCCCACTCAACTAGGAGAGTCTCTTTCTTGACAAAGGAATTTGTCAAGAAAGAGAAAAGGCTGATTCAATGGGAGAAAATATTTGGTAACCATATATCTGATAGGGGCCTAATATCAAGCATATATAAAGAAATCCTACACCTCAAAAATAAAAAGACAAACAACCCTTTTTAAAAATGGGAAAGTGATTGGAATAGACACTTCTCCAAAGAAGAAATACAAATGGTTAAAAGGCACATGAAAAGATGTTCAACAGAATTAGCTATTAGGGAAATGCAAATCAAAACTACGATGAGATATCATCTTATACTTAGTCTGGCAGCTATTAAAAAACAGAGGACTACAAGTGTTGGAAAGGATGTGGAGGAATGTGAACCCTTATCCACTGCTGGTGGGACTGTAGAATGCTACAACCATAGGGGAGGACAGTTTGGCAGTTCCTCAGAAAACTCACTATAGAACTGCCACATGATCCAGTAATTCCACTGCTTGGTATATACCCAGAAGAATTGAAAGCAGGGACATGAACAGATATATGCACACCAATGTTCAAAGTGGCATTATTCACTATTGCCAAAAGTTGGAAACAATCCAAATGTCCAAGAACAAATAAATGAATAAGTCTACTGTGCTGTATACACACAATGTAATATGACTCAATTGTAAGGAGGAATGCAATCTTAGCACATGGGATAACATGGATGAACCTTGAAGACTTATGTTGAGTGAAGCAAGCTAGCCACTGAAGGACAAATAATACATAACCACACAGATATGAATTAAGAAAATTGAACAGACTCACAGAACTAGAGTCTAGAAGATATGTTTACAGAAGACAGAAAGGGAATAGAGTGTTGTGAGCCAATGCCCATATGGGAAAAATCTATGATAAGGTGGAAGAGTGCAGTTGTGAAGTGAATAGGCATGACAGTGATGCAATGATGCTATAGCATTGGACAGTGCTGGCTGGTGAGGGGGTTATGGTGGGGGGTTGCACTGTCCATGGAACTGGAAGGAGGGTTAAGGAGGGAACTCTGAAATCTGAGGATTTGCATGTATGTGGTTGAAACTACAACATTGGGAATGTTTTTTTTTTGGCAAGTATGGCAAGGGAGGTTTAGGGTGTTGGATGTGGGGGGCATGCAGGACAGGGTGCATCTGGAGCAGTCTTCCAGGGAGTATGTGAGTGTTGATCCTGTCATAATTCATTATATCAGTGGGTGGAGACCCACACAATGAAGGGGGATTGTTAGATTCCCATTCTGGGGAGTCCTGCTATGTTCTCAGATACTGGGATGGGAGTCTCTTGAGAGCATAGGCAGTGCCTATTAGGGGATTACAGTCCAGTATGTCAAACCCATAATGTTGTTGCATGTAACTATGCATCTTTTCTTCAAAGAGTGAAGCTTGGTGGTTTCCATGGGTCCTGAGGGGAAGGCAAGTGACTAATAGAATAGACGGAACTTTGGACATTTTTGGGGCATAGAAATTGTTCTACATGATCTTGCAATGATGGATAGAGGCCATGTTAAATTTTGTTAAAATTTATAAAAAGTTATGGTCCAAAATGTAAACCATAATGTAATTCATTGACCATTGTTAGTAGCAATACTTTAATATTTGTACATCAATTGTAACAAATGTACCACCTACATGTAAAATGTTATTAATAGGGGAAAAAGGAAAAGAGGGAGGATGTCAGGTATATGGGAACCTCCTATATTCTGTACATGACTTTTCTGTAACCTAAAGATTGTTTGAAGATAAAATTTTTAAAAAGTAAGACCTGGGGTAATAAATAGAAGAAAATGTCACTGTACATACAAGACAACAGATCTTACAGTGGTGAAAGACATTATGCCAAAATATTTTTAAAATTTTATTTTTAAATTCTTTTTATTATTTCAAATTCTTTTTAATTTTTGTATTTTATTTGTCATTTTAAAAACTATCATTATTATTTCATTTATGTATTAATTTTATTCAGTTATTTTATTGGCTTCATTTTTAAAGTTTTGGATCACAGAAGGCTTATAACTGTCGCAGGGGACGATGATTGGTGTGTGGTATCAGTGATGGGGAATGCATGAGAGGAGGTTCCCCTGGGGCATACCTAAAAACATATGAAAGAGTTTAGGTGTTCTTGGGGCATTGTCAAGATGGGTGTAGATCCACAGAATAACTGAAAGAATATCCAATTCCCGTCCTGGGTAGTTCGGCCACATTCTTGAGTACAGGGGCAGTGACTAATGAAGGAGAATGGACCATTGACAGTGCCAGGGTAGATAGGCAGTGTCTGTGAAAATGGCACCAAAGTAGGTAGGCAGAGTGTGACCCTATCAAAACAAAGGACTGGAGAGAGAGCAGAGACCTATCTGAAGGAGCTGCTTTGGAGATATATATATAAAATGGGAAGGTGCTCTGAGTGATCTAGGAGGGTATTGGAAAGATAAAGAAGCCAAAATAAAACCATGAGTTGCTTGCCACTGTGTCTGGAAAGGGCACATATACACCAGCCTCAGGGCAAATAGCCTATGTGGAGCTGCTGGTTCACTACTCTATATGGAGTATGAGGGGGCACTCCCTGGGAGGATTAGGGGTCTGGGAAGGTGGAGAGGTGTTTTTTTTTTTTTTTTTTTTTGGTGAGTTTGACCAGGTAAGCCCCCCTTTGAATCTCGGAAGGGACCCCGACCTGACAGGGAGAGGGGAGGGGGGATCTCCCCAGGCAGGGTGTCAGGCTTAGATTAGAGAGGGGGCAGGGACAAGCAGGACTCTGGCAAACAGCTGGAATTTAACCTGCCAAGGGAAAGGGGGAGGATAACTTTCTGAAAGGCTAACTAACCTAAAGGAGACAGTATAGTTCAGTGGACAAATTCATGCCTTGCATATACAAGGTCCCTGGTTCGATTCCTGGCTCTTCTTAGAGAAGTGATCCACCAGGTTATCAGACATCCAGTGGATACTTTATGACAGGGAAAATATAGACATTCTTTTTGTATTAGCTTTTCTTAGATTTCTTATCTTTCTTTAAAAAGGTACATTTTTAAAAATTTCACTTACTTTACATGCTAAAACCTGGTCCAAAACCTGCAGGGACAGGCTGCTGGATGATTGATAAACACTGGCAGCCTGAGAAGCTCCTTAGGGGCCTAAGAGGGAAGGCTGTTTTTGATGTTGTTGTTGTTTTTCTTTTAATTTTTCTGTTTCCTCTTTCTTTGACCCCCCCATTTTTTTTCTTTTGCTGGTTTTTCTACCTATGCTATTTCTTTTCTTTCCTCCATTTTTCTGTCATCTTTTTTCTGTTATTGTACTTTCATTCCACCTTTTTTTGTTTGGCTTTCAATTTTTCTTGTTATTTCTCTCACTCTCCTTTTTTCTCTGTTTTCTCTTTTTACACATTTTTTTTCTTTTCCTCTTCCTTTTCTTTTTTCCTTCTCTTCTCATAATTCTGGCCTTTTGATTCATTCTATATATTTTTATTTATTCTTTTTCTCATTTCATTGTTTCTATTCCACTTTTTAAATCTTATTCCTCTGTACTTCTTACTCACATTATTTATTTATTTTCCTAGGTCTTATAATAATAATACTTTTTATTATTATTATTACTATTATTCTTTTTCTCTTCTTATCTCTTTCTTTTTCTCTGGTCCTAATTTCTTTTTTAAGGGAACATAGACAACAACAAGGGAATAGAATAAGAGGGTGGAAGTGTCAATGTGAAACCTTACCACACATACACAAACAACAATATAAAATTTTAGTAGAAAGAAAAGCTAATCAGCTGAATAAACTCATCAAAATAAACAAATGCTTAGACTCTGACAAGAATTACAAGCCAAATTAAGAAACAGGAAGACATGGCTCAAACGAACAAACTGAAAAACAGAAAGAGATGCAGAACATGGAACAACTAACCAGAGATGTCCAAACAATTATCATGAATCAACTTATTGAAGTGAAGGAAGAGACTAAGGATATTAAGAAGATACTGGGAGAATATATTGAAGAAATTATGCACTTATATAAAAAGATAATGGATATTTTGGTGATGAATGGAACAATGCAAGAAATAAAAAATATAGTGGAAACATATAACAGCGGATTTGAAAAGGCAGAGGAAAGTATCAGTGACGTGGAAGACAGTACAGATGAAATAAAAAAGATAGTGGAACAGATTAATAAAAAGATAGAAAAAATCCAGCAGGGACTTATGGATTGATGAAAACTTGAAACGCACAAATATACACAATATAGGCATCCTAGAGGGAGAAGAGAAGGGAGAGGGGACAGAGGTGTGTTGGAGGAAATAATGGCTGAAAATTTCCAAAACATATTAAGGGTCATGGTCGTACATGGCCAATAAGTGTAGTGCACCCCAAATAGTATAAATCCTAACAGGCTTACTCTGAGACATATACTGTCAAATTGTCCAATGCTCAAGACAAAGAGAGAATACTTAAAGCAGCAAGAGAATAGAGATCCATCACATACAAGGAAGCTTGATTAAGTGCTGTTTTCTCTTCTGAAACCATGGAGGCAAGAAGGCAGTGGTATGACATGGCTAAGGTGCTAAAAGAAAAAAACTTCCAGCCAAGCATTTTCTATCCAGCAAAGCTGGCATTCAAAAATATGAAGGATTTCAAATTATTCACAGATAAACAGATATTAAGAGAGTATGTCAATAAGAAACTTTCTCTTCAAGAAATACTAAAGGGAGTTCTGCAGGTTGAAAGGAAAAAATAGGAGAGAGAAAGTTGGATGAGAGTGTAAGAACAACTAAAAAGATAAAAAGAGAAATAAAAACAACATACAGCATATATAAACCTAAAGAAAATATGGCTGATGTAAGTAATCCCTTGACAGTAGTAACATTGAATGTTAATGGATTAAACTCTCCAGTCAAGAGACACAGATTGGCAGAATGGATAAGAAAATATGAACCATCTATATGCTATCTATAGGAAATCCACCTAAGACCCAGGGACACAAGGAAGCTAAAAGTGAATGGTTGGAAAATAATTTTACATGCAAACAGTAACCAAAAAAGGGCAGAAGGAGCTCTACTAATATTCGACAAAACAGACTTTAAATACAAAACTATTGTAAGAGACAAAGAAGGCCATTAAATATTAATAAAAGGAATAATCTATCAAGAAGAAAGAACAATCATAAACATTTATGCACCTAACCAGGGCACCTCAAAATACATGAGGCAAATACTGGAAAAACTAAGTGGGGAAATAGATGCCTTTATAATTATAGTGTGGGACTTTAATACACCATTATCACCATTATACAGAACATCTCGACAGAGAATAAATAATGAAATAAAGACCTTGCATTAAATAGAATATAATATGCCAATGTAACACTATTGGCTTTTCCCCTAATTGAAACCCAAAAAGGAAAAGTGCCTTGCATCATTTAAAAAATAAAAAGATAAATCCTCATTACCTCCAAAATAGAACAAATTTTGAGGTCTTACATTACCTGCTTTCAAAACTTACAATAAACCTAGAGCAATCAAGAGACTCTGGTTTGAGCCAAAAAATAGACATCTAGAACAATAAAAGAAAAGTATAGAGATCCGAAATGGCACACATGTATATAATCAACCTTTACTAACAATATGTATAATGGCACACATATAAATAAAATCAATCTTTACTAACATTATGTATAATTTTATTGCTGATCCTATAGAAATGTAATATACTTGACAATAACAGCAAATGGAATCGGGTGGGAGTAAAGCTATATTGGAATAAGGAACTATCTATCTGTCTGTCTGTCTATATCTATCTATCTATCTATCTATCTATCTATCTATCTATCTATCTATCATCTATCTATCTATCTATCTATCTATCTATCATCTATCTCCCACACTGGGGTACAGGGAAGGTAGTGAGTATATATGCTGCATTTGGCTTAGAGAGATGACATAGTTGAGCAACAAGGAGGCTTTCAGGAGGTAACTCTTAGGCAATATATTACTAGGCTAAGTTTCAATTTCACATGTCTAATCACATTCTTATATTTGTGCCTCTCTCCTAGGTGTGTTAATTTTTACCTTCATATCTGTTTTTGAGATTCTTTTTGTTTTTCAGTTTTTTAAGTCATTTTATTACGATGTGCTTTGCTCAGGTTGGGTCTTTATTTTACTTGGAGTTCCCTAGGATTTTTGGATCTGTGAGATTTAAGTTTTCATTGAATTTAGAATTGCTTTTGTTCTTAAATTTTGTTGTCTCCCAACCATTCTTTCATTCTGGACCTTCATGTATATCTATCTATTATTGATTGCTTTTTTTCATATATGTTATATATGCTCTGTTTATTCATTTCTTTTTACTTTGTGTTCTGAGGGTAATAGGTATTTTTTATTGCTGTTTTCAGCTTCAATATATTCTTTCATTTTGCAGTGCCTAATTTCCCATCTACTTAGCTATTCTATTAAAATATTTTGTTTCATTTCTATGAGTACAATTTTGTTCTTTTTTATATCTTCCATTTACTTCCTTATTTTGTCTTTTTTCCTTTTAAATACTTGATTATATTGAGCCTGTTTGTAATTATTGTTTTAAAATTTTTGTTTGTACTGTCATTTCTGGATATGTCCTAAATAAGTGAATTTATTCCTTATTATGAGACATATTTTCCGGCCAGTTGGCATGTTGAAGCATTTTTTATTGACTGTTGGAATCTGTGGATATTATATTATTGCCTGTGTTTTGTTGTTGTTGTTATTATAAAGGGTACCTATTTTGTTCTTGTAGGTGGTACATTAACTTGCTTAATCTACTTTAAACCTTCTATTAAGATTTGTTAGTGAGAGTCTAGAATAACTTATGTTTTATGAATATTTTAGTCCTACTATGAAGGCATGATCTTCCTGGAGACTGGTAAATGGTCTGAGGATTTAGTGATGATGCTCTAATATAATGGTTGAAAATAAATTATCTTGCAACCCTGTTTGATTTGTTTTTTTTTTTTGTTTGTTTGTTTAAAGTGTATTGGTTAGTTCTTGCCTAGCTTCATGGAGATTTATCCTACTCATGAATGGTTTAGTAGTTAACCACGAAACTAAAGCCTACAATGTAGATTTTTGGAACACTTTTGTTGCATAGCTCACCTCTCTATTTTCTTTTAATCTATATTGCTGCCCTGAAACTTCCAAGCACCTCAGCCTCCTTACTCTCAGCACTTCAACACATCAAGTTTTCTGTCCTCTAATTTAATTCTGTGTTGTAGTGACTCATCTCATTAGTGCCTTTGGGAAAAATCTTGATCATATTTCACTTAGAGCATAGACTATAGTTTGCATTACATATATTTTTCCCATATAACATTCTATTATGAACATCTTGTAATAGTGATGTACATTTATTTCAAATTCAGGATTTAATAAACTTATGTTTTAGAGCAGTTTCAGGTTTACAGAAAAATTGCACAGAAATTATAGAAAGTTCTTTTAAACTCCCTCATATTTCACCACTTCATACAGTTTCCCCTATTACTAACATCTTGCATAAATATGGAATCTTCAATAGAATTGATGAATCCATATTGATACTTGATTTATTGATGTACCATGATGTAAACTATTGATACATAGTTTACATCAGGGCTTACTCTTTGTGTAGTATAGTACTACAGGTTTTGACAAATGCTAAATGTAATGTAGCCACTATCACAATGTCATACATAATAGTTTCACTGCTCTATACATACCTCGTGTTCCACCTTTTTATCCTTCCCCACTTCTCCTGATCCCCGGGCAAACATTGATCTTTTTACTGACTTTTTAGTTTGCCCTTTTCAGAATGACTTCTAGTGAGAATCATGCAGAATGTTGCTTTCTTAGTTTGGTTTCTTTCACTTAGCTATATGCATGTAAGTTACTTCCATGGCTTTTTGTGGCTTAATAGATCATTTTAAAAATCACTGAATAATATTTCATTTTATGAATGAAGCACAGTTTATTCATTCACCTATTGAAAGACATCTTGGTTGCTTCCAATATTGGGCAATATTGAATGAAGCTGCTACAAACATTTTTGTGCAAGTTTTTGCATGGGTTTATGTTCTCCACTCATTTAGGCAAACAGCAAGAAGTGCAATTGTTACAGCATGTGGTAAGTTTAGTTCTGTAAAAAGCTGCCAAAATCTTTTCCAAAGTGTCTACCATTTTGCATTCATATCAGAAATTAATGAGAATTTTTGTTACTCCACATCCTCTCCAATCATTGACTTTGTCAGTGTTTTGAATTTCAGCCATTCTGCTAGGTATGTCCTGGTAATTCATTGTTTTAATTTACAATTCCCAATAACATTCGATGTTAAGCATCTTTTAATATGCTATTTTCCATCAATACATCTTCTTTGGTGAGCTATCTGTTCCAATATTATTCCCATTTTTAAATTGGGTTGCTTGTTTGCTTATTATTGACGTTTAAGAGTTTTTAATATAAATTTTTTGGATACAAGTCCTTTATCAGATAAGCATTTTGCAAATATTTTTTCACATTATGTGTGTTGTATTTTTATTCTCCTAATGGTATCTTTCACAGAGCAGACAATTTTAATTTTATTGAAGCCCACTTATCAATTTATTCTGTCCTGCATTTTGCTTTTTGTGCTATATCTAAAAAGTCATTGCCAAGCCCAGGGTCATTTTGATTTTCTCATATGTTTTCTTTTAGAGCTTTTATATGTTTGTATTTTATAATTATGTATATGATCCATTTTGAGTTACTTTTTGTGGGTGGTATGAGGTCTGTGTCTAGATTCATTTCTTTCAGATGTGAATGTCCAGTTGTTCAACACAAATTGTTGAAAAGATTATACTTTCTCCACTGAATTGCCTTCTATCTTTTTTTGAAGATCAGTTGACTATATTTGTGTATGACTATATCTTGGTTCTCTATTTGGTTGCATTGGTCTATTTGCCAATATTTTTCACCAATAATACACTGTATTGCTCAATGAACCTTTATAGTAAGACCTAAAGATTAGTAGAGTCACTTCTCTGATTTTGTTCTTCTCCTTCAGTATAATGCAGGCTATTCTGGGTGTTTTGCTTTGCCAGATAAACTTTAGAATCAGTTGCCTATATTCACAAAATAACTTACTGGCATTTAATGGCTATTACATTAAATTTACAGACCTGGGTTTGAAAAATTGACATCTTAATAATACTGACTCTTTCTATCTATGAAAATGGAATATTTCTCCATCTATTCAGACCTTGGATTTATTTCATTAGCTGTTTGTAGTTTTTGTTATATAAATATTGTATTTTTTTTTAAGATTTATACATAAGCATTTCCTATTTTGGAGCTAATGTAAAAGATGTGTTTCCAATTAAAATTATAGTTGTTTATTGCTGATATATAGGCAAATAATTAATTTGCATATTAACTTTACTATAAATCCTTTTTAGTTCCAGGAGGTTTTATTTATTTTTTTTTTTAATTCTTTGGAATATTTTACAATGATAATCATATCATCTGTAAACAAAGACAATTTATTTCTTCTTCCCAATTGATGTATCATTTATTAGATTTTCTTATCTTATTTCTATAGCTAAGACTTCCTGTATGATATTGAAAAGATGTGGTAAGACAGGGTATCTTTATCCTGTTTCTGATCTTAGAGGAAAAGCAAGTAGCTCCACCATTAAATGATGTTGGCTGTAGGGTTTTTGTAGATTTGTTTTTTCAATCTGAGAAAATTAATCTCTAATTTTATTGCTGATTTTTTTTTGAAAATTCAGAATCAATATTGCTATTTGTCAAATGCTTTTTTCTGCATCTATTATGATGTGATTTTTCTTTTTCACTATGTTTATGTGATGTATTATATTACTTGATTTTCAATTATTTAATCAGCCTTGCATGTCTGGTATAAATCCCACTTCCTCATAGTTTTTTTTTTTTTATTAGAATGAATGAATAGAGGGAAAATACAGGAAATTGGAACAGTGTAAAATATATATAAAAAAGAGTTTTGCTTGATATTCACCTGTCAGAATGGTGATCTGGCAGGACTTCTAGCTGACCCAAAATGTCTGTTCTACCTTTATCTCCCATAAACCCAGAGTCTTTATTTTTTAACTTGGAATATATATAGGTACCTGTTTAATAATACATTTAAAAAATTCTCTTGAAGTGGAACATTTGACTATATTCTGGTCAATACAATGGGAGGGGAAAGGATCTGCAAATCTTTGATAGAACCTAGATGAAAAGGCATACACATATTTTGTTTTCCTGCTTCTTTCTGATTGAAATATGCTCACAGAATTGAGATGTCTTTGGCCATGTTGGAGATAGCAACAATGTAGGAAGCATCAAGGAGATAAAAGGAGCTGTAAGCCATTGAATTTTCAAATAGAAAATCACCATCACCATTAATACTTTTAAGAGACAAAGAAGAGCTGATTATTTTAAGCTATTATTAATATAGGAGTCTATTATAGTAGGTTATAAGATATCATATATAATACAGATAGTTACACTTTTCATTTATGAAATGAAGATAAGGAAAAGAAAATCTTTTCAGTGATGTTTGTATGATTTTAAAAGACATGTAAAGTTATAGATACATAGGTATCAATTAATAAATTTCATTCAGCCCACCATACAAAGATATAAATGCAAGAAACGCATTAACGTTATAGCAAAAGCTTAGCATTGATTTCAATAATTTGATACATTTAATTATTTCTTTTTGAGGTCAAAAGACACTTAAAATGTTATAAATAAATATTCAACTACTTCTGATGCTGTTTTTGTACTTGACAAAAGCATTGTTTAAACATATTGGAAGGGGCAAGTGCTGTGGGTACTCAAGAGAACAATGTTGACAAAGTCTGTGCTTTCAATATTGACCATAAATAAAGTCCATAGACAGATACAGAGAAAACACTGGCTATTACTACATGATGGATGTTTCATGCTTTGGGGTGAATAGGATGGGCAGGCTAGAAGTGCAAGTAGGAGTGAATTTTAGAATGAGAAATGAAGGAAAAAAATAAATGACCAAGTCAAAGAATGAGGAAAATATTTTTTGACATTGAAACAACAAATGGAAAGATTATATTTTAAAAGATACAAATACATGGAGTGAAGTAGGATGGGGAGGTGTTTTAGGTGAGTTGTAATAACTACTATTTTGGGGAAATTTCTGTGATAAACAGTTTCTGCTCTTCTACTATTTAAGTATTTTGGTAAAAATGTGTTATGTCTTTATATACAGATTTTTCATATTCCTTTATTTTTCTAAGTTTTCCAAATCCCATATACCTAGCTGAAGTGAATAATGTCTTTCACTTCATTTCTTGGCATTTGTTTGCTATTTAAGCAACACCCTGCATTAGTATTTCAAAATATGCACCTACATTTGGCAGGTGTTTTGCTATACCAAAATACTTAAGTTCCTCAAAATACTCATTATCCATTTTCACCATTTTAATTAAATTTCAGTTATTTTTTAAAGAAAGTTAATTACATTTTAAATTGCAGTTATTATTAATACAACATATAATACAAATCCCATAATTTTACAGTATTAGTATTTTAAAAGTTTTTCCAGAATTCTGTGGAAAAGAATGCTTCCATGGCAAAAATATGTATCTGAAAGCAATTTGAATTTTTTTGACTTTTTAACATAAAATTATTTCTTTTCACTCCTGGTGTACAATGGAACATTTCTTTGCTGGTTTTGTTCTCTCATCTATTTCTTGTGCCTGAAACAATTCTTGCCCTACAGAAAGTATTCAATGCATATTTGAGTGTTCAATGAATAAATTATTTGAAAGATTTGAATTGGAGGAAAATTAATATATAAATTTTTTCACTTCTGGTATGATTTGGAAATATCCTTTCTTTTTTAAAGATTTATTTTATTTATTTGTTTCTCCCTACTCCCTTGTTGTTTGCACTTGCTGCATCTTTTGGTTTCTCTTCTTTCTTTAGGAGGCACTGGGAGCTTAACCCGGGACCTCTGATGTGGAAGAGAGGTGCCTAATCACTTGAGCCACCTCCACTCCGTGCTTTGTTGTGTTTCTCATTATGTTTTACCCCCCATGTCTCTTGTTGCATCATCTTGTTGTGTCATCTTGTTGCTTCAGCTCACTGCACCTGCTGAACTCATCAGCTCTCTGTCTTCTTCAGGAGGCACAGATAAGCAAACCAAGGACCTCCACGTGAGAGATGGGAGCTCAGTCACAAGAGCCACATCCACTTCCCTGGAGATATACTTTAGTTTTATTTTAGTTTTTATGGTGGTAACCCAAGATATGTTAACATATCTATTATGGTTGGATGTGTTTTAAAAAGAGTTTTGTGAGAGAAAGGGTGACTGGACCAGTATGAGCTGGAGTGTTTTAAAATGTTAACCTGACTACAGTGTTTAAGGAGTTTACTATATATGCTTATTGGACTTCACAGTCCCTATTTCTTAGAAAATATTGGAATTCTATTGATTGTGTCCCTGAAGGCTTGATTTACCTACTTGTTCCTCAGGGTGTAAATGAAGGAGTTCAGTATAGGAGCGATGGACGTCGTGAGCACTGATACACGCTTATTAATCGCCACTGAGTCTTTTGCTGAAGGATTGATATAGACAAAAATGCAGCTGCCATAGATGATAGAAGCCACAATCATGTGGGAATAACAAGTGGAAAGGCTTTTCTCTTTTGTTGGGCAGAGGGGAATCTTAATATTGTCTTGATGATATAAATGTAGGACAAAACTACACACATCAGTGTTATAATGAGGATCAACACAGTACAGATTATAATAGTCTGTTCCATGAACCAAGTGTTTGAACAAGCAAACTTCAGGAGCGTTAATGCATCACAGGCAAAGTGATCGATGATGTTAGAATCTCAAAAATCCAGATTTAGGTCCATGCTAAGTGGGGGGATTATAATGAACAGGCCAGCCACTCAACAGCAAAGGACAGTTCTTCAACAGAGTGTGCTGTTCATGATAGTCACATAATGCAGAGGTTTGCAGATGACCACATAGCGGTCATAAAACATGGCGGCCAGGAAAAAAAAAATTCTGTTATTGCAAAGAGGTCAATAAAAAATACTTGGCTGGCACAAGCATTATAGGTGATAACCTTGTCCCCTGTTCCTATGTTATATAAGTATCTGGGAATACATCCAGAGGTGAATGAGATCTCTAAGAAGGAGAAATTTTGTAGGAAATAGTACATGGCTGTTTTAATGTGATAATCCAATATGATAAGGGAGATGATTTTCAGGTTCCCGGTTATAATCAACATATAGGTGAGAAAAGGTTCCGTGTAATATTTTGGGTAATCTAAGCACCTCTTAAAATATATTTATATATATATAAATAACATTTTTGTAAGCAAATGCACATATATGCATATATATTTATATATCATTTTACAAATATTGGTATGTATTATGAAAATTTTGATTTTTACACACAATAAAAAATAAATAAATAAATAAATAAATAAATAAATAAATAAATAAATAAAAAGAAAGACAAATAGGAGAATCTGCAGTTGTGGGTGGTTTGTCAGTCCCAGCAGAATGATTCTTGTTACTGTCCCATTTCTCACTGTTGTCTCCTAACTTCTGTCCAATATGCATGTAATATTCAAAGGCATTTTATTATCACGTGGTGCTTATTCATAATTTTCAGGTTTTTAAAAATAAATTCTTAGAATTTTAAAAAGTTTTACTCTTTAAATCTGTACACTGGGAAGAATTAATTTTGTTTGCTATGGTTTACAATTCATGGGGAGTAAAGATGTTATTTGAATCTTAAGAATTCTCTTTTTTTTTTTTTTTTTCATTCATAGTAGGGG
>JAKSZT010022231.1:3164009-3329863 GCA_026826555.1 Tolypeutes matacus
GAATTCTCTTTTTGTTATATTTATTTGGAGCTTTATTCCTTCTTAAGGTCCTATTATTGACATATTATTGACATGTTATTCCTATTATATGTCAAATAACTTGTGTTCACTATGTTCACTTTGTAGTCATTTGAAGTTTCTCTTCTAGCTCTAAGAGTAAAGATTCTTTTCCTGTTTCTGTTTATATCATATGTGTTTTCTCCTGTGAACAGCTCTAAATTCTAAATACACCTACATACACACACACACACACACACACAGCTTGCCCGGCTCCCCTCCTGTTAAAACTGACTCCCTAGATTTCTCTGTCCCTAAGTCATCACATATATTCCAAAGTGGTGCACAATACAGAGTACATCATACTATACTTACAGTTATTCTTTCATGGAGCTTTACTGAAAACTAGTTTCAAAACACAACAGATGATATTTTTTCTTTGATCCATTTATCTGTTATTTGTTAGTAATTTGTTCATCCCTTTTTACTTCTAACCATTTTGACATTGGCTCTGTATTTTCATCAATTCCTAAGTTTCATTAAAAAAATTGTCTTTCAGTTGATGATTATTAAATTTGCATCTTTATTTTTAATAATGTTATTTGATTCTCAGACACATATATTCAACCCGATATATCTTCTGAAATATATCACATGGGTTTCAAACTCAAGGTGTCCCAAATAAAACTCATGTTTTCTCCATCTCTTATTATCTTCCTCTTGACATGTTCCTTTAAATAAAGCTAATAGGCTACATTTATTGACCATATCCCATGTGCCAGTTATATTAATAAATACTGTTCAGAAAATATCTTTTACCTGTCCTTAACTCACCAGGGTAACCTCTCTACATCCACTGAGTTTTCAAATTCTGCTTCAAGCCCTCTGAACAGTCTCTCCTAAAGCTGTTGGTTTTACCTTCAATCCCCATCACTGAATTCCCATAAAAAACAAAACTTGCTACTCCATGAGCACTTACAAAATACTACACATGTGTGAAGTTCTTGAAATGTAAGTGTGTGTGTGTGTGTTTTACCTTAATTGCCTGCAAAGCTAATACAATCCAAGATACATAGCCAATGTCTGGGAAATATTTCTAAATGAACGTATGCATCACATGTGCACCTACAGAACTACTTGCCTTTCTACTTTGGCTTCAGTTCGTATTATGTTGATATCTACTTTGTGTACTTAAATTTCTTAGGTCTTTGAACCTGTTGTTGAATTTTCTTTTGACTTTTCTTTAAAAGATAAACAAATTTTCCTCTTTTATTTACTTTGTCACTTGCTTCACAGCTAATTAAAGTTAAACTGGCTTCTCTTTGCCTGTAAAATATATATATTTTTTTTAGTTTTGTAGATTGTACTTTATCTCATAGAGCATCTATCTGTGAGATATTAAAATCAAAAGGCATGGATTCTGTGTTTCTGTGTTTGTGTTAATAGCTCTTCCAAAGATTATCAGGCACTGGCAATTAGTTACATAACTAGGTTCTCAAGTTGCAAATTACTTTACATGTAATTATACATCATTTACGGCAATTAATTCATTTCATCATTAATGTTCATCAGATTTTAATTAATTTGCTGTTGTTATAAATCCATGCTTTTATTTTCCACTAGTATTAAAAATTGCTCTTTGATGTATCCTCATTGTTAACTGATGTTAAAAATATTAGACTTTACCTGCATTTTCCACTATCTATTTCACTGTGTAAAAGGATGTGTTCTTTTACTCATGTGGGGATTCAGTCAGTTCTTATTACCCAAGTTCAACTACAGTTAAGGCCCTAACAGGGTTATAGTCTAAAACATCAGGAAGAACTGACCTTTGCCTAAAAGAAGTAGTACTCTTGGGAAATTTATGAACAAAACAATAAGCATATTGGATCAAATTGAGATATAGAAGAAATATTTTAACTGCTTACCTACCTTCTTCCATACCTCCTTCTAATCTCTCATGCAACATGTGCTTCACTGAGTAAATTTACTCACCGCTACCAACTTTGGACTTTATTCAATGCTCTAAAAACATTTGTCTTTTTCATTCCAAGATATCAGAAGGTAAAACACACAAGATTTAAAGGATGACTGAAAGAGATTGTGACTAATTGGTTTCTGTTTATTCTACTTTCAAAATATATATTTGAAATTAGGACACAATATTTTATGGGGTTATGAGTCTTCAGTGTCATTGTTTTGGGAGATGGAAAGGTATGCTTATTTAATTATATGCTTATATGATCTTTTTAAATGTGTGGTTGCTAATATAGAAAACATAATTCTATATATCTATCTCATTTTAATTTACTTAATTGCTAAGATATTCTTGTGCATAAAAATTACCAGAGAATGACATGTATATGTCCAAAGAAACTACATTCTAATAAATGAAATTAATGGTGTTTTACCAAGTATAGAAATTATCACTCACATTTTTAATTTTGCTAGAGCTACTTAAAAAGTGGTTTTGTTTCCTTGATTTCCAAAGTTTATGACTAAACTCTCATGCAAGTTGATATAATTAAATTTACAAATATTATATATCACTTACAATTTTGACTCTCAATCATATTTTCTGTTGAAACACATTGAATCTTGGGACTTCTAAATTGAAAATTATAGTTGGAATGAAGATTTTCATATAAATATCTGGTCAGTTGTGTTTGTGAATCCAAAACCACATTCATGACAACTCTGGAATGCATAGAGATCTTGGAAATATCCATCTTCAACCAATTATGCAGACTTGTTAGTGAAACTCTGTTAAAAATAAGAAAAAACTTGTGTGTGTGTGTATATATATATATATGAGGGTGGTGGAATGTCAGGTTTCTTCTCCAGTTTTATGATCACTGCTTTTCTGACCTCTCACGGCAGGGAATGAATTGACAACATCTAGCTTGACATTTGCTTTATATGATAAAAGTCCAATTATTTAAAAAGAAGAGTCCTTGGTAACCCATGAACAACAAAGTCACTAATGAATCATCTGTGTAATGAAATTTGGGAAAAAATAGCATGCTAACAAAGCTTCTTTGGAGACTGTCCTTGGAGACAGAACTTTGAACATTAGCAATATAACTTGTATAATTGGATAATAACTTGTCAAATGTTCTTTAACTTCTAAAACTACTGTAAATTACTTTACATGTAATTATATATCATCATTTACTGCATTTAATTCTTTTCATCATTAACGTTCTATCAGATTTTAGTTAAAATTTCTATTATTATAAATCCTGCTTTTATTTTCTACTAGTATTAAAAATTGCTCTTTGATATATCTTCATTGGTTAATTGATGCTTAAAACATATTAGATTTTACCTGTATTTTTCACAATCCAAAAAATATTCTGAGAAAGGCATTCTGTTTCACACTAACTGGAATAATTTCCAGAACGTATTTTCTAGCTCAAGTGATATGATATATGTTTTTTGATGAAAACAATGAAGTTTTATAGATAATTGTTTAAGAGTTTTGAATATTATTGATTGAAGCATCCCTGGTTACTATATTTTTATTGAACAGGAAATATTTTCAGTTTTTTGTTTTACATTTACAGTTTTCACTAAGATTACAAAACACAAGTGTAAATCTCAATCTATTTTATATGTGTATATGCTGGCATAATGTTGACTATCCAAAACAAGATATAAAACATTTTCATCACTTTAAAAGGTTTCCCTGTTCCTCTTTCATATGTGCCTCTATCCACAGAAATAACCACTATTTTTATTTCCATCATAGGTCATTATTTTTATCTTTTCTTTCACTTCATGTATGTGATGTTCCACAGTTGGCACTCATTTGTTTCTGGATTCTTTTTTCAACACAATGTCTTTCACATTCATCCATGCTGTTTTATTCATAAATAAGATATATTTTTTAATTGATGCCTAGCTTTCCATTGCATGAATATATATTTTCATTCATTTTTGTTGTTTCTAGTCTGTGTGGCTAATTTGAATAATAGAGTTAAGAACATTCTTGACCATAATGTTTTGTGAATATACATGCAAATTTTTTTGTCTTGGAATTAACCTAGGAATGGAGCACTAGCATCATATGAAAAGCATATACTTAATTTTCTTAAGTGCAAAGTTCTCTCTCTGTAAATGAAGCAATCAAGCACATTTACGTTTCTTTCAGCAGGTAATCTGAGATGAAGTTTCTTTACTTCCTCAGCAATCCTGGGCTTGTCCTTAAAAAAAATATTGCCATTCTTTTGGGTGTGTAGTTGTTTTTCATCCCAAAGCTTTATTTCATATCCCTTGATGAGCAATGATGTTGTGAAACTTTTGTAAATGCTTGTTAAAGTGTTTTGTTACTTTTAAATTGTGTTTCTTTTTTTTCCTTATTTAATTCTTATTAACTTTTGAAGTTCTTTATATCTTCTAGGTAGGAAATTAATTATGTATAACTATGTAGTTTAATATTAAGTAAGTTTTTAATTTTACTATTGTAAAATGTATCAAATTTTTCTTTTATGGTTAATGCATTTTTGTTTTAAGAAATCTTTTTATTTAAACCACAGGTATATTCCCTATATATTCTTCTAGAAACTTCATTAATATAATTTTCATATTTAGATTTGTTAGTCATGTCAAATTATTGTGTATTGTATGAAGTAAGGCTCAGAGTTCATTTTTTTCCCCCAGAAAAACTTCTTGATAGTGTGGTATCAGAATGCAATCACACTTGTTGTAAATGGAGTGCTTATGTATGTATCAATCTATTGCTGGATTCTATTCTCTTCCATTGGCATATTGTTCTTTCTTTGTACCAATATCAGCTATTTTATTTGTTGGAGTTTAAATTAATTATTGAAATATGACATTATTAGTCCTTTTACTTTAAGTTTTTCTTGTGATTCTAATTATTGTGCATTTTGCACAAATTTAGGATGAATTTGTCATATTGCAAAAAATACATTCTAAAAATTTGATTTGGACTTTATTGAATCAATAGTTCAATTTGGATTTGTCACATTAAGAACATAAAAATTTCCAGTCTATACTCAACTATGTATTTCTCTATTTATTTCTCTTTTATTTCTCATATCAATATTTTATAGTTTTCCATGTAAAGGTCTTATACATCTTTTGTTTGATTAATTCTTAGGTAAAATTATTTTTCTGGTATATCAAATGGCATCACTTTATACATTTCATTTTTTACTTTTAGTTGATATTAGGGTTATAATTTTTTGTATCAAGTAATATTTCTTATATTAGTTTTATAAGGATTTCTTAGGTTTAAATTTTTTTTCTAAATATTTGTGTCATCAGTGAATTATAATTATTTTAATATTTCCCTCCCAATATGTATACATTTCATTTATTTTTTATTTCTGCACTACACTTTTTGCATTGTCTAGACTCTACAGTTAATATTGATAACAAGTAGTGGTAATAACACCTTTGCTTTTCTTGAACTCAGGCTAAAGTGTACAATTTCCCATCAATAACCATATTGTTAATTTTAGAGTTTTGCAGATACCCCTTTTAGATTGAAAAAGTTCACTTCTAATCTTTGTTAAGAGTGTTAAATCATATTGAAATTGAACAGATGCATTTTCTGCAACTATTAGTACTGTCAAATAATATTTCATGTTTATTTGGTTAATGTTTGGAATGAGAAAAAAGATCAAATTTACAGTGTTATGAGTCAGAAGTGTTACACTGCAACAAGTTGTACTAGTAATTTCAAGGATACTAAAAATCAAGAGGCACAAGAGGGTCAGAAGGAATTCTTTAATCTAAATCAGAGCTCCTGAAGCCCCTTTCTTCTCACATCAGTATGTGCTCTGTGCCTCCACCAAAATATATGTATCTTTAAGCCTAGTACGTGATTCATGTCTGTCTTAGTTTGCCAGAAATGTGGTAACAAAGTACCACAGACTAACAGGTTTAAACAAGATAATTTATTATCTCATGGGTCAGGGGGTTAGAAGTATAAAATCAAGGTGTCACTCAGTCCATGCTTCCTTCTAAAGGCAAGAATCCATTTTATGACTCTCCCCTGGATTCTGGCGGGTGCTGGCAATCCAGGACGTTCCTCGGTTTGTGGTATAACTCAGTCTCTACCTCTGTCTCTTGGTCGACTCCCTGTCCCCGTCCCTCACTCCCCTCTCCTTGTCTCTATCCTACTGTGTTAAAATTTCCTCTCCTTCTAAGGGCATAGGTCATATTGGATTAGGGGAACAATCTAATCCTGTTTGGTCTCATATTAACTAATAATATCTTCAAAGATCTTATTTACAAATAAGTTCAGATTCATAAGACAAGTACTTAAGACTTGAATATGCTTCTCAGGGGGCAAATTTCATCCATATACAATGTCCTTGAAGGAGGTATTTAGGTCATTTCATAGGTAGCTTGAACTGTTTGTTTATATCAACTGCTATGATACTTTATAGAAAAATAAGAAGCATACAAGCACTCCAACATCTATAGGATTTAAGTATTATCCACAGAGGAATGGGAACTGCCTCTAAAAGGAATGCTAATCATGACCATTTCCCTTTGTGATATTTTTTATATTCCCTTAGCAGCTCAATTTCTTTCCTTCCTTCATCCTTTTTATAGATACTTAAGTGCATGTCTTCTTTATCTACCGTAGATTTTTTTTCCTGGAAAATTAGTTTACATAGTTAATACATCAAAGAGGGGATTCAAATCAACCTCATATATGTTTTCTGTTCCTGGCTATTGTTGTCTGAATAAATGGTTTTCATTTTAATTCTACCAATAAACTTACAAATGTGTTGTTGTAACACATGGCTATGGAATAGGAGCCCAGTATATGTCACTTAAAGTTATAGTATTATTCTCCACTCTACTTCCCAAACAAAATGATATTTTCCTACTTACCTCTCAAACTCAGTGACTGGAATCATGGCTAGACATCATTGTTCAGTAATACAGGATTCCATTTGGTTTTTGGAATAACCATTTTCTTGATATCATTGTACAGTGTTCACAGACATTGGCCTCTAGAAGTCTGTGTAACACTGTTCACATAGAAATAAAATGGCATTGTCCCTTTATCTTCCCAATCCCAACCAGTTAGAATAAAGTGCAACATATCCATGGATTTTATCCATGGATGATGTATTAGTTACACATTTACATCATATAAAATGTACTAATTTGTTATAATGTATAATCTGTTGCAATGTATAACAATTTATGACAGACTTGGTGGTTTGAAACAAGAGAAATCATTCTCTTATAGTTCTACAGGTCAGAAATCTGAATTCAAAGTGTCACTAGGTTTGGTTCTTTTTGTTATTCTGAGGATGAATCCTTTCCATGCCTCTTTGCTGTCAAATAAAAAGGAAAAGGACACAGATCTCTTGATTTGTTTTTGAAGTACATTGATTCTTTCTTCTGCCATTATAAATATCCTTTAAATTGCTTATTTTAGTTATAATACATATTTGAGCTAGAAATTATATTTGGTTAATTTTTGTGGATGGTTTCCATTTTTTTTTTTTTTTTTGTTATTTTCCAAAAGTTCACATTTTATGACATCATATTCTATGTTTTTGAATATATTGTTATATCTCTTTAGTATATTTGTCTTTTGATTCCAAATCTGTGTCATGTCATGATTGTTTACTATTGACTGTTTTTCATTCACTAAAGGTTGCATTATTTTGCATCCTTGCATATCAAGAAGTTTTTGATGATATGCTGTCAATAGTGGATGCATATTTACTTATAGACAGTTTTTCTTTTTCAGGAAGCCAGATAATTTACTTTTGTATTTGCTTAATATTTCAGAGACCTGTGAGAAGCTGTTATAGATGGGTTTAAAATATTTATTTTATTCTAGGACTCTATGACCCCTGCGTCTAAGGGGCAGATTTTCTGAATTAAATAGTCAGTGTGTCCAGAATTCTCTCTCCACCTGGATTTCTCTCACAAACTTAAGATACCTTCTTTTTCTTTTTTGAAACTATTTTTTGAAGTATATCATTCATACATGAACATACATAAACCATAAGTGTTCAGTATACATCATAAACTTATAAAACAAATATGCATAACATCATACAAGTCTCCCACACATCATCCCCACCGCAAACACCTTGCATTTTTGTGAAACGTTTCTTAACAAAACATCAAAGAGCATCGTCCAAGTATTACCACTAACCATAGTCTGTATCTTCCTCCCCTATACATTTTTTAAGGATTTATTTATTTATTTATTTATTTATTTATTTATTTACTTTTATCCATTTTTAACGCCCCACCCCTGTTTTTGCTGTTTCTGTGTCCATTCACTGGGCAACTCTCTGTGTCCATTTCCTGCCCTTTCTTCCCATCCTTCTCCTGTCTTCACCAGGATTCGGTCATCGGAATCTCCGATGTGGGAGAGAGGCGTTCTACCTCCTGTGCCCCTCAGTTCCTGGTTTTTTGGTGCATCTCTTCCTGGCTCTCCCTTGTGTTGCTCTCCTGTTACGTCATCATCTTGCTGCATTTCTGTCTGGGCCTGAAAGCGCACCCGCACATGGGGCCTGGTGGTGCATGCGCCTTCTATATTTTTCTTTTTTTTCTTTTTAAAAAAATCCCAGGGATCAAACCCAGGTCACTCCATATGGGAGATGGGTGCCCAACCACCCAAGCCACATCTGTCCCCCTGCTATATCTCTTAGTGTTGACCAAAGATATCCAAAGTTACAGTCTTTTACCATACAGGATGGTCATATAATAAATCAGGCTTAGTTTGTCACCAGCATTCTAAAAACCAGACCTAGGGAGAAAAACTAGGTCTGGGGACACATGCATGGTTTCTAATACAGCAAATGTTTAGCCTGATACTTTCTTTTTACTTACTTTTTAATGATGAGCAAGGAGATTCCATAATTGAAGAGAGAAAGCAAATTTAGTTCTAGCACTATCCTGGATTTCTCCAAACCTTTAACACAAATAATATGGCCATGTTGCCTATAAACCTATCATTGATATCATGGCAATGGTTTCGAGGATTGTGTCTAGGGCATAATTTAGGAGTGCTAAAATATATTATATTTTTGTTATTTGTAATTGAATATTAGCTGGTGTTATAATTGGTATATTTAGGGGTATAATGGATACTGAAAGTATTAATTTGAAGAAAGTAATGCTTATTTTCAAGAATCTTAGATTGTTATAAATCAAGGAAAGATATAAATTAGCTCATTGCAATGTTGAGGGCATTGTAATGTGAACGAACAATATTGTATAAATGATATTTTGAACAACTAAGCTCAATAAATATATTTTCAATAATTATTAATGATTTCCAAAAGCATGATAGTTAATAAGGATTTGAATGGAAATTTACTACAATGATCAATCCAGGTTCATTAAAGGAATAATCAAAGTCACCTACTTTTCCATAGTCCATATTTGAATAATATACTTAGAAATTTTCTTAGAATATCAACGTGTATGCTGGGAATCCATTTGTAGCACAACCAGGTCTTTGGCCATTTATATCCTTTCTATGATCAGGATATTATTAGGACAATGACATTTGTGTATCATAAAGCATTGCTCCTCTCTAATTTTTTAAAGAATTTCTCAGGGATATGATTGCATGGCCCTAAAAAGTCACTTGGTAATTGTGTGGAAGGTGGTGAAGTGAGATTCACTTGTGGATGAGAACCTTAGTGTATCCTTATTAGCAAATATAGCTGCATTTAATCTGGACATGTTTGCACATCTGTTTCAGAAGAAATTATTCTTTCTCCAGATGTCTTAATTTCCAATTACTGAAGTAAAAAATTGACACAAACCTAGTTGCTGGAAATGGAGAAATTTTATTATCTCAAGTACTGGAAGTCAGAAGTCTGAAATTAAGAGGTTGACAGAGCTGTATTCCTTCTGGAATCTTCAGGAAATAATCTCTGCCCTTGCCTTTTTTGTTTCTAGAGACTGCCTACATTCCTTATCTCATGGTCACTTCCTTGCATCACTCCAACCTTGTGCTCCATTATTATATTTCTACTAGTGATTTGATTCTCCTGCCTCCCCCTTTAAGAAGCCTTTTATTATATTGTGCCCACCTTGATAATCCAGGTTAATCTCTTAATTTTAAGTTGCACAACTTCATCACATCTGCCAAGTCTATTTTACCATATAAGGTACTATATTCATAAGAATTAGATTCAAGGGTTTAGAGGGCCAATATTAAGCCTATTATAGGTGAGTAAGATTTTCTCAGAAAGACATAATTATATAGAGGCATATTGTGCTGTAGGTACTAATGGGTAGAATTTATTTTAACACAGGTCTTAGGTGAGCTGGTCTGAACAACTTACTGAGTTTGGGACAATTACTGCTCTATCTCTAGTAATTGTGTTTGATGACATTAATGTTTTCAATGGAGAGACTCAATGTCACTCCTCCATTGTCCCACACATTTCTTAGAACTACAAAAAAAAGTATGTGTATTCAACATACTGATATACAAATTATGGTGGTTGTTTAAAAAAAACATGAGTTTTTAAAACTCTAGACAGGATTTGATCAGTCTATCCAGAGTAAGATTGAATGGGCTGCCACTGGGAAGGACAGAGATGGGACATATCAGAGACATCACACCAAGATTATATTTGGAAAGAGACCCTTATCATTTTTCTTTCACTTTGGCTGAATTTCCCTTCTTCATAGTGTGTTAAATAGTTTGGCCTCTTTTTTTCAGTATTTGTTCAGGAAGGTTTCAATTAGATCAGGGCCCACTTCAGGTCATTACAAACACCAACAAAGCGTTTTAGTCACTCTGGGAATATGGGCAAGAACGGTGTCAGTGAATAACATGTGGAAAATTGGGAAAAATCATTAAAATAAAACCCTCAGTATGTGAATATGAAAAGCTAGGATGAACCATTGATCTCAGAAGCTAGATCATACAGATGAACGGAAGCTATTTCAAAATATAAACTTTGAGTATCCAACAGGGTTAGCAAATATATAAGACTTGATTGAAGGAATGTCAGTGGTTAAGGATAGCGCTATTTTTTCTGTTGATCCTTGCACCTGCTGAAATTAATTGATCACAGACAGTGGCCTTTTAAGTCCTTTTTTTCCTGATTTCTTTGGGCTTTCCATGGGAAAATGTATAATTACAATTGATATGAATTGTTCTTTTCTGTATACCCATTCATAGATACATACAGATACCCTCTCAGGAGTGGGTACATATCTTTTTTTAAAATTTATTACAATATATCATTCATACATGAACATACATAAACAACAAATGTATAGCAATAGTTGTGAACTTGCAAAGCAAACATTCATAACATCATACAGGGGTCCCAAACATCAACCTTACATCAACACCTTGCAATCTCATGAAACATTTGTTACAAATTATGAAAGAATATTGTCAAGATCTTACTACTAATTATAATCCTTATCTTACATTTGGTGTTTTTCTCCCCAACCCACCTTATTATTATTTTTCAAACATATTTTTATGACAGAAGTAGTAAACTTCCAAAACAATCATGCACATGTGCAGAATTCCTAAACAACACCCCTCTATCAACACACCACACCGTGGTGGAACATTTGTTACAGATTATGAGATAATATCATCTGATTATTACCATGTCCACAATGTACACTTGGCATACATTTTCCCTACTCCCCCATTATCAGCACAGCACATCAGTGGCATAGATGCAAGAATATTACTTTATTACTGTTAATCCCAGTCTATAGGTCACTCTAGTTGCATTTTTCCCTTGCTTCTCCACATTCCAACCACCTTGCAATAGTGATGCACATCTGCCCTAACTCACAAAGGTCACTCTTGCATCTGTACCATCAACCAAAATTCTCATCCACCTCTGGGTTTACAGTGGTATTCAGTCCCTACATTATTCTCTAGTTTTCTGTCAATTTGCATTTACATCCTTAGACTGCCATTTTCAGCCACGTTCCCATTTATAAACCAGGTGTTACTCACTATAATGTGTTACTATCAACTCTGTACATTTCTAAAATTTTACAGTAAAGCTAATTAAAACTTCTACATACATTAAATATCAGTAGTCCATCTCAGTCCTCCCCTTATCTCCTTTAAGAATCCACTACTTACCACCAGGTCTTGAAGATATTTTCTTGCATTTTCTTCTAGAAAGTTCATTGTTCTTGCTTTTATATTTAGGTTTTTGATTCATTTTGAATTAATTTTTGTATAATGTGTGAGATGGGGGTCCTCTTTCCTTCTTTTGCTATGGATATCCAGTTTTCTCAGCATCATTTGTTGAATTAAATGTTCTGCCTGAGCTGGGTGAGTTTGACAGGCTAGTCAAAAATCACTTGACCATAGATGTGAGGGTCTGATTCTGAACTATCAATTCAATTCCGTTGGTCTACGTGTCTGTCTTTATGTTGGTACCATGCTGTTTTTACCATGGTAGCTACGTAATAAGATTTAAAGTCTGGAAATCAGAGTCTTCCATCTTCACTTTTCCTTTTTAAGATGTTTCTGGCTATTCAGGACCTCTAACCCTTCCAAATAAATTTGATAATCAAGTTTTCCATTTATTTAAAAATTTTTCGATGGAATTTTTATTGAGATTGCATTGAATCTGTACATCAATTTGAGAGGAATTGACTTCTTAATGATATTTAATCTTCCAATTGATGAGCATGGAATGGTCTTCCAATTGATTAGGTCTTTTTAAATTTCTTTTAACAAGGAGTTGTGATTTTCTGAATACAAGTGCTTTACATCATTGGTTAAGTTTATTCCTGAATATTTGGGTTTTATCTGTCATACTTTATTTTCACCACTCTTTTGACACTTTTATTACTTTTATTGATATAATTTTCACTTCTAGACTCTCTTCCAGGCCTCTTTCTCCTCTCTTTTCTTTTCAGGCTATAGCACATTCTTTAGTATTTCGTGAAAAGCATGGCTCTTAGTTACAAACTCTCTCAGTTTATGTTTATCTGTGACTATTCTAAACTCACCCTCATTTCTGAAAGACAATCTTGCAGGATATAAGATTCTTGGCTGGAAGTTTTTCTCTTGCAGTATCTTAAATATATCATACCACTGTCATGCATCCATAATTTCTGGTTGAGAAATCAGCACTTAATCTTATTGGGTATCTCTTTTATATTATGTATTTCTTTTCTCTTGCTGCTCTCAGAATTCTCTTTTTCTTTGGCCTTTGACATTCTGATTAGTATGTGTCTTGGATTTGGTCTATTTGGATTTTTTTGGATGAGAGTACATCATGCTTCTTGGATATGGATATCTATATCCTTCAATAGGGTTGGGAAATTTCTACCATTATTTCTTCAAATATTGCCTATGCCCTTTTTCCTTTCTCTTCTCCTTCTGGGACACCCCTGACATGTATGTTTGCATGTCTCTTGCTGTTGTTTATTTCACTGAGACCTTGTTCATGTTTTTCCAGTATTTTCTTCATCTGTTCTTTTCTATGTTCCCTTTCAGAAGCCATTTCTTCAAGCTCACCAATCCTTTCTTCTGCCTCTTCAAATCTGCTATTATATGATTCCAGTGTATTTTTAATTTCATTTATTCCACCTTTCATTCCCATAAGATCTGCTATTTTTCTATATGTGCCTTCAAATTCTTCTTTGTGCTCATCCAATGTCTTCTTAATTTCCTTAAATTTTTTTTAGCCATCTCATTGAATTTATTAAGGAGATTTGTTTGAACATCTATGATTAGTTGTCTCAACTCCTTTATATTATACGGAGGCTTTCACTGGGCTATATCTTCCTGTTTCTTGGTGTGGATTGTAATTTTTTGTTGGTGTCTTGGCATCTGGCTTAATAGAGTATTTATTCTGGGTACAGTTTTTCTCTTCAGTTTAGGGCTTCCTGCCCATTCTTCCTTGCTGGTTGTGTAGTAGGAGCCAAGGAATATAGTTGATGTGATAAGCTCTGGAGGCTCAAGCTGCCCTCATTGTCCCAAGGACAATGAAGCTTCTCACGACTTTCTCCTTTGCCAGAGGTAGGGACAGAGCTACAGCTGTGTGTAATAATCCAAGTCATGCAGGCTTAGGCTATAGTTTTCCAGAAAGCCTGATTAAGCTTCATGCCCTTTTCTCCACTGCCTGGGGTGGGGATGGACCTGCAGTTGTGGGAAGCAATCTTTGCAGTGCAGGTCCAATATGACCACAGTTGCCCCAGTAGACTTCCTATTATTCAGTCTGTGCCAGCTAAATGTACTTGTATTTACCTGGAGAGGCTGCTGCAGGGCCAGCCAGCTTCCTCACTGCTAGTAGTGGAGCTGAAGCCTAGGCTAGGGCTGCAAGCCAATCTGGGTGAAAGAAACCAGTCTCTATTGTCACTGTGATTTTCACTCAGCCTGGCTTCCCCTTGTGCTGGAGGTGGAGTCACAACGGTGGCTACCAGCTTCCTTCGGACTTGGACAGGCTCAAAATTAATCTGTTCTTAGGGTTATACATTAGCCAGTTGAATTTACTAATCAGTAGCTGAATTTGGTGGCCAACTGTCTCTTCTTTCACTATTTTTGAGAAATGAAGCTTCCAATTCCTGCCACAGAATAGCTCCTGGGGTGGCTTGCGCTGCCAAAGTAGGGTGATCACCAGCCTCCCCTGTGTGGAGTGCTCTACTTATGAATCTTCTCTGCAGATGGGGAGTTTCCTCCTTCCGTTCTTTCAAGGAAGTTGCAGGATGCACTTCTGGTCTCTTGGAGCCCCCAAACAAGTGCTCTAGATAGTTATGGGTGACCACCAACTGCCCTGTAGCAGGCACTGATTGTAGGAGCTCTTTACTTTGCCACCATCTTGCTGGTTGTTGTACATATACTTTTTTTATATATATTAATAATTATATTTAGGATGAATAGCATTTATAATCAAGACAAAAATGTTCATGGAATAACATCAATTTGACCACTACCTCACACAATAAACACAGTTTACAAACATAATGCAGTATTTTTTTCACCAATAATATCAAACTGCTACAAACATTAAACATTTAGATTTTAATTTGTCATATAGGTTTGTACATATACTTTTGACCTAACTTTTTGAAGAAACCTTTTTGCATCTCATTGCTGTATGTTAAAGGACATGTTTTTATTTTGTAAATGTAGTGTTAAATACAAACTATATTCTAGGAAAATAAGTATCTTTCCCTTCTTCTCTGTACATATGAAGACTTATATTAAAATGTTGTACTATAAGAAGAAATGAAGTTGTGAAACATATGACAACATGGATGAACTTGGAGGAAATTATGTTGAGTGATGCAAGCCAGGCACAAAAGGACAAATACTGTATGAGTACCCTATTATGAACTAAATATATTATGTGAAACATGAATATGGTTAAAATTGCATATGAAAGCAATTTTTCTTTTGAAGCTGAACAAATGGGAATTAATAGTACAAAATGTTTATATCAGACAAAAGAAAACATTATATGAAGTGAAGGAGACCACAGAGTACTACATATTTTATGATTCCATTTATATAAAATGTAAATATACTCAAATTATAAAGATGAAAGGATACTAGTTGTTATGTAGGTCTGAGGAAGGAATGTTAAAGGGTGTGGAGTCTTTTTGGAGTAATGAAATTGCTCTAAAATTTTTGAGATGATGAATGTACAACGTTGCAATTATACTAAAAGTCATTGATTATACACTATGAATATAATAGCCAGAAACAGCTTTGTATAGTGGGGAAGCATAGAGAAGTTGAGAGATGAGGAATTTCCTTGTTTGTTTGTTTCTGATTTTTGTTTATTATTATTGTAATAATGAAAATGCTATAATAATAATGATTGATGTGATGAACACACAACTGTGTAATTATATTGAATACCATTGATTGTATACTTTGGATGAATTGTATGCTTTATTAATATTCATCAATAAAATTGATTTGTTTAAAAAATGGTATACTATGTTTTTGGTAATTTTTGTTATCTTAGAAATCACATAATTTTTCCACTTAATGAATTAAATTATAACTGTTTTCAGTATTTGTAGTCTTTCCAAAGGTGTCCCATGAGCACATCTAGATTCTAAAATATGTGTCACTGGAGTACCACAGCCTGTAAAATCCCAGGACATGGAGTCTGATAAAAATGAAATTGCATCCTGATTTTACCTCCTACTAGCATTATTTAACTCCTGTGAACTTCAGTGTAGCTATTTGTAAAGATTAAATTAAACACATTTATAAATTAAGACATATGAGAAATAATTAGTCTCTAGTGATTTCTTAAGTGGCAGTAGCTTTATTCATTGTCATTGTAATGCCAAGAGGAACACTGTTAACAATTTTATTGCTTCATGTTTGAAAATTCATTTTAAATATCAAAACCACTGTCCCAAGAATATTCTTCTTCCTTGGTTTTGGTTAAAATAAAAAATAGAAGTTACATGAAAAAGTGCCAGGAATACAAATGGTTCTCAAAACCTGTAATTGGATTGGACAATATCCAAAACTGCTCAATTCAGAAATTATATTAAGATGAATTCATTGATTTTCTTTATTTTGTTTTGTTTTATTAAGGCTTAAATAGATAGGAAGTCATTTTTGTTTCCTAAAAATGTGTTATATTCTCTTACTGAGAAACATAATTATGATAAAGCTTGCTTGCTTGCAAGGAAGGAAAATAATACAAAGATAAAGATTTATGTTAGGGATGAATGATTTTCATGTAAATTTTATTCCTCTACAATAAGAAATCTCACTATTTCTTTGAGAACAATGCAATTTTCTTGATTGAGTCATTGAAAGCTTGTTTGACTTGCTTGTTCCTCAGGGTGTAAATGAAGGGGTTCAGCATAGGAGCAATGGAAGTAGTTAACACTGTCACACCCTTATTAACAGCCACTGAATCCTTTGATGAAGGTTTGATATAGATGAAGATACAGCTGCCATAGGTGATGGAGACCACAAGCATGTGGGAAGAACAGGTAGAAAATGCCTTTTTCCTTTGCTGGGCAGAAGGGAATCGTAGAATGGTCTTAACGATGTATATGTAGGATAGAAGTACGCATACAAGGGTCATGATAAAGGTCAACACAGCACAAATTATGACCATCTGTTCTATGAGCCATGTATCTGAGCAGGAAATCTTTAGGAGGGGGTATACATCACAGGCAAAATGGTCAATGACATTAGAGTCACAGAATTCCAGATTTAGCCCCATGCTGAGTGGTGGGAATAGAATCAACAAGCCAGCTGTCCAGCAACAAAGGACGAGTCTTCGACAAACCCTGTTGTTCATGATGGTCACATATTGTAGGGGTTTGCAGATGGCTACATAGCGATCATAGGACATGGTGGCCAGGAGAAAAAATTCTGTAACAGCAAAGAGGTCTGTAAAAAAAATTTGGATGACACAATCATCATATGTGATTTTCTTGTCACCTGTTGAAATGTTATACAAGTATCTGGGTATACAAGCAGATGTAAATGAGATTTCTAAGAACGAGAAATTTTGCAGGAACAAGTACATGGCTGTTTTAAGGTTTGAATCCAAGAAGGTGAGGGAGATGATTGTCAGGTTCCCAGTTAAACTCAATACATAGGTGAGAAATAGAAAGATGAAAATGAGAACCTTCAATTGTGGGTTATCAGTCAGTCCCAGCAGGATAAATGTTGTTATTGTGTGGTTACTCATCATTGAATCCTGACTTCTCTTCATTTTGCATTTATAATTCAGAGATATTTGATAGGAGGAGAGAGGAGTTAACATCACTTTTCAAACATTAATGGCTCAAGAAACTCAGCCAACCATCCATATGCATACAGGTTCATTTAATTTGGTTATAAGCAGTACCTACACTAGAAGCATAGTTTCCACAGTTGTGTATTTTGGAAATATCATGGAAATATTTTTAACAAATCAGATTACCTTAATATCTCACACTCCAACATTTTAGGAATTCTACCTTTATACCACTCTTTATTTCCAATTTATATTTTATTTATCTGCACATTGGGTGGGATTTATCTACATAGTTATCTGGACTGCTAACTGCAACTGAACCTTAAAGTTACATCTTAATCTTCTACAAAACTTTGTCTTTCACTGCAGTTTGTTTAGTAATAAAGTACAAATATATGATGAATACTTTGGTCATCACTATACAGGTTTTTCACATCCTTCGCTTTTGATTATGGTTTTAGCATTATTACAATTTTTAAAAATTGTGTTTTAGACTTCAGTAACTTTCTATTCACTGTTTCCCCTCTTTTCTCATGTAATTCTGTCTAAAATTATGTTATTGCCAATGTTGTAGTTTACACAGTGTTAGTTTTGATGAGAGATTTATTTGATTAAATGATTACGGTATGTTGAGTGTGATATGCCTAGGGTTGTATGGCATAATCACAACTGTTTTATATTTTACATCTGTTATATAACATTGAAACATACTCCAACATCCTGGTATTCAATGTCACTACATGCAAAAAAGAACAGATTGGGAAGCGGCTGTGGCTCAATCAGTGGGGCTCCCGTTTGCCATATGGGAGGCCCCGGGTTCGGTTCCCGGGGCCTCCTGGTGAAGGCAAAGCCCGCCTGCACGGCGTGGTTGGCTGGCCCAGCGGGTGTAAGCAGCAAGGGGGGGATAAATGAATAAATAAATAAAATCTTTAAAAAAAAAAAAAAAGAACAGATTTACAGTACTCATGTATTAGTGAAGCTGTGCTGCTTTCACTGTGATTTCTTTATACCATTGCTATTATGGAAATAAATAAATTATTCTTCATATACAATTGTTGAAAGATTAAGCTTATTAATATACACCAAACATAGAAGTGCTCCTCTCATAATGACTAATAATTATAAATTAATTCTTTCTTTGACCTGATACATAATGAATTTTCTTTTTTACTGTCATCTTTTATTCTTCACCTAATTATAATCACATTTTTGTTTCCCCTTTATAATGAAACAGATTTTGCCAAAGCTGATCAATTTTTACTTGAATATATTAGAAAATTTCTATGTAGAATTTATACTTTGACCTCACCCTGTCACAAAACTTATCTCAAAACCACAAACATTTTACTTCTCAATCTTTTTATTTCTAATTATAAAGTGCTAATTTTCTTACTGGTCTCTATGATGTTTAGATTTCACATTCATCTTTAGTAGATCTTTTTAAATCAATAAATACACATTCATAAATACTTTTTGAACTCCTAACTGCATAATCTCCAAAAATTGTTTTTCAGAATTTCAGGAATATGGTAAACTATACCTCAATTTTTTTTTTCATATTTGTATCCTTTTCCTCTAAATGCTTTTATAACATAATCTAACTAACAGGTTTTTTTCTATTATTGAATTAATCACTCTCTATGGATTTTCTATCTGGAATAACCTTTTATCTGATACTTTTTGTTTTATTGTTTATATGTGTTCCCAAAACCTTAGTTCTACTTTGCATGCAAATACTTGGTTATTGCTGTTTAAAATTTTAAACATATATTCTTCTGGGGGCTTGAACCTCTGATATATGGGATGGAAGATTTTCAACAGGAAACAATTCTTACTCTTCTCTCAGGTCTAATGGGATAGGATCAGTAGCTTAAACAGTTCCAGATATGCATGTATTACCTAAGAAATATTTACTGGCAACAAATCAAATAAAATTTTCAACATAGAGCTAGGTTCTAGGGTTTTGGATGCTAGCATCTGAAATCAAGCTTCAACAGCCTGCTTTTCCTGGTGCTGTATCATTCTGATGCTGGTTTGCTGCAGTCCTCAGGGTTCCTTGGCTGGCATCTCTGTGTCTGTCACATGGTGAGTGCTCTGTTCCTGGCTTTTCTGATTTCTGGCTTCCTCTGAATCACTGTGTCTGAAATTCCTCTGCCTTATTAGAACACCGTGATTAAGACTCACCATGACTGAATTTAGTCTCATCTAATAAGGACCTTTGAAAATTTTATTCAGAAATGAATCCACACCTTAACTAATAATAACACTTTCAAAGGTCCTATTTACAAAGGGATTGACAACAGGATCTCTGAATAAGACTTGAGAGTGTTTTGTGGGGTTCATGATTCAATCCCCAACCACTCTGTTGCTTTAACATATTCTCTCCTTGCTGAGCTGGCAAGAGGGTCAATTTGATCCTGTGTCCATTTCCAGAGTTACTATTCAGTCACTATTATAGAGAAAGGGCATGGACTTGCCGATGATTTCCATAAGAACTGGGATGCATTTTTGTAAGGTAGAGCCACACCTAACATTTAAACAGACCACCTGGAGATGCATAAATGACCATTTCTGCAGTGCACTTCTTTCCCTCAGTTTGCTTTTTCTTAAAATACAGACACCTGTGCTTCTCTGATGTTACTAATACAGCCCTCCCGACTTTGAGTAGTATTCAATTCCAACATTTCTTTTTTCCAGTCATTAACAGTGTAACTAAAGGAGAAAATTGAAATTAAAAATCAAGTGCTAAGTAATGAACTGATATGTTATTTTTGACTGGTTACTGTTTATATTATAATAGGAAGATCTTTTAATTTTCATTTCTAATGAGATGATGTGACAATGAGCCAAAGTGTCCATTGTATGTTTTTTTTTGTAGGGCCATAATGCTTTTTAATATCCCTCAAGTTTTACTGCCTTCAGATGATCTCCTACTTATAATTGCATAAAATAATCATGCCGAAGAATACAGACTAGATAAGAGTAAGGCACAATTAAAACTGACATTTCCTTTTTGCCATATTAACACTCACATTTCAGTTTTATACAATCAGGAAAAAATCCATTTACCAGACACAAATGTCACCTACTCTTTCAAAGGAACAACACAATTCATCATACTTACACTCTGGGAGTTAATCATAGCCTCCCTCTATAAGTTATTTAACTAGAACAATCCTTACATTTATAACTTTGAAAATGAATGTCATGTGGAAACCTGCATGAACATTTCTGGTCTTTCTCTTTGAATCCATGTGAACAGTTATAGCCGCCTTGGATTTATTTTTTATCTTCTTCCAGTTACATCAACTACTCATAAAAGAATTCCTATGTTTGAAAGACTTGGTTTTCTGACGTCTCTTTGTTCAGAGGGAGGGTTTTGCAGTTTCAACTCTGGTATTTCTTTTATTAGTCAAATCTGTAACCAAGTTAATAAACAACAGGGTCCTTGGTGACCCAGGTTCAAAAATTACTGATGGATCACTTGTGTAATGAACTTTGGGGAAAAAAAATCAAACATAATCCACTACCAGTGGGTACATGGCCTAGAGAGATGGGAAATAGAATTCAGAGCATTTAATAGAATCAGATTGGCAAACAATAAGAATTTAATTTTTAAAATCATATGCCACTTAACTTATAATTTCTAGCAAGTAATGTATTTAAAAGATCATACTTCTCCTTTCCTTTATCAATTTTTAATAAAATGAATAAATCATATGGTGCTATGAGAGTTGATCAAATGAACAAATGCAGAAGTATTCAATCAAAGAATAAGAAAAATAATTTTTAAAAGTGGTAATAAGTGCTATCATTTTTGAGCATATTGTTCCATACTTTCTTCCTCTAAATATACTCACATATGCACATGTAACATTTACAAATGAATGCTCATTAAACAAAAAAAGTATTTTATATTGGGAGATATAGATTATCAGATGCTATTTTAGTCTAAGAGATATGTGAATCTATTTTTTTCTCAGTATATTGATATACCTGATTTGAATTCCATTTGAGCTCAGTCAGCTGTATTAAAGTAACATCAGTGTTTAAATCAAAATGCATTGTAAATTTGTGCTCTTTCCAATGTTTCACCATTTTAAAATATAATTCTATGGTTATCAAACAATTTATTTATCCCCAAGAATTCTTTTTGTTTCTTTTTCATTTTTTACAATTATAAAACAATTCCAGAAGAACTCTTGTTCAAACTATTTTCTTTTCATATTGTCAGACTGGTTGCTAGCCATATATGCTATTTGGAAAATTTGCAACCCCCCATTAGTGAATCCTAGCACAGATTATAGGATTTTTGGAGAAATCCCTGAAATCCTATGGAGATATCTACTCTCATTTTGAGAAACATCTTTGGCTTGCTCTGGGTCTTAGTATACTGAGACTGAACACTTAACCATTAGCCACCAATTACCCTAGAACTACACCAATTACCCTAGAATTACATCAAGAATGCTGAGTTATCTGAATGGGCACACCATAAAGCTGAGCATGTGCAGCAGCCCTCCATTATCAAATGGATGTGATATATTAAAGCAAGGATTTAAGCAGGCACTGATGTCACAAGATAAGTGAAGAACTGGCCCAAATGCCAATGGCCCCTACTCCTTCTACATTATCTTCTCTCATCCAGTCCATAGCAATGGCCTCTTGGGTAGTTCTCTATGATAAGTTGACTGAGGAAGTGAAAACAGGGCATGATTTACAGGCCATTTTGCAAAATGTGTAGGTACCACCTGAAACATCTATGGCCCCTTTCTTGCATATCCCTGAAGGACATGTGAAAAGGAAATGCTACTAGGTGGCAGAACTTCAAGGAGTGGCCCTGGTTGTTCATTTGCTTTGAATGAGAAATGACCAGACATGTGATCGAACAGTGATATATGGGTTATCACCAATTTAATTGTTTATTTGGATAGTCAGGCATGTGGAAGGAACATGATTAGAAAATTGTTGAAAAGGAGATCTTGGAGAGAGACATGTGAATAGAACTGATCTTTCTGAATGGTAAATATGTTAAGATCTGTTTCCCTTGTGAATGCTCATCAAAGTGTGCCCTCAGCCTTGAGGATTTTTATAATCAAGTGAACAGAATGTCCATTTCTGTGGAAACCAGTCAGACTCTTTTTAGAATGGCACTTCTCATTGTCTCATGGACAAAGTAGTCAAGGTGGCAGGAATGGAGGTTATGCATGGATTCAGCAGCATGCCCATCCACACTCCATGGCAGACCTGACTGCAATAACTGTGCACTGCTACACAGTACGTTGTGGAAATACAGGCTTAGACAGAACATTTTAACTTTCAGCAAACGACCGTTTTATTACAGCACAATGTGTCCAAAGGAGCATGTGAAGAGATCCCATTGTGTTTGGGCACCTCGGGAGACCAACTGCTCTGGTAGGGTCAGTGGATGGCGCACTTAAATGTTTTGGAGAGGAGAGACGCTATACTGCTTGAGTGTTGATTATTTATATACTGCAGTAAGAGGCAACTCTGCCTCTCAGAGTTCTCTCCCTGATAAGCAGCTGGAGCTTATTTTTCCCAGGATCCCTTTCAAAGTTTGGTCAGTCCTTTTCATTAAACCTAGTATCACCAAGGCTGTGGAATGGAAGAGACTGACACATCTGCACACACTAGAAAAGGAGGCAGGAGCCAGGCAATGGTCAGGAAATTGCTGCTGAGCATGTACCTGTAATATTCCCAGAAGGGAGTATCTGTTTCCCTTCCTTTTCCAGGTTCTAAAGTCTGCCAGAATTTCTTGGTTAGTGGTTGCCTTACTCTGCCTGGGCAGATGTCATAACATCTCCCTTTGCTACTCTCCTACTCCATCTTTCCCTTGTGATTATGTTGGCCCACGTACATAATACAGGGTAATCATCTCCAGATCCTTACTTTAAATACATTTGTAAAGTTCCTTTTGCTCTTAAAGGATGCATGTACACAAATTCTGGAGATTAGGACTTGGGCATCTTTGGGACAATTTACTCTATGTACCACATTTGTGTGTAAGGATTGTGAAATAGTTTGTCATAATAGTCATGGAGATATGAAAGACTGATAATTATTTGTCAAATGGAATTTAAAAGGCTCACTGTTAAAATAAGACAATTGGGGTAACAATATGATAACTGCTTGAATGTAATATATCAAATATGGTATAGGCATGAATTGATAAATGTAATATAGGAAACATTGCTCTGAGTTGGAGTGATTTAGAGAGATGATTTAATTTGATTTTTACTTTAAATTTTAGAAGTTTATTCTTTTGTTGGTTTTCCATATTTTAGCATGTGTTAACTGGAATAGCAGATATGAGACATAATCTTGGCAAATTTGCAAATAAGAATGATGTTTTTGAAAAATAAAATTCTAGGGAAGCAGCTGTGGCTCAATCAGTAGGGCTCCCGTTTACCATATGGGAGGCCCCAGGTTCAGTTCCCAGGGCCTCCTGGTGAAGGCAAGCCCGCCCGCACGGCGTGGTTAGCTGATCCAGCGAGCACAAGCAGCAAGGAGGGGATAAATGAATAAATAAATAAAAATCAAATCTTTAAAAAAAAAAAAAGAAAAATAAAATTCTATTTTATTCCTTTTAAATTCAAAATAGTATCTCATAAGATTAATATATTGTGTATAAATGTTCTTATTGATTAAAAATTTTAAGCAATGTCTTTGTTTTGGTATTACAAAAATTCCTAAAATAAATTCTTCATGCTTTCAATAAACATACATGTTTGACAAGTAATTCTGGCTGCAATGTGTGAAACCAAGATAATCTTTAATCTGTCTTCAAGTATATTTCCAGTAGTATAATTGACGTAAACAGCTTGGTGTGTATGTTACCATGGACAGGAGTAAACCAGACAAAACTTTAGTGAACTTTTAGTGGCTGCATATGGACTTTCATGATAGATTAGAATTCCAAAGTTTCCCAGCCATATACTGAATCTACAACTATTAGTCAATTCTTTCTCCTAAGTCCTCATCAGGGAATCAGGGTGGTATACCAAAGCCTAGGGCAGGATAACTTATTGTCCTAGATCAAGTCGCCTGTCTCTGAATGTTTGAATCCTTCAGATTCAGAAGCATAACATTGGGGCAGAAGAGCTTAGACAAATATCTCCAAGGTAGTCCACCAAATCTACAGAGTATAGGGTAGCTCTCCTCCAAAGGCTGGAAGCAGGCTAGCAGGAAGAGAAAAATCTCAAGGGGTACATTAAACAGGGAGACTGGAAAAGAAAGAAAACTCACCAGTGTGAAGACAATGAACTAACATCTTTTTAATGCTGAAAAGGACAAGAACAAAAAACTGCCAATCTAAAACTCTTTATGCAGTAAAATATCCATTAAAAATGAGGTGAAATAAAGTCAGTTTTTATGCAGAAAAGTGGGATATATTATATTCAGAGGAACTGCATTTAAATAATGCTGAAAAAGGTCTTCATGCTAAAAAGGTATGATACCAGGAACCTAGAATCTGCAAAAACAAAGAGAAACAGAAAGTGTAAATATATGTGAAAATATTTAAAAATCCACTCTTTTCTTAGACAATTTACATGTATATGTATATTTTGTATTTATTAATTATCCTTACAAAATGAAAAGAAGATTGGAAATAAAGAAATGTAACTCATTTTCCACAGAAAAAATAATTTTATAAGTAGAAAACTCCATGGAAGCTTTTAAAAGTTCTTGAATTAGTAAATGAATTTAGGAAAGTTTCAGCATACAAGGTCAATGAACAAGGTCCATGTGCTAGCAACAAATAATTGGAAAATTATGTAAAAGTAATTCTATATATAATATTGTCTATAACACCAATACTTAGGAATAAGTCTATCAAAATATGTACTAGACCTATACATTAATAACTTTAAATCCTAGCTATGAAATTAGTGAAATCCTAAATAAATTGAGGGGTATACCATGTTCATGGATTGGAAGATACATCTTGTTAAGTTGTCAAATTCATATTCTTTTGACAGTTTCAATGAAATTCAGTCTAAAATACAACCATCTTTTTTGAATAAATTGACAAACTAATTCTAAAACTTATAGGAATTTTCAAATATCTATAAGTGTCAAAACAGTATTGAATAAAAAGAACCAATTAAGGGAACTACAGTACATTATTTCAAGGTCTGGTATAAAACCACATTAATCAAAGTACTGTGGTATTTGACTGAGGATAGAAAATTGATCATTGGGGCATCACAGAGTATCCAGATCTTGACCCACATAAATATGGTCAACAGATTTGACCAATGATACAGTCAAATAATAAGAAAAGAAAAAAATAATTTGAATAAATAGAGGTAGAAAAATTGGATGTACTTAAAAGAAAAATAACCTCTTTCACATTCCATGCACAAAATAGACCGTGAAGCTAAAACCCAACCAAAACTCATATGCATTTAGCAATAACTCTCTATACTCCCTCTCCTGTACCCACAACCCTGCCTTTTATCTCTATGAACTTGCTTATTCTATGTATGCCATACAAGAGAAATCATATAATATTTGAGCTTTTTGTGCCTTGCTTATTTCTTTCTACATGATGTCTTGTTCATCCACGTCTATTTATGGCTGAATAATAGTCCATTGAATGAAATCTACCACATAGAACTTCATTTTTAAAGGACTTTTTCCTCACTAACTTTCTTCAAGACTTCCTCTTTTTATTATTATATATTAGAGTATTAGTTTTCTTTATGACATTACATTAAAAAAATTATATACTTTTACAAGATAGCAGTCCATAAAATGTTTTTTTGATCTTTCAATATATCAACATAATTTCCAGATAAATATTATAAATATAACACCAAATAATGATATATTATATTTTAATTAAGCAATTTTGCAAAATATATAATAATCTATCTATGTTTGTTAAAGATTATATTGCCATTTTCATGATCTAAACATTGGATGTTTTAAACAAAATTAGTTTTCTTGAGATGTTCCTTGAGGTATTCTTGATGATTATGTGCAAAGGCAGTATCATATGCTATAGCAACCAGAACCCTAAATCTTTGGAAAATTATTTTAATATAAATTTTATATATGCATGTATATGTTCATATAATTAGTTATCATATGATTGATATACAATCATTTGACCTAAAATGATGTCTCAGTTAATGTAGCTTTTAATCTTTGACATATCCCAAAACTAAAATCAAATAATATAAAAAGATGGTTAAATTTTTATTCAAAGTTTGAAAATACAGCTTAATTTACTCATTTTATTATTTTCTGATTAGTTTTAGAAGTTAGAAATTAGTTTTGCATTTTCTTTATTAAATATTGATTCTCTTTTCTATGGGGGTCAGTTTCTGAGGTTTTTTTAATTCAATATATTGGAAGGTCACATATTAAGTATCATTTATGCACTAGATTTTGTACACACTTGTGTGCATAATAAACAAATATTTTCTTTTAATGGCAGATTTAAATAGACAATATAAACAGAACATTGCATGAAATTAATGCGAAAAATGACGAAAGTTAAAACATCAGGTAGGATAGATACTTTTCCAGTCTTGGAGTGTATCTTCATCTGGTGGGGGATAAAGGCAAAGCCCTTAAGTAGTAGTGACTGTTAAGCTGAGACGTAAATGAAGAATAGAAGTGAGATAAAAGAATAGGGAATACACATATATGCATATATATTTATATATCATTTTGCAAATGTTTGTATGTATTGTGAGAATTTTGATTTTTACCCACAATAAAAATAAATAAAAAATTTAAAAAAAAGGTCTGAGGAGGGAAAGGATGCAGGGAGCAGCTGTTTCCGGTGAATCAGCCCTTCCCTAGCTGCTGTGGGTGTGCACATGGTGGAACCCTAGATAAAACTTGGGATGGTCACACAGACACTGACTATTTTAATTATGTAAATTGAAGTTGAATATAAAATGGTACTATCAAACTTGATTTAATTATTTATTACATACAAAATTATAATGTTATTTGTAAGATAAGAAATTAATCTGCTTTTGGTGAGCAATTGATGGAATTTTGCAAAAATTTGCATAATGGACCGCCCATGGAATCTACAATTTTTTAAAGCATCCTTATCCTGAGAAGAGACATTTTGGTCCCTGGAAGACAATAAATGCAATTATTATATCATTACAATATGTTTTTAAATTTCATTCAATATTAATAAAGTTTTCCAAATTAAAAAAAAAAAAGAATAGGGAAAAATGTTTTCTGAAGAGCCATAGGAAGTGCAAAATCCTGGTGATATCAGGTGAAAAAACAAAGTGTGGCCATGAGATCTGTACTATAGCAAGGTGAGAGACAACTGACAGATAAGAAAATTTATTCCATAGTGGAGTGAGTTATTTCCTTTAAGAAAAATTGACAGACATTCTGTGTTTTTGTAATGGACAACCCATTTTTTTCATGAAAAAATTCATTATTACTTTAATTATAAGTTTTCATTTTTATTTCTGTTTCAATTATCTTAGACTTCCAGATATAATGATAGTTTGGTTCCTTGATTTCTTTTAAAAGCCATTAAATTTCCATGAGGTACAAAATTTCATTGCTTAATTAACTATATTTTGAATTTGGATATTTACATTTTGTTTTAGCAGTAGGGTGTTTCCAATGCTATTTTTATAGACCTTGATATTCCTCAATGCAATGATCATTATGACCTTGTTCTTACCATTTCATATACCCTTTGAAAAGAGCTGTCCCTCACATTAATTTAGGATATTTTAAATTCTGCCTAATCTTTTGACATTCTATATGTATATGTATATGTGTGTGCTTATGAATATACACCAAGATCCTAAATATTCAAATTCTGCTTCCATTTAAAGCACATTTATTTGAATATATGTTTATTTTTTGTTTATGCTACTTATTGATTGTATCATGTCACTTCTTGATAATGCTGCTTTTTCTTATTTAAAAATTTTAGACTTAAAACTAAAATGTACATTAAATATAAAAAGACATTGAATAATGAAAAGGATTAAAGTTCTTATTTTGTTGAAATATGGGAGGATTAAAGTTCTTATTTTGTTGAAATATGGGATAAGGAAGTAATTTTTCCTTGGTGTTTCTTACTTCTGATCTTCTGCTAAAATGACTTTACTAATACAGATAATAAATTGAAATAGCACAAATAAATATTCAGCAAAACTGATTAAGAAAAAAAAAAGTACATTAAATACATTCTGAGATGATTTAATTTTGTTTTAATCCATGCTTGGAACTCATCCTGTCAGAACAAGGCATTTGATAAATTTTAATTTAATGAATTATTGTATTTTTCAGAAAAACATTTAGATTAGTTGAGGAATTAAACACTTTCAACCTAGTATTTTCTTACAAATCCAAAAATTTAAGATGAGTGCTTTTATTTTCTTCCTTTATTTTTCATTTTTTAAATTTTGATTTCAATATTTGTTTACTATATTGGAAGTAAAATCAAGCTTACATTGACTAGAAAAATATGATGTCTTCTAATTATGGTTATTATATTAACAGAGGTTTATTTGCAAGAACATTCAAAGAGTAAATTTTTGTGTTGTGGTGTGAATGTTCCAAAAGCAATCATTTTTCAAGGAGGTTAATTTGGATAGAATGCAGATCAAGAAGAGACTTCATTATCTCCCTTGTTTTAGGTGTAGTATCAGTACCATTATGATTAAGGGTTGACCTCTAACCACATCTCCATCAGTCAATACATGGTTAAGTGGAAAATAAGCTCTTTGTTTCCCATATCTTTTTCCTCCCACTACATAATCTTTATAATAAAACTAACAGATCTTACCATGTGAGAGATCTTGCACTAACTACTTCCCATGATTATCTGGCTGGAAAACATATCTGGAATACATACCTCCTTGTGTTTCACCACTTCTCTACTCCATCTTTACACCCTGTCCTCCAAATTACCTGGATAAGACTACTTATTTGTGATTTTCACTTTGAGCATCACTGCCACTGGAAAGTCTTTTAAACTTTCTGTCCCAAGGAGAGAGGGTGTGAGGAATAGAATAGATGGAACATGGGGCACTTTGGGGGTGAAGGAAGTGTAAATATCTTGCAATGATGAATTCAGGTCACTTTAAATTTCATCAAAATTTATAAAAGAGTATGGTCTAAAATGTAAACCATAACATAAACCATTAAGCATGGTTAGTAGCTATGTTTCAATATTTGTACATTAGTTGTAACAAATGTACCATCCACATATAAAATATTATTAATAGGGGAAGGGGGAAAGGGGGAGGATGTGGGGAATATGGAAATCCCCCATATTCTGTATGTGACTTTTCTATAACCTAAAACTCCTTTGAAGACAAAACAAAAAATAAGGCACAAGGGGAATAAACAGAAGAAAATATCACTATACATACAAGACAACAGACCTTACAGTTATGAAAGACATAATGCCAAAAAATTATTTTTATGCTTTTCATTATTTTTTAATTCTAATTTTTTATTTTTTAAAAATTGCATTTTATTTCTTATTTTTAAAAATATTATTTCATTTTCTTATTGATTGTTTTAGTCTATTTCGTTGGCTTCATTTTTGAATAAGTTTTTGATCACAGAAGGGTTGCGACTGTGGCAGAGGAGGAACATTTTTGTGGAGTATCAGTGATGGGGGATACATCAGAGGAGGGTCATGTGGACACATATATAAGGCATATAAATTTGTTCAATTGCTCATGAGTCATTGCCACAGGTGGGTGGATATTCACACAATACCCGAAAGAATATCAAATTCCTGATCTGGGGAGGTCTGCGATATTCACTAATGGAATAGAAAGAATCTCATGAACAAAGGAACAATGGCTAGTGAAGGAGGATGGTCCATTCATGGACCCTTAATATAGCTGACTATACTTATGAATCTTTACATCATCCCCTGTTTCCAGGGACACAGTCCCCAATGAAGCCTGCATTCTTGGATTTTTGTGTGTTTTTTTTGCCAAATTACTGTTATCCAAAAAGTTCATTAATGATTCTTGAATGTATGTCACCAAGAAACATTTTAATCCTTTAGTGGCATATACATCAATATTTAAAAAAATTATTCTCCAAAAGGTAAAGTGTCAGTTTCTGAATATCATCTCTTCCACCTGTGAATAGATTTCCTGACATTACTGACTTTAAATTAATTTATTTTATTTTCAAAGATGGAGAGAGCAAGAAAATTTTGGGGTAGTCTGTCAGATTTATTGAAGATCGCAATCTCAGGGAGCTGTATGCATACCCAGACATGCCAGTAAAGGTGAAGGTATAAATGTACCCATCAAAATATCACTTCAGCATTACATTCTTAATATTGCCATGTTCAAACAACTCACAGAAGCTCTGTTTACTAACAGATGAGCAAGTATGATGAAATTTTTCTTGGATTGAAATTTCCTTTGCAAGATTCAGTCATATTTTGCTCCTGAGGAGAAAATGGCTTTCAGCAATAATTTTTATATTTTGTAATGTAACCAACATATATTTATTCATGACACATCAGTTTTTTAGAATTCCTCTAGGAGATAAATGTCAGTTTTGGGGAGGCTTTTTTTGCATAAGACAATAATAAATCCACACCTAACTTAATATAAGAAATATACATGGCAACTTTGGCTATACATTTAACCTCAAATTATAATTAATAACTATTCCTGTAGGTACAGAAATCGATCAGCAAGTACTTTATCCTCATCCTCCAAAATGAATAATTTATTGGATGAAGTGACAGCAGCTCATTAAAGAACTCTGTGTTCATTTGACCATTTGATTGCCAGTGAGAGTACACAGATATCTTTAAATTATGCTTTACACTTTTGTAAACTTTTATTGTATAAGAAGTTGTAATGCAGGGCATTTTTACTCATTGCTTATAAACTCGTTTCTCTTTTACTATCAATACTACTGTTACATTAATTTTCTCAACAGTTTTGTAAAATATTTTGTAAAATATTTTCCATTGGACATTCCTCCAACCAATCCTGCATGCTCACTTTCATACAAATAGATGAAAAGTTTTATATCTCAATTAGAAAACATTAAAATACAATTCTTAAAAAATAACTTTTGGAATGACATTAAATTAATAATATTATGTTTTAAATTAGAGTAAAAACCATTGTTTGATCAAATATAGGGTTAACATTCCTTAAAGCACTACTCATATGTATCACAATGATATCCAAATACATGAAATAGGAGTAATTTTATGAAAAAGTCCATAAAGGATGAATTAGGGTTAATATAAAAATGCAAAGAACACAGTCAGCAAGAAAATAATAGCTCTTACAATAATGAGAAACGGAGGATTAATGTATCCTCCAAATGAAAACACATAAAAATGTTGCATAAAATTTAATTAAGATACTCTTGAGTCTATAGCCAAAATCATTGCAAAGTTGTAAATAAGTAATCATAAAGATACAACCTAAGTAGAGCAATGAACTATAAAATGACTTTTGTGTGCTCAGGAGAGCTTATGCTAGAGGACGGAGCAGGAGGTTGTATTATGGATCCCAGGGACTTAGGTGCAAAGTCTCAGAATCTATATGGTGGCAGCACATGAAATGACACAAAAAAATAAAGTCAGAACTAGTAAACCATTGCACACTCAATGAAAGTTTGAGTTAGAAAATATGAACATTTCCATAGAGTACATTTTTTGGAAAAAATATTGTGTACCATGTATTAGATATGTGTGACACCCTGTACCTACATTAACAAAAATTAAGCCCTTACATTCCCAGTTTTCTCATAATAATCTAAATAGTTATGTATAATTTAGAAACCCACATCAATATAATTCCTTGGAAATTAAGTTATTCCCATTTAATTAATTACTGGCCTGAAAGCATTGAAATGCTTGGATTAATACATTAAAGCTGATTTTTTTTGCAATTAATGTCGTGGATACCAGGAATTTGCATTGTGTTTTAATGTTATTTGACAGATGGAGAATATAAAATAATTTTCATTTTGCCATACAATACTGTGCATATTTTATACAAATTCAACTTTCCTTAATATTCTAAGCAAAGAGTGTAACTGTAGACAGACTTGCATGTAAGATAGACAGGAAAGAGTGAGTAGAAATTTGTTAAAAGAGAGAAACAAAGTTTTAAAATTGTAATAATGCAAAAATTCTTATCAGATGCCAAACAATGAAGAACTGTAGAGTGAGGAATAAACTATTTGGCACATATTTGCACTTTATTACTAACTGTAACTATTTGATATTACTTATGAATTCCAAAAATAAATTTTGTATTATGTTTGTAAACTGGTCTGTTCCTCTGTGCATATTAGATTGTATTGTATTCAAAGGTTTCACTTTACTTGATTAAATTTTGATCAAGGCTTTGAGTCGGCCACATCAGCAGGATGTTGATTGCCTGCCCCTTTGGTGTGCAGGGAGTAACAGAGAAAATGAAACAGCAGAGGAGGGAGTTGGAGTTTTGATGCTGGGTCCCAGAGAAGGAAATATCCAAAGAAGCAGATAAGTGAGGAAAGATAAGGCTCCATTAGACACTGCAGAGTCCCCAGGAAGAGAATGAGCCTGATAGTCTATAACTGACTTTGTGAAGAAAGCAGAGCAGCTGAACGTCAAAAGAAAGCCCCTGGAGAGAGACAAGCTTTATGCTAACCTATAGCTGAGAACTGAAGGAGCTGGGACCATGAGCCTGAGGAGAAAGAGGAAGGTCAAACTCTTACAGAGACCAGCAGCCATCTAGCTCTAATACGTGGCAACAGACTTTGGTGAGGAAAGTAACTTATGCTTTATGGCCTTGTGATTACAAGATTCTACCCTAATTAAATACCCTTTCTAAGAGCTAGCATATTTCTGGTATTTTGCATTAGCACTGCTTTGGCTGACTAATACTCTAAACAAACGACAAGGAAAGACATTAAAATGTTGAAGAAGTTTAATATTTGGTTTTAAGGTTCAGCTGCAATTGGCAGTCCCAGATAATTATATGGATAATTCCCATCCAATGTGCAGATAAATAAAATAGAAATTGGAAACAAAAGTAGTAAAAGGGAAGAATTCCTAAAATGTTGACATGTGATACAGTATTCTGCTTTGATTAAAAAAAACATTCCATGATATTTCGAAAACACATCAGTGAAAACTATGCTTCTAGTGTAATGATACTGCTTATAATCCAATTACGCAAAATTTGTATGCATATTAGAAGATTGTCTGAGTTTGTTGAGCCATCATTTGCTGCAAATTGATGTTAACACCTCTCCCCTTCCAGCAAATATCTCTGAATTATAAATGGAAATTGAATAGAAGTTAGGGTTCAAAGATGAGTAACCACAGAATAACGTTTATTTTGCTGAGACTGACAACCCACAACTGAAGGTTCTTATTTTCATTTTTCTATTTCTCACCTATATATTGAGAGTAACTGGGTACCTGACAATCATCTCCCTTACGTTCATGGATTCAAACATTAAAACTGCCATGTACTTTTTCCTAAAATATTACTTCTTCTTGTATGCCCAGATACTTGTACAACATATCAACAGGTAACAAGACAATCACATAGAATGATGTTTTCATTCAAAAAATTTTTATACATAATTCTTTATTGTGTCAGAATTTTTTCTTCTGGTCATTATGTCCTATGACTGCTATGTAGCCACCTGCAAACCCATGCATTACATGACCATCATTAAAACAGGGTCTGTGGAAGACTTGTCATGTTTGCTGGGCAGCTGGTTTGTAGATTTTATTCCCACCATTTAATATGGGCCTAAATCTGAAGTTCTAAGACTCTACTGTCATTGAGCAATTGGTTGTAATGTATACCCCCTTCCTAAAGATACATGGCTCATAGAACAGATGGTTATATTCTTTGCTGTGCTGATCTTTATCATGACACTTGTATGTGAACTTCTATGCTATTCATCTTCAAGCCCATTCTACAATTCCCTTCTGCCCAAGAAAGGAAAAAGTCATATGCTACCTACTCTATTCACATGATTGTGGTCTCCACATGGCAGCTGTATCTTCATCTACGTCAAACATCAGCAAAAGAATCAGTGACTATTAATAAGGGTGTGAGAGTGTTAACTACTGCCTTCGATCTTGTGTTGAACCCCTTCATTTACACCCTGAGGAACAAGCAAGTAAAACAAGATTTTAATGACTCAAACAAGAAAATTTTATGATTCTCAAAGAAGTAACAGAATTCACTTTTGTAGAAGAATAAAATTTTCATGAAAAATCATTAGTCCCTAATATCTTTAATCTTTTATTCCCTTCCCCCCAATCAGGATTACATTTCTTAGTAAGAGAATATGATACATTTTCAGGAAACAAAAATGACTTCACATCTAACCAAACCTTTAAAAATGCAATAACAAAAAACTGAACAACAAAATAAACAGAATCAATGAGTTCATCTTCATAAATATTCGAGATTGAATAATTTGCTACTTGCCTATACCAATTCCAGGTTTTGAGTTGCTTTGTTATTTTAGAAACCATTCCATGTTATTTTAATTAACTAGGTTAATTGATGATTTAAAGACTGTTGATTTAATATAAAAGATGACAGTTAAATGGAAACAATATTGTTAACAGTGTTTATTTTTGCATTGTAATGACAATTATTTCAACAGGTCTATTTTAAAAATGTTGCAGACCTATTATGTTTCATACAAGTTAATAAATTTATAAATATTTTTATTGTATCTTTAAGACACTAATAGAAAAAGTGTTGTTAATGAGAGTTAAATAATGTTAGGAAGAAATAAAGTCAGAATGCAATTCCATTTTTATCAGACTCTAAAGCCTGTGTTTGTTACAGCATATGTTGATGCAGTGACACACAATTTAACATCATGGTATGCTCAGGGGACAACTTAGAAAAATTTATACTGAAACAGTTATAGTTTAAATCAAGAAAACTGAAATTTATGCAGTTTTAATGTCAATAATTTTCAAATAATAGCATCCATTTTAATGTCTTCATGTGTTAGAGCAGAATGGGAAATATTTATTTCATTAGAATATTTTGTATCATAATTACAAAAATAAATTTATACTTTAACATAGAGCAAAAAAAAGCAGACAGCTTTGTTCAAAAAAGTGAGGTCAAAAGCAAATGTACTCTCTTTTGGGAAGGTAGCTATAAGTGGAATGACATATGAAATGGTATACAGAACAGAGCACATATTATTCATAATTATGCAATTTTGCAGAGAGGCCAAGAAAAGAAGACAACAGATTACCAAAAAAGCCACTGTCTGTGATCAATTAATTTCAAAAGATGCAAGGATATGTAGAATTTATTGGACTCCCTCTAGACACTGATGTTCCTATGATCAGGTGTTTTATATATGCTCTGCCCTAATGGATCCTCAAGGTTGATCCTTGAAATCTTTTCCTTTTTACAATATCATCTAGATTTTGAGACCATTGGCTTATACTAGCTTTTAAATTCCACACAACAAGAGTTTTATTCTAAATGATTTTTTTCCAATACGACTCTTGCCCATATTACCAGATGACAAAAACTCTTTTTTGATATTCCTTGACTATAAACTTTGTAATGGATACCCATACCATCATCATCCTACTTATTCATGTATTAGGATTAATTATATAGAAAATAAACCACAATAATAATGAATTTACATTGAGCAGTCTGACCGTGATGGGCCCTGATCTAGCTGATAGCTTCCTGAATGAATGGTGAGTAAAAGAGGCCAAATTACTTAATTCACTATTAAGAAAGGAAATCCAGCCACCCCTGAAGGAGACTATAATAATGGCCATGTTCTAAGGATAATCTTGGTGTGAGAACTCCAATCTGTCCTATCCAGTCCCTCTCATTGCCAGACCAATAAATTTAGCTGTGGACACCTGGATCAAATCCTGTCTAAAATTCTCCAAACTCATGTTTTATGAAACAACTAACATAATATGTTTATTAACATATTTAAAATACATGATTTTTTAGTAAATATGAGAAATATATGGGTCTACCAAGTTCCATTGAATTTCTACACTGAGAAATAGTCATCAAACAAAATTAGCAGAGATAGAGCATTATTTATTCCTAATTCTGTAAGTCAATCAGACCAGCTCAAGTAGGACTTGCATTAGAATAGGCTCTATCAATCTGAGCTCAAGCAGTTCTCTCAGGAAAAGCTGTACTTGTGTGCAATAGATTCAGTAATGAAACCTACAATTAACTTAATCCCTTGAATCTTTGAATATGTGACCTTACACAGTAAAAGAAAATTGACAAATGTGAAGTTATAAATGGTAAAATGAAGAGATTTTCTGGATTATCTAGGTGCGCACAATGTAATAAAAAAGTTTCTTATAAGAAAAAATCAGGAGGATCATGTTACCAGTAGAACATATGACAAAGGAAGCAAGTTTTTGGAGGGATGCAAGGAAGGGATCATGAAAAAAGGGATGCAGATTATCTTTAGAAACTGAAAAAGGGAAGGATGCAGGTTCTTTTGAGAAGCTTCTAAAAAGTACAGAGCCCTGCCAAACTATTGATATAAGACTTCAGACCTGAAGAAATTAAGTGAATAAATAGGTTTTATTTTAAGCAACTAAATCTGTGGTAATTTTTGACTGCAGTAAATAGGCTGAATTTTTATGACTTTCTATCTTCACTTTTAAAATCTCTTTACTCATCATTAGGAAAGATATGATGGTTTCTTAAGGTTGGGTGCATAGGATTTCTGATCAGTCAATTTTGAGGGACGGTTCTGGAAGTTCTGGTTATTCAACTGGAATTTCAGCTAATCAGTACCTTAGAAGTAGGGGTAATATAAACCTAGAATATAATAAGTATTTTCAACCCACCTAGAAATGCTAGTCTCAAAAAAATCTAATAGATATACAGATAAATTTTCCATCTGATAGAAGAAAGAATCAACTTTCTCTAAAGAAAAATGCATTCACAAATATCCATCATATCATTAAATCTACTTGGTTTACAAAGAAGCAAGACTTGGAAGCCATAGTCAGAGCACTAACATTCAGCAGTAAACAACCCTAACATGATTCAGCTGTTAAAATGAACAGAAATGTTAATTAAAACAGTTATTACAAATATGTTAAAAAATGTAGTGTAAACATTGCCATACTGAATAAAGATTTGGGAAAGAACAGCACACTATAGAAACCATAAATAGAACCAAGTGCAATTTCTAGTATAAGAAATGAAATATCTGAAATAAACAATTCTGAGTAGACAAAAGACTCGCAGAAGAAAGTGTGAGTTTGCTTGAAAATATAACAGGGGAAATTATCCTAATTTACAATAACATAAAAATATTGAAAAATATGCAGAATTTTGTGATCTGTGGGAATATATGAAATAGTCCCATGCATGTGTACTTAAATGCACTGAAAAAGAGGGAATTTGTAAAATAAAAGAGTTGAAGTAATAATGATTGAAAATACTTCAAATTTGGTAAAATACCAAAGTTCTAAGAAGATCAAATATGAAGGTTAAAGTAAAGAAATAATGGTTATATATAGGACTTTGAGTATTTCCGATCAGTATTTTTGGTGAAAGAGAATTGGAAATGTTTATTTAATATTATGTTGTCTTTAACATATAAACAGTGGCATATGTATGTAAGTGAAAAATATACTCATATAAATATTTGTGTATGTGTGTATGTATTCATGTATGGGAGTAATATTTATTATTACTCCCATACATTATTACTTCAACCCTTTTTAATAATGTAAAAATAAATTTACATTATTTTTGTATACTCAAAAAACCTGTAGAATTTTAAAGAAAAAAATTTAATGCAGGATTACTATGGCAGAAAAAAAGTGATTCAAACAGAGAGAAGAATGGGTAAAAGGAGGCAAGGGATAAAATACAGAAACAGAAATAGCATCTCAATTCTCAGACAGTCACATCAAGTTCAAAGATTAGAAGACAGCATAATAATAATATAAATTCTTCCGAAATTGGTCTATAGGTTCCATATAATTTCTATTATAAAGCTCAGTAAGTATTTTATAATTTGCAAACAGGCTTATTCTAAAATTTATATGGCAAAGGAAAAGCAATAGAACAGCCACAATTACTTTGAAAGGAAGTACAAAGTGGGAAGAATCACTTTTTTCTATGTTAAGACTTAATATATAGTCACAGAAATCAAAATTGTAGTAAGAGAATGAAAAGACAATTTAAATAATGGGGGAAATATTGCAAATCACAGGCCAAAAAAAATATTTGCATCAGAAATATGTATTGAACTCTCAAAACTCATCATTAAAATAACAAAAAGGAAGCAATCTCAATAGAAAATGGACTGAAAACATGAGCAGATATTTCACGAAAAAGGATATACAGATAACAAGTAAGCACATGAAAATATCAAACTCCTTAGTCATTAGAGAAATGCAAATTTCCACCACAACACATCCACTACACATCTCTTAGAGAGGGTAAAATAAAATAGAGTGATAACTCAAAAGATTGGCAAGGATGCAGAGAAAGATTATCATTCATATCTTCCTGTTGGTGATGGAAAAAGATAGAGCCACCCTAGAAAGTAGCTCAGCAGTTCCTTTGGAAACTAAAATTGATTTACCTTTCTACCCAGCAATTGCATTCTTACATGTAGAATAGAATCTCACCCAGAGACTCTGAATTGAAACAATCCTGAAACAACTTGATTTCCACATTCTGGCCTGCAATCTGTGAGATTTCTATTGTTTAAGCACAAATTTGTGTCAATTTTTTATGGCAATACTAGGACAGTAATATACCAGGCACAGATAAAAACACTGAAATTTCTTCCCTTTAGGTTAACTGGTTGGGAATGATACTGAAAAGGAACAAAATAATGTCAATTCCATAGAGTTGGATAAGCAAGTTTACATAATATTTCCAAAAGCAGTGGCTGTGAAAACCTGCACAGTGATATCTAGAATATGGTTAGGTCCTCAAACCAGATGGAATCCCACATTACTGAACAATGGTCTGTAATCATGATCTGAGTCACTGAGTATCTATGTACATAAGAAGAAGTCATTTTGTTAGGGAGAAGGAATGGAGAAAAATTTTGTAATTTTAACTGATTCATTATGTGCCATGTATTACTTTGATCTTTATGCCATGGATAGTTCATAAAACATATTGAAATATAGTTTGTAAATATACTGATAAAATTAAACATAAACATCTTTTTCAGACAATAATGCCCTGGATCAGAAAATATTTTGTGAAATTAATTTGAAATCTGCAAGTGATATATTCCCTATGAAAACCAATTATCCAGAAAAGAAAATATATTCCAACTTCAAAAAAGTAGAAAACTGATTAAATGACTACAAAAAGGTTGAATGAAGAAGCAGAATAATTGAACTTAAAGGGAATATGAAATATGACACAGAGGAAAATGTCATGATTAACATGCCTTATGGAGGGAATTCCTATCGTCTTGCATTATTCACTTCAGGCAATGTCAGAATCTTAGTAGGTATCTTAGTTTTTTATAAAGTATTGTAGAAGTTGATGGAAGACAAATAATGTGAGCTACCTGTGGAACTGTGGCCTAAACATGTCCTTCAATATAAATGACACAAATCACAGACAGTTGTTCAAGCCCCACATATTTTCTTTGCACAGTGGTTATTCTAATGAATAAAGAAAGAGCTTGAGGAGCTCGGCTTTAGGTTCCAGCACTCATTCTGTTACTGAGGTTCTTCAGAAATATTTGAATTCTTAAAATCATTAGTATATGGCATGAGATTTCTGATTCATATCATTGACATTTCACTACTTCATTTCTAATCTCACATATTAAAAAAGGAAAGAGGAAATTTATAATAAATAATTTATAATACTAATAAATATAGAAAATGCCACTGAAAAGTTCAAAAGCCTTGATGGCACATCTCTTATCAGACAAAGAATAGAAGAGAAATTTTTAAATCTGAGAACAGATTTCTGCATAATTCTATAACCAAAACTACTTAGGTTAAAAAAGTGAGTGTGGAGCCTCAGTTAAAAAAAAGATGGATGTCTTTGCCAGTGCAAAAAGTCAAGAAGAAGAAATTAAATGTATATACATTGCTAATAAATAATTAAATCACAATTACTTACTGGAAGCAAATAAATATTTGAAAAACCATGTATTTTACCATATTTTAAAACTAAAACTGTAAAATATGCATAAGAATGGTCATGTCAAATTATAGAGAAATACTAGAAAAACTAAAAACAGTAAAAATTCTCAGCACACACAAAAAAGGATATTTTCTCATTTTGCAAATGTTTGTATGTATTGTGAGAATTTTGATTTTTACCCACAATAAAAATAAATTTTAAAAAAAGACAGTTATAGGTTGATTTGTTTCCCCAAATATATATATATATATTCATGTCTTAGCTCCCAAATATCTAACCCTATGTAGAAATTAATCATTGAAGATAATGTTAGTTAAAATGAAGCCAAACTGAACTAGGGTGGGCCCTAATCCAATATGATTAATGTCTTTAAAAGAAGAGAAAATTTGGACATAACAGAGAGACAGAGAAGATGAACATGCAGCAGAGGCAGAAAATGCCGTGAATTGTCAGAAATCATTGTCAGAACCTTGCAGACTTCACAGGAAGCCTGGAAACGACTGTGGATATATTTCAGTTTACTAGATTCTAGAATCATGAGACAATAAATTTCCATTATTTTCAGCTACCCAGACTGTGGCACTTATTATGGAAGCCCCAGGAAACTAAGACAGACATCTACAAAAATCTACAATTCACATCATGTTTAATGGAAAATACTGTTTTACCTCTAAGATTAGGAATAACACAAGGATATCAGCACATGCCACTTCTGTTCAACATTCAACTGGTGGATATGGTCAAGTAGTTAAGCCAAAAATAGAGTTTAAAAGCTTAGGTTTAATAGATGGATGAAAATAGTTGTCTTTATTTGCCTTAACAAGATCATCTTTGTTAAAAGTACATATCTTCTTTTTAAAAGTCAGAATTAACAAAAGAGGTTTTAAATGTTTCAGGATAATGATCCACATACAAATTCAAATGTATTAGTATATTAACAGAAAACCAACAGTAAATGAAAATTCAAATTACATCTAAAATACGAAATATTTGCACCTAAATCTGACAAAATACGAGAAAGACCTACGCACTGAAAACTACAAATTTTGCTTAAAGAATTTTAAAAAGAGATATTGAAATGGAGGTATATTCCAATTTCATGGATTGAAAGACTAAATTTTATTGAGTTAAATTCTGTGCAAATCAGTCTCTAGATTTAGTGCAATCCCATTAAAAATCTAAGCACAATTTATGTAAAAATTGACGAGATGAGTATAACTTAAATGGAAATACAAATAGACCTAGAATTGCCAAGTCAACTGTGAAGAAGAACAAAGTTGTAGGATCTAAAGTATCTGATTTATCATGTACTATAGAGCTACAGTCATTAAGAGAGTGCAATAATGGTACAAAATAATTGGCTATCCATATTTTTTTTAAAAATGAACATCTATCCCTACTTTGCACTATTTACCAAAATTAACACAAAATGAATATTGATATTGGGTTAGGCAAAAATATAAAACAAAAATTTGATATATTAAAAAAACTGATGAGAGGACGGGAAAGATGGTGGCTGAGCAAGGAGCTCCAAGAGTCATCTCTTCCTACAGGGCAGTTAGTAAACACCCTGAGCTACGTAAAGCACCTGTTTCAGGGGCCCAGCAGACCCGAAGGGCATCGTGCATCATCCTTGAAAGAACAGGAGGAAGAGCCTGCACATCTGCAATGAAGTTGTTTGAGCAGAGCACTCCACACCATGGAGGCCCATGCCATCCTCTACTGGCAGCACCAGCCTCTTCAGCATCTATTCAGAGGCTGGTGTTGGAAACTGTATTTCCCCAAAAGGGGGAGGAAGAGATGGCTGGCCACTGACTTCAGCTACTGTTTAGTAAATTCTGGTGGCTAAAGTATAATCCTAAGAGCAGCTAATGTTTGAAACTGCCCAAGTCAGAAACAGGCCAGCAGCTGCAATTTTAACTCCTCACCCTCCAAGAGGGGAAGCAGGATTGACTGAAAATCACAGTGATGCTATGGACCTTCTTGTATCCATCCACTCAGATCAGACTGCAGTCATAGCCTAAGTTCCAGCCCTGCCTCCAGCAGGGAGGAAGCTGACAGAAACTGCACCAACCTATCTGGCTAACTGCAGGTGATTTTTCCTGACACAGACTGCATAGTAGACACCTGTGGCTCCATCCATGTACCCTAATAGGATAGAAGATAATCTGTGTTTCCTTGGCCTGTCTGGGCAGCTGCAGGTCCTCACAAACTGGTTTGTTGAGCATCTTCAATTCCATCTTCTCTTCTCCACTCCCAAGGGGGTATAGTCTCTTTGGGCAACTGCAGGCAATTTCAGCTAGCACAAACTGGATATTAGGCCACCTCTACCTCCATCCCTGCTCTCCAATAAGTTAGGAGTAGAGCTATGTTTCCTCAGTCTTTCTAGGCAACTGCAGGCACCTTCAGCCTGGGTGAACTGGTTTGTTGAGCACCTTCTATTCCATCTCCATCCCTGACCTCCCCCCTATAAAGTAGGAGGGTTCTGATGTTTCCTCAGCCTCTCATGGCACTTATAGTTACTTTTAGCCTGAATAATCTCAACTGTTGAGTGCTTCTGGCTCCACCCATACCCCCTATAGGACAAGAAAGCATGGTGCCTTTCAGGACCACTGAATGCAAATTCAGCCATACAGATTATTTTTGGGCACTCCGGAGGGTCCGTCCCCTTCCATTTCATTATCTGGGGAAGAGGGGCATGGGTGCTATGTCCATCTACCTTGACAACTGCATCATTTTAGACCCAAAATGCTTAGATGATTGCCAAAACCTTCAGTGCCATCCCTGCTCCAGACAAGGGAGGAAGGGACATGAAGTTTGATCAGTCTCTCTGGGAAACTACATACATATTTGGCTTGCACGACTTGGATTTTTACACACGGCAGCAGCTCTGACCATAAGCTTGGCAGAGTAGAAATGTGGGAGAAGCTTCATTGGTTCCTGGAACCATGAGGGCAGCTGCCGCTTCCAAAGATTACAGTACCAACTACATCTTTGCCTCCTATGATACAACCAGCAAGGAAGAGCAAGAAAGCCCTAAACTAAAGAGAGAATATGCACCCAGAATAAATACATTTAGTAAGGCAGATGCCAAGACACAAACAAGAAAATTACAATCCATACCATGAAACAGGAAGATATGGCCCAGTCAAAGGGAAAATATTAGCCTCTGGATGACATAAAGGAGTTGAGATAACTAATCATAAATGTTCAAACAAATCTCTTTAATAAATTAAAGAGATGCCAAAGAGCTTAAGAATATTAAGAAGACACTGGGTAAGCACAAAGAAGAATTTGAAAGTGTACATAAAAAATATCATATCTTATGAGAATGAAAGTTACAATAAATGAAATTAAAAATACAATGGAAAAATATAAAAAGGCAAATGAAAGTATCAGTGAGCTTGAAGACATGGCCTAGGATGTGAACATACAAAAGAATAAATGAAGAAAAGAATAGACAAAAAGAACACTTTCCCAAGCAACCAAACAATGGCAAGAAATGTGCAAACATACGTGGTATTGATGTCCCAGAAGCAGAAGTGAAGGAAAAGGTGCAGAAGGATTATTTACAGAAATAATAGTGGAAAATTTCTGAAGCCTAATGAAGGACATAGATATCCATGTAGAAGGAGCACAACTTCCTCCCATCTGAATAAATCTGTATAGATCAACACCAAGACACACACTGCTCAGAAGGACAAATACCAGACAGGAAGCGAGAATTCTGAGAGCAGTAAGAGAAAAACGGTCATAAAATATAAGGGATACCCAATGAGATTAAGTGCAAATTGCTCATCAAAATCCCTGCAAGCAGGAAGGCAGTGGTAAGATATATTTTAGACACTGCAAGAGAAAAACTGCCAGTCAAGAATCTTATATCCAGCAAGATATAAGATTCTCATATGTTTTATAACCTCTTTCAAAAATGAGGGTGCATTTAGGTTTTCACAGATAAACAGAAACTGAGAGAGTTGATAACCTGGAGATTGACTATGCACGAAATACCAAAGGAAGTGCTACAGCTTGAAAAGAAAGGACAGGAGAGAGAGGCTTGCAAGAGAATGTAGAAATGAAGATTATATCAGTAAAAGTAACTAAAAGTGTAATAAGATTGATGAAAAAAATGTGACAGATAAAACCCAAAGGTCAAAATGTGTGAAATAAAAAATGCTTTTTGAGTAAACATATTGAATGCTCAAGGATTAAACTCTCCAATCAAAAGACACAGACTGGCAGAATGGATAAGGAAATATTAGCTATCTGTATGCTATCTACAAGAGACTCATCTTAGACCCAAGGATACCAATAGATTGAAAGCAAAAGGAGCTGTCTGTGTTTCTGGGAAGATGGCATTGAGGTAGATAGCCAGGACAGTGGAGAAAGGGCAAAAACCTACTCGAGGTAGCTGTTTGGGGATCTACAGAACAAGGTTGATCTAGGCATTATCCAGGAAGACACAAGACACATAATGAAACCAAAGTAAAACTGAGTTACTCGCCCCTGTGGCTGGAAATGGCACTAATGCAGCATGGTCAAGGTAAAAATCCCTGGTAAAACCCCTGGCTCATTGTGGCCAACTACGTGGGAGGGAGCATTCCCTGGGAGGAAGAGGGGTCTGGCAGAGGGTGGAGAGTGGTTTCTTTTCTGTGTTTGGCCAGCTGAAACACCTTTGAATCTCAAAAAGACCCCAAGCAGTACTTAGGCAGCCCCAGGGTTTCAGTTTATCAGCTACACACTGGTACCTTATGACTGGAAAGATATAGAGAGATTTTATTCTTGTTTTTGGGTTCTCAGATCTACTATTTTCTATAAATTCTTTTTTTTCCTTTATTTTATTTGCTTATACTGGGTATATCACCTGTGGAGAGCAGGCTGCAGGGTGATTGATTGATGGGTTCCGGCAGCCTGAGGTACTCCTTAGGTGCCTAAATTTAGAGGCTGTTTTTCCTGAATTTATTTGTGTGTGTGTTGTTGTTGTTTTTTTGTTTCTTGTTTCTTGTCTTTCCCCGTTGTTTCCTTTTTCTCTTTTATGTATTTTTTCAACCTACATAATTTCTCCATTCCTTCATTTTTCTCACTTCTCTCTTTTGTTGCTTTTCTTTCATTCCACCTCTTTTTGTTAGGACTTCATATTTTAATTTATTTATCTCTCCCTCACTCTCTCTCTTTTTTCCCTCTCTTCTTATTTTTCCAACCATTTAATTCATTATATATTTTTTCTCGATCTTGTTGCTTGTTTCATTTTTTCTATTCCATATTTTTTATTCTTATTCCTTTGTATTTTTTGTGGCTATTCACTCCTATCATTTATTTATTTATTTCCTTGCTCTTGTATGTTCCCTCTTCTACCTTTTAAATTATTATTACTATTATTCTTTTTCTCTTCTTATATCTTTTCTTTTCTCTGGTCCGAATATTTTTTTCAAGTCAACACAGGCAACTAAAAGGACAGAATAAAAGGAACCAGGTGTTCAAAAGGAAACTTACCTGACACATACTCAAAACATCAAAATAAAACATTACATTAGAAAGAGCACTTAACCAAGCTAATGAACCCATCAAAAATAACAGATGCCGAGACACCAACAAAAAATTACAAGCCGTACTAAGAAACAGGAAGATACAGCACAGTCTAATGACAATGAAAAAAAAAAAAAAACATGAAGGGATGGAGATTGTAGAACAAACTATTCAAGGATACCATTTCCCTAATGAATATGGATACAAAAATCTTTAACAAAATACTTGCTAATCAAATCTGACAACACGTTAAAAGAATTATACATCATGTTCAAGTGGCATTTATACCATGTATGCAAAGGTGTTTGAACACAAGAAAATCAATCTGTAATTTACCACATTAATAAATCAGAGGAGAAAAAATCACTTGGTCCTATCAATTGATATAGAAAAGGCATTTGATAAAATACAGCATCCTTTCTTGATAAAAATACTACAAAAGATAGGAATTGAAGGAAACTTTTTCAACACGTTAAAGGCCATATATGAAAAACTCACAGCTTACATTGTACTTAACATTGAAAGACTGAAAGCTTTCCCATTGAGATCAGAACAAGACAAGGTTTCTCCCTGTCACCACAGTTGCTCAATATAGTGCTAGAGGTTCTAGTTGGAGCAATCAGGCAAGAAAAAGAAATAAAAGACATCCAAATCTGAAAGGAAGAATTAAAACATTCAATATTCGCAGATGATATGAACCTGTACTTCGAAAACCCCCAAAAATCATAACAAAGCTACTAAAGCTAACAAATGAATTCATGGAAGTTTCAGAATACAAGGTCAATATGCAAAAATCAGTGGTGTTTATATAGACTAGTAATTCACAATCTGAGGAGCAAGTCAGGAAAAAAATTCCATTCACAATAGTGACTAAAAGAATCAAATATTTAGGAATAAACTTAACCAAATACATAAATAAATTATATTCAGAAAGCTGCAAAGCATTGTTAAAAGAAATTTTTAAAAGTCCTCAATAATTGGAAAACCTTCCATGCTCAATGATTGGAAGACTAAATATCAAGACGTCAATTCTATCCAAATTAATATACAGATTCAATGCAATCCCAATAAAAATTCCACCAGCATTTTAAACAAATGGAAAACACAATTACCAAATTTATTTGGAAGGGCAAGAGGTCCTGAATAGCCAAATACATCTTAAAAAGGAAAAGCAAAGTTGTAGATTCTCACTGCCGAACTTTAAATCTATTACCAAGCTAGAGTGGTAAAAACAGAATGGTACTGGCATAAAGATAGAAACATGGACCAATGGAACTGAATTTATATTTCAGAAACAGAACCTCACATCTATGCTCTAGTGTATTTGACAAGCCTGTCAAACCCACTCAACTGGGTAAGAAGAGTCTATTCAACAAACAGAGCTGGGAGAGCTAGATATCCATAGCCAAAAGAAAGAAAGAGTAGATTTTTCCCTTATGGACATTGACTCATAACCTTCTCCCATTCTGTCTCCTGTAAACCTATCTTCCAGACTAGCTCTGTGAGCATGCTCAATTTGCTTAATTCATATTAGAGAGTTCATGTAATAGTTGTCCTTCAATGCTTGGCTTGCTTCACTCAACATAAAGTCTTCAAGATTCATCCATGTTATTTCATGTGTTAGTACTGCAATCCTTCTTACAGTCCAGTAATATTCCATTGTATACATATACCAGAGTTTATTTAGCCATTCATTTTTTGATGGACATTTGGGTTGCTTCCAACTTTTGGCAATAGTGAATAATGCTACTATGAACATTGGTGTGCATAAAGCAGTTCATGTCCCTGCTTTCAATTCTTTTGGATATATACCCAGCAGTGGAACTGCTGGATCATATGGAAGTTCTATACTTACCTTCTTGGGGATCTGCCAATCTGTCCTCTACAATGGCTGCACCATTCTACATTCTCACCAGCAGTGGATAAGGCTTCCCATTAAATAGCCTCCAGTCTAATGTGTGTAAGATGATATCTCATTGTGGTTTTGATTTGCATTTCCCTAATATCTAGTTATGTTGAGCATCTTTTTCATGTGTTTTTTAAGCATTTCTGTTTCTTCCTTGGCAGAGTTTCTACTCAAATCACTTGCCCATTTTTTAAATGGGTTGTTTGTTTTTTTAGATTTGAGGAATAGGATTTCTTTATATATACTGGATTTTAGGGTCCTATCAGATATATGGCTACCAATTTTTTTTCCCACTGTGTAAGCTGCCTTTTCACTTTCTTGACAAACTCCTTGAGGTACAAACGTTTTTAAATTTAGGAGGTCCCATTTATCTATTTTTTCTTTCATTGCTTGTTCTTTGGGTGTAAAGTTTATGAAACCATTTCCTAATACAAGATCCTGTAGATGCTTCCCTACATTGTCTTCTAGGAGCTTTATGGTCTTGGTTTCTATATTTATATCTTTGATCCATTTAGAGTTAATTTCTGTATAAAGTGTGAGGTGGTATTCCTCTCTCATTCTTTTGGATATGGATATCCAGTTCTCCAAGCCACATTTGTTGAAGAGACCATTCTCTCCCAGTTGAATGGGCTTGGTGGCCTTGGTGAATATCAGGTGACTGTATATTTGGTGATCTATATTAGAACTATCAATTCAGTTCCATTGATCAGTATGTCTATCCTTGTGTGAATACTATGCAATTTTGACCAATGTATCCTTGTATGTTTTAAGGTCAGGTAGCATGATTCCTTCAATTTCTTGCTACTATAGTTAGTAGTAATACTTTGATGATGCTCTTTCATGATTTGTTAACAAATGTTTCACAACAATGCAGGGGGTTTGTGGGGCGGGGGATGATATGTGGCAGACCTGTATGATGTTATGCCGGTCTGTTTTTAAGTTCACGATGTTTAATTGGGCCCTGAATCTCAATAGACTTGCAAAATCAACTCTCCAGTTCACTGGACTCACCCAGGACAACTAATAAGGATATGCTAATTGACAATGACCATCTCAAGGAACAGAGAGTGTCTGCAACTGCAAGCAAGGAAGTTCCATCCATCTGTTCCATGGAATCGAAGACCCTCTCAATTAGATGTGGAGTGGGCATCACCATCACAGAATCCTCAGGATTGGGGAATGGACAATGGAGTTGAGTAGAATTACAGTTGTTGTTTCACAACAATGCAGGGTGTTTGTGGGGTGGTGATGTATGGGAGCCCTGTATGATGTAATGCCTGTTTGTTTTGTAAGTTCACGATGTTTATTGAATACTTATAGTTCATGTATTTTCATATATGAATGACATACTTCAATAAATTGTTTTTTAAAAAAAGTTCTGGAGCAGGTGAAGGAATAGGAACACTCCTTCACTGTTGGTGGGATGGTAAAATGGTGCAACCCTTGTGGGATACAGGTTGGCATTTCCTCCAGAAAATAGAACTGCAATATGATCCAGCAATTCCTCCACTAGGAGTATATCCAGAAGAACTGAAATCTGTGACACAAACAGTCATCTGCACACCAATGTTCAAGTGGCATTATTCACAATTGCCAAAAAATGGAAACAACACAAGTGTCCATCAGCTAATGAATGGATAATCAAAATATGGTATGTACATATGATGGATATTAACCTCATGTAAGAAGAAATGAAATTGGGACATATATGATAACATAGAGGTATCTTGAAGACATTTTGCTAAGTGAAATAATCCAGACACAAAAGGACAAATATTGCATGGTCTCTAATATAAACTAAATACAAAGAATAAATGCATGAAGTTAACACCTAGAGTAGACGTTATTAGTAGAAAAGAGGAGGGCTGTGAAGGAGTACTGATGCTTAATGTGTGTAGAAGTTTTTATTAACTTCATTGTAAATGTGTAAAAATGGATAGATTTGATGGTAACACATAGCCAGAAAAATTGATAGACTGAATGTATAAAACTGTCACCCATATGTAAAATCAGGCAGAAATACTTTGAAAGACTTACTATATTCTTGAAACCAATAATGAGTTCATTTATAGGAAGAAAGTATGAATAGAATTAAAAATAAAAATAATGTACTCGGCTTAATTACAGTGGTAAATTTTTTAAAGAAGCTAATCTTATTGCTGTTTTATAACAGTGTATAATATTTCTAAAACTAAATTAACATTTTAATCTACAATTTTCAGTTTTTACAATTATCCTCACACATATTGAAAATATTACTATGAAGATCTTTTGATAAAATGATTGATAACTGTGCAAACTGTAAGAATATTGCAAATGGAATTCAGACATTGGTAAAATAAGTACCAACATCTTCATCCCACCAACTTGCTTAATAGTGTTAAATTGGAAAGATCAGAAATTTATGTGATAAATTAAGATGTATTTAAATATATAAAAGCATATTTTCCCCCTCCAATCATAGCATAATGTTTCAAATTTTCATTCATTTGTGAATAATTTTATAATTTAATGTGTGTGTTTGGAGGAAAGATCTGGAAGAATAAGATCGTCAATGTAAGCAGTAGACTCATATAATCCTATAAACTTTCTCTGCTCATCTGAGTGAAAACATCCAAAGATAATAAAAAAATTCATATACTATATTTATTCAATTAAGGATGTAATCTCAGAAATGCTCAGTAGATGTGAAAGTTTTTAAAAATATGAGCTACGTTACTGAGTAACAGAGCTATTATTACCTGAGTCTGATGCAGATGCGTCATCCCCTGTCTCCAAGGACACAGTCCCCACTGAAGCCTGTGTTCCTGTTTTTTGTGCCAAATTTCCATTATTCAAAAAATTCCTTAATGACCCTTGAATGTATGTCACCAAGGAACAATTTATTCACTTCATGGCATAGTCAGCAATTCTTAAAAATTCATGCTCCAAACAGTAAAGCACTTCCATCTGTCCTGGTTCTTTAGAATATCATCAATTACACCTGTGAATAGATTTTCTCACATTTCAGCATTTGTAGTAATTTATTTTCTTTGCAAAAATGGAGAGAGGAAGAAAATATTGGGGACAAAATAATAGCTCTAACCCTATTCTCATGTAGTCTGCCAGATTTATTGAAGATTACAACCTTAGGGAGCCGTATGCATTCCCAGAAATGCAGATAAAAATGAAGACATAAATGTACTCATCAAAGTATCTTTTCAACATTATGTTCTTAATGTTGCCATGTTTAAACAACTAGCAGAAATTCTGATTTACTAACAGATGAGTAAGTATGATGAAATTTTCTTGGATTGTAATTCCCTTTGCAGGATTTTCTCATGTTTGCTTCTGAGGAGAAAATGGTTTTCAGCAATAATTTTTATATTTTATAACATAAAACATATATTATTCTGATGCATCATTTTTAAAGAACTTCTCTAGTAGATAAATGTCAATATTTGGGAGTCTTTTATGCAAATACAATAGTAAATCTATACCTAACAATATAAGAGAATCCATGGCAACTTAATCTATACATTTAACCTCAAATTATAATTAATAAACTATTTCTGTAGGTACAGAAGTCTATAGGCAAGAACTTTTCAAATGAACTCTGTGTTCATTTGACCATTTGATTGCGAGTGAGAATACACAGATATCTGTAAATTATGCTTTACAGTTTTGTTAACTCTTATTGTAGAAGAAGTTGTAATATCTCAGGGAAAAAAGATAAAGTTTGGGAATGGAATTATGTTCCAACTTTGAAGTCTAAGAAAGGTTTCACAGTGATGTGTGCCTTAAGTGAAATATTAGAAGGATGGAAGGCAGGTAGGTGAGCTGCTACATAAAAGCTCTTCTATATCTTGATATAAATAGTTTATAAGTATTGAATGAGAGACCAAATTCCCTAGGGAAGTTCTAACTTGCAGGAAAACTATGGCCTCAGTCAGTGCATCTTCCCTATTTTGGTAACTCAGTAAAATACACAATACTCACAGCCATGTCAGTCCACACTTAACAAGAAAATACAGCATGTTAAACAATAAAGTGAAATTGTTCATGAAACAAATAAATTTGATACAAAGGGGAAAGATTTCTGTACTTTGATGTCAGAAAAACTCATGCCATTCATTTATGTAGATCCTCTCCCCTGAAGTAATTGGACCACCAGGTGGGTCCATTAAGTGGGTTATGCTTAGTGATTTCCAGTTGAGTACAGTTGGGAAAGAGGGAAATAATTAACTTGGATAATTAACATATGAGAAAATTATCAAGCACTAAGAGCCAGTAGACTAAGTTTAACTCATCAATTGGAATTCGTGTTGATAGCATTTAGCCTTGATATGAGTGTTTGGAGAATTACACTTTACTGCATGGGCCTTTCTCTTAGAAACTCATGACACCAGACTAAGCATGAGGAAAACATCAGATAAACACAAATTTAGGGAAATCTATAAAATACCTGACCAGTACTCCTTGAAAATTTCAAGGTCTTCAAAAATAAGGAAATTTTGTAAAAGTGTCATAAACCAGAGGAGCCTAAGGAAACAAATAAATGTAATAGGATATCTTCGATGAGATCTGGAACAGAGAAAAGACCTTAGGTTAAAACTAAAGAAATCTAAATAAAGCATGCAATTTAATTAAAAATAATGGATCAATTTTGCTTTGTTAATTGTGAGGAATGTACCATAGTAATTTAAAATATTAATAATATGGGATGCTGGGTATGTGGTGTGTGGGAACTCTTTGGACTATTTTTGCACTTTCTATAAATATGAAAATATTTTAAAACAAAAAAATTTGTATGCAAAAATTAAGTTTGATAGATGGATACTTGATTGGGCTCATTGATTGCTGTGCAATAAAACAAGTATAGTAAAATGTAATTTGTAAAATCTATGTGGTGGCTATAAAAGTATTCAATGTAAAGTTCCATTAACTTTACTGTATGTTTGAAAATATTCATTACAAAATGAAAAGTATGTTAAAGTAATTAAAATATTAGTCTTATTCATCTTTCCTTTTTTATGAAACTTTTATTCTTAATCATTTACTGGCATGATTATATACAAATTTCAAAAGATAATAAAAATCATTATTGCAAAAAAAAAAAAAAAAAAAAAAGAAAAACCCATGCCTTGGGATAATGCTTGCATATTGGAAATATTTTAATCCCTTCTGATATAATTAATGGTTGACCTGAGAAATATATGTGGAGCAACCTAAACACAACATCAAAAGATTCTTGATTTCTGCATTAAATCTGCTATATTAGGCAAAAAAATATTATCATGTGAAAAGTAGTTTATTTTACTGGAAACACAAATAATATAGAAGTCAGTAATATGTTTGGTCAGAAGTAAAGTTTTTATTCATATTTATGAAAGATATACATATTTTTAAAAAATATGGATATGCCAGGTGGAATAGAAGGGCCTAGGCTGGTTAAGGGGGTTTAATAGAACTCACTTAAAAATCAATAAACAAAAACATTGCTTTCGTTCAGACACTACAAGTTCTGGTTAGAGTTTCTATAGTGAGCCTAGTCTATCTGTTATTTATTAGCATTATTTTAAATAATGGAAAGTGCTAAGAAAAGACATGAAATCAAAGGTGAAATTTTAAAATTTACTTTGTGACTAGGGAATAATTCTCGAGAGCCAAAAGGCATTGGTTCTACTCAAGAAATTGCACCTAACCTGTGATGTATTGTATTCACAATTCAAAATCCTAAGCAGAGAATGGAAGTAAAACGATTTTTTAAATAATGGAATGGCAAATAAAATACTGAATATGTTGAATTTTAGAAAAGTTAGAATAATGAGTAAGAAAATTTCCTTGAATATCACATGCTGCTTGAACAGAAGTCAGCAGTCAGCGATGAGAAATGGCACAATAACATTTATTCTGCTGGGACTGACAGATAACTCACAGCTACAGGTTCTGCTTTTTATATTTCTACTTCTCAGCTGCATGCTGAGTGTAAGTGGGAACCTGACCATCATCACACTCACCTTTGTGGATTCCCATCTGAAAACACCCATGTACATTTTCTTACAAAATTTCTCCTTCTCAGTTGTCTCCTTCACATCTGCTTGTATTCCTAGATTTTTATATAACATAGCTACGGGTGACAAGGTCAGCACCTATAATTCTTGTGTCATCCATGTATCTCTTACTGACCTCTTTGCAGTGCCAGAAATTTATCTCTTTGCTACTATGTCCTGTGACCATTATGTGGCCATCTGCAAACCCCTACACTACATGACCATCATGAGCAAAAGTGTCTGCAATTTTCTCATCATCTGCTGTTGGACAGCTGGTTTGTGTATAATAATCCCAACATTAAATACATTTTTAAAAGTGGAATTTTGTGACTCTACACCATTGACCATTTTGTCTGTGATGCATTTCCCTTAGTGAAAATCACATGCTCAGACACATGGCTCCTGGAAGAGACAGTGACAATCTGTGCTGTGCTGACCCAGATTATGTCTCTGACTTGTGTGGTTCTGTCACATGCTTACATAATCAGGACAATTTTTAGATTCCCCTCAGTCCAGCAAAGGACTAAGGCATTTTCGACCTGTTCTTCCCACCTGATTGTGCATTTCCATCTATATGAATCCTACAGCAAAGGAAGAAGTGACCACTAATAAAGTGGTTACACTGTTATTTATTCTATTTCACCTTTATTTATACTCTGAGGAACAATCAAGTTAAGAAAGCCTTCAAGGACTCAATCAAAAAGATAGAAATCCTCTCTACTAAGTATTAAAAATAGTATGTAAAGAAACATTTCAAAAGAAAAAAAAATATTTTTATCATTTATGGTGCTGGGCATTTTCATTCATTGCTTATAAACTTGTTTCTGTTTTAGTATCAATACTAGCTTTCCATTACTTTTCTCAACACTTCTGTAAAATAGTTTCCATTGAACACTCCTTAAACCAATCCGGCATGCTTACTTTTCATACAAATAGTTGATAATATTGTATATCTCAATTAGAAAACATTAAAATACAATTCTTATTGTATTGTTAGAATGAAATTAACTTCATAATACTGTATTTTAACTTAGAGTAAAAGCCATTATTTGACAAATATAGGGTAACATCCCTTGAAGCACTACTTGTATATGCACAGAATGATATTCAAATACATGAAATAGGAGTAATTTTATGTAAAACCTCCATGAAGGATGAATTAAAGCTAATATGAAAACACAAACAACAATCAGCAAGAAAATAATAGTCTTTACAATAATGAGAAAATGGAAGATTAAAGTAACTTCTAAATGAAAACACATAAAAATGCTGCATAAATTTTAATTAAGATAGTCTTGAATCTATAACTTAAAACATTGCAAATTTCTAAATAAATAGACATAAAGATGCAACCTAAGTAGAGCAATGACCTATGAAATGACTTTTGGGTGCTCAGGAGAGTTTATGTTAAAGGATGGGAGCAGGAGTTTGCATTATGGATACGAGGGATTTAGGTGCAAAGTCTCAGAATCTATATGGTGGCAGCACATGGAATGACACAAAAGAATAAAGCCAGAAGTAGGAAACTGTTGCACACTCAATGGAAGTTTGATTTAAAAAATATGCACATTTCCATAGAGTACATATTTGGAAGAATGTTGTCTGCTATGAATTCGGTATGTTTGATACCCTGTGCATACAGTTAACAGAGATTAAGCCAGTACAGTCCCAATTCTCTAATAATAATCTAAATAGTTATGTATAAAGAATTTAGAAACTCACACCAATATAATTCCTTGGACATGAAGTTATCCCCATTTAATTAATTACTGTTGTGAAAGCATTGGAATGCTTGGATTAATACATTAAAGCTGATTTGTTTGCAATTAATGACATGGATTCAGGAATTTGCCTTTTTTTTTTTTAATAGGGGAGAATGCGAACACAGTCCCCCACTACCACAAATTATGCAGTCGAGTTTCCCACATTTAGGGAAATCGCAGGGGTCAGCACATCCGGAGTGCAATGAGTAAGCCTTACGCTGGGAAAACCACCTTCGTGATCATGGTATCTCCCCTGTCAGGTAAGTATGCCTTGTGTTTTAATGTTATATAACTAACAGAGAATATAAAACAATTGTGAATGTGCCATACAATACTGTGCATATTACATACAACCTACACCATTCCTTAACATTTTAAGTAATGAGTGTTACTTTAGACAGACTTGCATGAGGGAGAGACAGAAAAGAGTGAGTAGAAATTTGCCAAAACAGAGAAACAAAATTTTTAAAATGAAATATTGCAAAAATTCATATCAAATGCAAAACTATGAAGAACTGTAGGGTGAGGAACAAACTATTTGGCACATATTTGCACTTTATTACTTACTGTAACAGTTGGATATTATTTCCAAATTCCAGAATTAGATATTGGATTATGTTTCTAAACTGGTCTGTTTCTCTGGGCATATTAGATTATATTATATTCAGAAGTTTCCATTTTACTTGATTAAATTTTGATCAAGGCTTTGATTTGGCCATATCAGTGGGACATTGAGTCCCCACACCCTTGGTGGACAGGGACTCACAGAAAAAATGACACAGTCGAGGAGAGAGTTGGAGTTTTGATGCTGGATCCCAGGGATGTAAATACACATAGAAACAGGATAAGTGAGGAAAGAGATAAGGTGCTATTAGACATGGCAGAGGTCCCAGGAAGAGAATGAGCCTGATTTCCTACAGCTGACCTTGTGAAAAGAACAGTGCAGCTGAGCCTGGAAAGAAACAAGCCCCTGGAGAGAGAGACAGACCCTTTGCTAACCTGTAGCTGAGAACTGAAGGAGCTGGGACCAGGAGCCTTAGGAGGAGGAGGAAGGCTGAACTCTTGCAGAGACCAGCAGCCATCTAGCTCTGAAACATGGCAACAGACGTTGTGAGGGAAGTAACTTATGCTTTATGGCTTTGTGATTGTAAGATTCTACCCCAAATCAATACCCTTTATAAGAGTTAGCTATTTCTGGTATTTGCATCAGCACTCCTTTGGCTGACTAATACACTAACCAAACTGCAAGGAAAGACATTAAATTGTTGAAGAAGTTTAATATTTGGCTTTGAAGTTCAGCTGCAGTAAGCAGTCCCAAGTAATTATATGGATAATTCCCATCCAATGTGCAGATAAATAAAATAGAAATTGGAAATAAAAGTGGTAAAAGGGAAGAATTCCTAAAATCTTGGCATGTGATACAGTATTCTGTTTTGTTAAAAATCATTCCATGATATTTCCAAAACACACATCAGTGGAAACTATACTGCTAGTGTAAACTTACTACTTACAACTCAACTAAATAAAATTTGGATGTGTATTAGAAGATTGACTGCGTTTTTTGAGCCATTATCCAAGTGATGTTAACACCTCTCTCCTCCTAGCAAATATCTCTGAATGGTAAATGGAAATTGAATAGAAGTCAGGACTCAAAGATGAGCAAACACAGAATAACATTTATCCTTCTGGGATTGACTGACAACCCACAACTGAAGGTTCTCATTTTCATTTCTCTATTTCTCACCTATATATTGAGAGTAACTGGGCACTTGACAATCATCTCCCTCACATTCACATCCTCACATTCAAACATTAAAACTGCCATGTGCTTTTTCCTACAAAATTACTTCTTCTTGTATGACCAGATACTTGTACAACATATCAACAGGTGGCATGACAATCACATATGATGATGATTTCATTCAGAAAAAAAATTTACACCCATTTTTGTTGTTTCAGAATTTATTCTTCTGGCCACCATGTTCTATGACTGCTATGTAGCCATCTGCAAACCCATACATTATGTGACTATCATGAACAATAAGGTCTGTGTAAGACTTGTCCTGTGCTCCTGGACAGCTGGCTTATTGATTTTATTCCCACCACTTAGCATGGGCGTAAATCTGGAATTCTGTGTCCCTAATGCCATTGAACATTTTGTTGTAATGTACACCCTCTCCTAAAGATCAAATACTCACATACATGGCTCATAAAGCAGATGGTCATAATCTTTGTTATGTTGACCTTTATCATGACCCTAGTATGTGTTCTTCTATACTTTTAATTGTCAAGACCATTCTATGATACCCTTCTGCCCAAAAAAGGACAAAGGCATTTGCTACCTGCTCTTCTCGCATGATTGTGGTCTCCATCACCTATGGAAGCTGTATCTTCATCTACGTCATACATCAGCAAAGAAGTCAGTGACTGTTAATAAGGGTGTGAGAGTGTTAATTTCTTCCATTGCTCCTAAGCTGAACCCCTTCACTTACACCCTGAGGAACAAGCAAGTCAAACATTTCTTTAATGACTTATTCAAGAAAATTGTATTGTTCTCAAAGAGGTAATAGAATTCACTGATGTAGAAGAATCAATTTTCATGAAAAAATCATTAGTCCCTAACTATCTTTAACCGTTTATTCTTTTCCCCCAATCAGGATTACATTTCTCAGAAAATATGATACATTTTCAGGAGATTAAACAAAATTAGCAGAGATAGAGCATTATTTGTTCCAAACTCTGTAAGCCATTCAGATCACCTCAAGTAGGACCTGTATTAGAATAATATCTATCCACCTGGGCTTAATCTGCTCTCTCTGGAACAACTCTGCTTGTGTGCAACAGGTTCAATAATGATAACCTACAATTAACCTAATCCCTTGAATCTGTGAATATGTGACTTTACATGGTAAAAGGAATTTGGCAGATGTGAAGCTATGAATGGTAAAATGAAGAGATTTTTCTGGATTATCCAGGCGCACCCAATGTAACAAAAAAGTTTCTTATAAGAAAAAATCAGGAGGATCATGTTACCAGTAGAACATATGAGAAAGGAAGCAAGTTTTGGAGGGATCATGAAAAAAGGGATGCAGATTACCTTTAGAAACTGAAAAAGGGAAGGATGAAGGTTCTTTTCAGAAGCTTCTAAAAAGTACAGAGCCCTGCCAACTATTGATATCAGACTTCTGACCTGAAAAAGTTAAGTGCATAAATAGGTTCTGTTTTAAGCAACTAAGTCTGTGATAATATTTGACTGCAGTAAATAGGCTGAATTTTTATGACTTTCTATCTTCACTTTTAAAATCTCTTTACTCATCATTAGGAAAGATGTGATGGTTTCTTAAGGTTGGGTGCATAGGATTTCTGATCAGTCAATTTTGAGGGACATTTCTGGAAGTTCTGGTTATTCAACTGGAATTTCAGCTAATCAGTACCTGAGAAGTAGGGGTAATATAAACCTAGAATATAATAAGTATTCTCAACCAACCTAGAAATGCTAGTCTCAAAAAAATCTAATAGATATGCAGATAAATTTTCCATCTGATAGAAGAATCAACTTTCTCTAAAGAAAAATGTATTCACAAATATCCATCATATCATTAAATCTACTTGGTTTACAAAGAAGCAAGACTTGGAAGCCATAGACAGAGCACTAATATTCAGCAGTAAACAACCCTAACATGATTCAGGTGTTTAAATGAACACAAATGTTAATTAAAACAGTTATTACAAATACGTTAAAAATGTAATGTAAACCTTGGCATACTGAATAAAGATTTGGGAAAGAACAGCATACTATAGAAACCATAAATAGAACCAAGTGCAATTTCTAGTACAAGAAATGAAATATCTGAAATAAACAATTCTGAGTAGATGTAAGATTGGCAATAGAAAATGTGAGTGTGCTTGAAAATATAACAATGAAAATTGTCCTAATTTAGAATAACATAAAAATATTGAATTATATGAAGAATTTTGTGATCTCTGGAATTATATGAAGCAGTCCAATGCACTTGCACTTAGTGGCTCTGAAAAAGTGGGAATTTGAAATATAAAAATCTTGAAGTAATGATTGAAAATATTTCAAATTTGGTAAAATACCAAATTTCAAAAAAGATTAAATATGAGGGAAAAAGTCAACAAATTATAGCTATATATATGATTTTGAGTATTTCCCATCAGTATTTTTGGTGAAAGAGAAGTGAAAATATTTGTTTAATATTATATTGTCTTTAACATGTAAACAGAGACCATAATAATAAATGTGTATATATGTATGTGTGCATATGTATGTATGTAAAAATATATTCATATTAATATTTGTGTATATGTGTATGTATTCATGTATTGGAATAATAATCATTTATATTATTTTTTATGTACTCAGAAAACCTGTAGAATAATAAAGAAACCAAATTTAACACAACATTACTATGGCAGAAAATAAGTGATTCCAATGGAGAAAAGAATGGGTAAAAGGAAGCATGAGATAAAATAAAGTCACAGAAATAACACTTCAATTCTCAGATAGTAACACCGAGTTCAAAGATTAGATGACAGCATAATAATAATATAAATTCTTCCTAAATTGGTCTATAGGTTCCCTGTAATTTCTATTATAAAATTTAGTGAGTATTTTATAATATGTAAACAAGCTTATTCTAAAATTTATATGGCGAGGGAAAGGCAATAGAACAGCCACAATTAGTTTGAAAAAGAAGTACAAAGTGGGAAGAATCACTCTTCTCTATGTTAAGGCTTAATATATACTTACAGAAATCAAGATGGTAGTGATAGTATGAAAAGACAATTTAAAGAATGGGTTAAATATTGCAAATCACAAGGCCAACAAAATATTTGGATCTGAAGTATATATTATACCCTCTCAAAACTCATCATTAAAATAAAAAAAAAAAAAAGCAATCCCAACAGAAAACGGACTAAAATCGAGCATATATTTCATGAAAAAGTTATACAGATAGCAAATACGTCCATGAAAAGATCGACCTCATTTGTAATCAGAGAAATGTAAATTTCCACCATAATACATTCACTGTATATCTATTAGAGTGGGTAAAATAAAATAGAGTGATAACACAAAAGAATGGCAAGGATGCAGAGAAAGAGTATCATTCATGTCTTCCTGTTAGTGATGAAAAATGATAGAGCCTCCATAGAAAGTAGCTTAGCAGTTCCTTTTAAAACTAAAAATGATTTAACTTTCAGCCCAGCAATTGCATTCTTACATGTGGAATAGAATCTCTATTATTTAGAAATTGATCTTTGAAGATAATGTTAGTTAAGATGAGGCCAAACTGAACTAAGGTGGTCCCTAATCCAATATGATTTATATCTTTAAAAAAAGAGAAAATTGGGCACAGCAGAGAGACAGGAAAGATGGACATGCGGCCGAGGCAGAAAATGCCATGAATTGCCAGTAAATCATGGTCAGAACTCTACAGGCTTCCCAGGAAGCCTGGAAATGGCTACGAATATATTTCAGATTACTAGATTCTAGAACTGTGAGACAATAAATTTCCATTATTTTAAGCTACCAAGACTCTGGTACTTGTTATGGAAGCCCTGGGAAACTAAGACAGTCATCTACAAAAACCTCTAACTAACATCATTAAACATGATGGAAAATACTGTCTTACTCCTAAGATCAGGAATAAGTCAAGGACATCAGTGCATGCCACTTGTATTCAACATTCTACTGATGGTTATGGTCAAGCAGTTAAGCCAAAAATAAAATAAAAGCTTAGATCTATTAGGTGGATGAAAATAATTGTCTTTATTGGCCTCAACAAGATCATCTTTGCTGAAATTATATATCTTCCTTTTTAAAAACTCAGAATTAACAAGGGGGTTTTTAAGTGTTTTGGGAAAATTGTCCACATACAAAATTCAAATGTAGTAATATATTAACAGAAAACCAACAGTAATTGAAAATTCAAACTGCTCCTAAAATATGAAATATTTCCACCTAAATATGACAAAATATTTGAAAGACCTATGCATTGAAAACTACAAATTTTGCTTAGAGAAGTTTAAAAAAGAGACATTGAAATAGTTATATACTACAATTGTGGACTGAAAGACTAAATATTGCAGAGTTCAATTCTATGCAAATCAATCTGTAGATATAGTGCAATCCCAGTCAAAATCCATGCACAATTTATGCAAAAATTGATGAGCTGATTATAACTTAAATGGAAATGCAAATCGACCATAATTGCCAAATCACCTCTGAAGAATAAAAAAGCTGTGGGATCTATACTGTATGATTTACATGTACTACAGAGCTATAGTCATTAAAAGAGTGTAATAATGATAGAAAATAATTAGATATCCATACTACAAAAAATGAACATCTATCCCTACCTTGTACTATTTACCAAAATTAACACAAAATGAATATTGATATTAGTTTAGGCAAAAATGTCTTAGCTAAAACATGAGAAATATGATATATTAAAAAAAAAAAACAGAGGAAAGGAGGGGCAAGATGGTGGCTGAGTAAGGAGCTCCAAGAGTCATCTCTTCCTACAGGGCAGTTAGTAAATACCTTGAACTATAAAAAAAAAACAACTGTTTCAGGGGCCTGGCAAACCAGAAGAGCATTGTGCAACATCCTTGAATGAATAGAAGGAGGAGACTGCCCATCTGCAATGTAGTTGCTTGAGCAGAGCACTCCACACCATGGAGGCACATGCCATCATCCCCTGGAAGCACCAGCCTCCTCAGGAGCTGTTCAGTGGCTGGAGTTGGAAGCTACATTTCCCAAAACTGGGAAGAAGAGACAGTTGGCCACCAACTTTAGTGACTGTTTAGTAAATTCTGGTGGCTAAAGTATAATCCTAAAAGCAGCTAAAGTTTGAAACTGTCCAAGTTGGAAAGAGGACAGCAGATTCCATTTTAACTCTGCAGGGCTGATTGAAACTAATAGTGACACTAAGGACCAGCTTCTTTCCACTCAGATCAGACTACAATCCTTGTCTAAGCTCCAGCCCTGCCTCCAGCAGGGATGAAGCTGGCAGAAACTGCCCCAACCTCTCCAGCTAACTGCAGGCGATTTTTTCTGACACAAACTGCATGGTAGGACACCTGAGGTTCCATCTCTGTACCCTAATAGGATAAAAGAGGAGCTGTGTTTCCTTGGCCTCTTTGGGAAGCTGCAGGTTTTTTGGTCCTCACAAGCTATTTTGCTAAGCACCTTCAATTCTATCTCCACCATTCCACCCCCATAGAAGAGGAGGGGCATTCTCTTTCTGCAGGCTCTTTGGGAAACTGCAGGCTCTTTCAGTCAGTACAAACTGTATATTAGGCCACCTACTCCTCAATAGGATATGAGTAGAGCTGTGTTTCCTCAGCCTCTCTGGGAAACTGCAGGCACATTTGGCCTGCATGAACTGGGTTTTTGAGCACCTTCCATTTCATCTCCATCCATTACCTCCCCCCTCATAAGGTAGGAGGTTTCTGATGTTTCTTCAGCCTCTCAGGGCAATTGTAGTTATTTTTAGCTGGAATGATCTCGACTGTTGGGTGCTTGTGGCTCCACCCACACCCTCTATAGGACTAGACAGTTGCCTCACAGGGCAACTGAAAGCAAATTCAGCCCACATGGGTTAGATTTTTGGGCACTCAAGAGGGTCCATCCTCTCCCCTATCCGGGGAAGAGGGTCACTGATCTTATGTCCATCTACCTTGGCAACTGTGTCATTTTAAACACACATGGCTTAAATTATTGCCAAAACATTCAGCTCCATCCCTGCCCCACTCAAGGGAGGAAAGGACATTGAAGCTTCATCAGTCTATCCAGAAAACCACATACATTCTTGGCTTGCACGACTTTGATTTTTACACACAGCAGCAGCTCTGAACTATCCCTGGCAGAGGAGAAATGTGGGAGAAGCATCATCAGTTCCTGGGGCAATGAACTATCCCTGGCAGCTGCCACAGCATACAGTACCAACTATATACTTGCTCCAACTATACAACCAATGAGGGAGGAAGAGCAAGAAAGGCCTAAACTAAAGAAAGAAACTGCATACAGAATAGAATTAATACATTTAGTAAGCCAGATGCCAAGACAACAAAAAGAATATTACAATCCATATCAAGAAACAGGAAGATATGGCCCAGTCAAAGGAAAAAGATTAGCCTCTAGATGACATAAAGGAGTTGAGACAACTAATCATAAATGTTCAAACAAATCTCTTTAATCTATTAAATGAGATGTCTAAAGAACCAGGATATTAAGAAGACACTGGGTGAACACAAAGAAGAATTTGAAAGCATACATAGAAAAATAGCAGATCTAATGAGAATGAAAGCTGCAATGAATGAAATAAAAAATAAAATGGACAGAGTTAAAAAGTCATATGAAAGGACAAGTGAGCTTGAAGGCATGGCCTAGGAAAGAGACCATACAAAAGAACAAATGAAAAAAAGAATGGACAAAATTGTACAGTGTCTCAGGGAACTAAACAATGGCAAACGACATGCAAACACACATGGCATTGGTGTCCCAGAAGCAGAAGTGAAGGGAAAGGTGCAGACAGAATATTTGCATAAATAATGGTAGAAAATTTCTGAACCTTAATGAAGGACATAGATATCCATGTCCAAGGAACACAACATTCTTCCATGTGAATAAATCTGAATAGACCAACACCAAGGCTTATACTAATCAGAAGGACAAAAGCAAGAAACAAAGAAATAATTCTGGGAGCAGCAAGAGAAAAGCTATCATAACATTTAAGGGATACGAAATAAGATTAAATGTCAAATTCTCATCAAAATCCATGCAAGCAGAAAGGCAATGGTAAGATATATTTTAGATACTGCAAGAGAAAAAGTACCAGTCAAGAATCTCATATCCAGCAATATATAAGATTCTCATATCTTTTATATCCTTTTTAAAAATTGAGGGTGCGTTTAGGTATTCACACATTAACAGAAACTGAAAGAGTTGGTAACCAGGAGATTGGCTTTGCAGGAAATACTGAAGGAAGTGCTACTCCCTGAAAAGAAAGGACAGGAAAGAGATGCTTGCAAGAGAGTCTAGAAATGAAAATTATATCAGTAAAAGTAACTAAAAATGATGAAAAAATGTGACAGTTAAACCCAAAGGTCAAAATGTGATAAATAAGAACTGCCTTTTGAATAAAAATATTGAATGCTTAAAGATTAAACTCCCCAATCAAAAGACACAGACTGGCAGAATGGATAAGGAAATATGAGCTATCTGCATGCTCTCTACAAGAGACTCACCTTGGACTCATGGATACCAATAGATTGAAAGTGAAAGAGGCTTTATGGACTTCCAGGAAGATGGCTTCAATGTAGAGAGCAAAGACCTTGGAGAAAGGGCAAAAACCTATCTAAGAGAGCTGTATTGGGAATCAATAGAACAAGAACAGTCTAGGCATCATCCAGGAGATGATCCAGGAGAGTTACTCACCCCTGTGGCTGGAAATGGTATGTATGCAGCACCCTCAAGGTGAAAAGCCCTCGTAAAACTCCTGGCTCACTGTGGCCAATTGAGTGGGAGGGAGCATTCCCTGGGAGGAAGAGGGGTCTGGCAGAGGGTGGAGAGTGGTTTCTTTTCCATGTGTTTGGCCAGCTGAGCCCCCTTTGAATCTCAAAAAAAGACCCCAACCAGCACTGAGGTGGCCCCAGGTTTTCAGGTTAATAGGCATGGACTGATGGTACCTTAGAACAGGAACATACAGACATATTTTATTCTTGTTTTATGTCTCCTTGGATATTCTATTTCCTATAAGTTTTTTTTTTTCTTTATTTTATTTGCTAAAATTAAATACATCACCTGTGGAGGGCAGGCTGCAGGGTGATTGATTGATGAGTACCAGCAGCCTGAGTAGCTCCTTAGGTGCCTAAGATCAGAGGCTATTTTCCTTTGTGTGTGTGTGTGTGTGTGTGGTTGTTGTTTTGTTTCTTGTTTGTTGTCTTTCTCTTTTATTTCCTTTTTCTCTTTCACTTATTTTTTTAATCTACCTTATTTATTCTTTTTCCTTCATTTTTTTATCTTCTCTTTTCTGTTGCTTTTCTTTCATTCCACCTCTTATTGTTTGGACTTCCATTTTAATTTATTTATCTCTCCCTCACTGTCTCTCTTTTTTTCCCTCTCTTTTTACCTTTTCCAGTCATTTAATTCATTATATATTTATTTCATTTATTGTTTCATTTTTTTCTATTCCACTTTTATTATTCTTATTACTTTGTATTTTTTTTTATTATTTACTCCTATCACTTATTTATTTTCCTAGCTGTTGTATGTTCCCTCTTCTACCATTTTAATAATATTACTATTATTCTATATCTCTTCTTATATCTTTCCTTTTCTCTGGTCTTAATATTTTTTTCAAGTCAAAACAGACAACTGAAAGGATAGAATAATAAGAGTCAAGTGTTCAAAAGGAACCTTACCTAACACACACACCAAACATCAAAATCAAACCCTACAGTACAAAGAGAAGCTAACCAACCTAATGAGCCCATCAAAATTAACAGATGCCTAGACATCAACAAAAAATTACAAGCCATACTAAGAAACAGGAAGATATGGACCAGTCTAATGAAAACACACAAAAAAATAAGGAGATGGAGATTGTGAAACAAATAGTCAGTGATGACCAAAGATATATCATGTTTCACCTTAATGAAATGAAAGAAGAAATAAAAACTATTAAGAAGATGTTGGGAGAATATATGGAAGAAATTATAAACCTACATAAAAAAATAACAGATCTGATGGTGATTGATGGCACAATCCAAGAAATCTAAAATACACTGGAAGCACATAACAGCATATTTGAAAAGGCAGAGGAAAGAATCAGTGATGTCAAAGACAGTACATCTGTAATCAGACAGATAATAGAAGAAATAGATAAAAAGATAGGAAAAATCCAGCAGGGACTTAGGGATTTGAATGACAAAATGAAACTCACAAACATATGCATTATAAGCATTCCAGAGTTAGAAGAGAAGGGAAAGGTCACAGTAGGAATGTTGGAGGATATAATGACTGAAAATATCCCCATTTTTTGAGGGACATGGATGTACATGTCCAGGAAGCAAAGTGCACCCCAAACAGTATACATCCTAAGAGGCATACCCCAGGACATATACTTATCAAATTGTCCAATGCTCAATACAAAGAAAGAAGACTGAAGGCAGCAAGAGAAAAGAACTCCATCACATACAATGGACAATCAATAAGATTATGTGCTTATTTCTTATCTGAAACCAAGGAGGAGAGCAGGAAATGGTATGACATAGTTAAGGTGCTAAAAGAAAAAAAACTTACAGTGAAGAATTCTCTATCCAGCAGTGCTGGCATTCAAAAGTGAGGGACAGTTCAACATATTCACAGATAAATAGAAATTAGGAGAGTTTGACAACAAGAAAATTGCCATTCAACAAATACTAAAGGAAACAACCATCAAGATGGTGGCAGAGTAAGGAGCTCCTAGTAAGCTTGTGCTACAGGGCAGTTAGTAATCATCCAGAGTATGTAAAGCACCTGTCTGGGGACTCCAGGAGACTAAAAGAGCATCCTGTAACATTCTTGAAAGGATGGAAAGAGGAGAGAGGGCATTTGCAGAGAAGGTTCATAAGTAGAGTACTCCATGCCCCAGAGTCCAGTGCCCATCTTCCACTGGCAGCAAAAGCCAACTTGGGAGCCATTGTGCAGCTGGAATTGGAAGGTCCACTTCCCAAAAACAAGGGAGGAAGAGTCAGATGTGCACCAACTTCAGCTACTGATTAGTAAATTCAGCAGGCTAAAGTATAATCCTAAGAACAGCTAAAGTTTGAAGCAGTTGAAGTCAAAAAGTGGCCAGTAGCACCATTTTAACTTTGCCTCTGGCACAAGGGGAAGTAGGGTAGAATGAAAACCACAGTGCTGATAAAGACTGGCTTCTTTCCATCCAGATCAGATCACAGCTCTAGCATAAGCCTATGGACTACCTCTGGCAGGGAGGAAGCTAGGGGAACCTGCATCAGTCTCTCTGAGAAAATACAGGCCACATGACAGAGGCCAGTGATCATTCTACTCTGGCAGCACAAGCAGCCTCAGGAGCTATTTTGGTTGGAGTTGGAAGCTCCATTTCCAAAAAACGCGAGAGAAAGAGACAGTTGGCCACTGATTTCAGCTACTGATTAGTAGATTTGGCTGGCTAAAGTATAACCCAAGAATGGCTAAAGTTTGAACCTGTCCAAGTCCAAAAGAGGCTTGCAGCTGCCATTTTGACTACACCCCTAGCATGAGGGGAAACTAGGCTGACTGAAAATCACAGTGATGGTGGAGACTGTTTTCTTTCACTTGGATTGTCCTACAGCCCTAGCCTAGGCTTCTGCCCCACATCCAGCAGGGAGGAAGCTGGTGAGTCCTGCTCCAGGTTCACCAGCTAACTGCAGGTACAGACTGAATAGTCAGAAGTCTACCAGGGCAACTACAGTCATTTTGGACCCGCACAGCATAGATTGCTGTTCAAATCTGCAACTCCATACCCCCCACCCACCCACAGGCAGGGAAGAAAGGGGAATTAATCTTCATCAGTCTCTCTGGAAAACTACAGTCTACACTTGCACAACTTGGATTACTACACACAGCTGTGGCTCTATCCCAACCCCTGGCAAAGGAGAAAGTTGGGAAAAGCTCCATCAGCCCCTGGGGTAATGAGGGCAGCTTGAGCCTCCACAGCTTACAGCACCAACTACATCCTTAGCACCTACTACACAAATGGCAGGGGAGAAAGTTAAAAAAAGCCCTACACTAAAGAGAAAAACTGCACCCAGAATAAATACTCTAGGAAGGCAGATGCCAAGACACCAACAAAAAATTACAATCCACACCAAGAAATAGGAAGATATTGCCCAGTTAGAATGACAAGATAATCCTCCAGATAACATAAAGGAGTTGAGAAAACTAATCTTAGATGTTGAAACAAATCTCCTTAATAAATTCAATGAGATGCCTAAAGAGATTAAGGATATTAGGAAGATATTGGATGAGTACAAAGAAGAATTTGAAACCATGCATAGAAAAATAGCAGATCTTATGGGAATGAAATAAAAGAAATTAAAAATACATTGGAGTCATATTGTAGTGGATTTGAGGAGGCAGAAGAAAAGATTGGGGAGCTTGAAGAAATAGCCTCTGAAAGGGAACAAATAAAAAAACAGATGAAGAAAAGTATGGGAAAAATAGAACAGGGAACTAAACGACAGCAAGAGATATGCAGGCACATGTGTCACAAGTGTCCCAGAAGGAGAAGAGACAGGAAAAGGAGCAGAAGGAATATTTGAAGAAATAATGGAAGAAAATTTCCCAACCCTTTTGAAGGACATATATATCCAGGCCCAAGGAGCACAATGTGTTACCATCTTAATAAATCTGAATAGACCAACTGTGAGACACAAACTAATCAGAATGTCAAATGCCAAAGACAAAAAGAGAATTCTGAGAGCTGCAAGAGAAAAGCAATGCATAACATATAAGAGATACCCAATAAGATTGAGTGCTGATTTCTCATCAGAAATCATGGAGGTAAGAAGACAGTGATATGATATATTTATGATACTGCAAAGGAAAATCTTCAAGCCAAGAATCTTATATCTGGCAACATGGTTTTACAAAAATGAGAGCAAGTTTAGAATATTCACAGAAAAACAGAAACTGAGAGAGTTTGTAACCAAGAGATCAGGTTTACAGAAAATACTAAAGGCTGTGCTATGGCCTGAAAAGAAAATACAGGAGAGAGAGTCCTGGAAGAGAGTCTAGAAGTGAAGATTATATCAATAAAAGTAACTAAAAGTGTTAAAAGTGTGGTGAAAATAAAATATGACAAATAAAACCCAAATATTTAGGAATAAACTTAACCAATGATGTTAAGCACTAGTATTCAGAAAATTACAACTCACTGTAAAAATAAATTTAAAAAGACTTAAATAATTGTGAGAAATTCCATGGTCACGTATTGGAAGACAAAATATCATTAAGATGTCAATTTGACTCATATTGATATATAGATTCCATGTAATCCTGATAAAAATTTCACCACAATTTTTAAAATAAATGGAAAACATGATTATCAAAATTATTTGGAAGCACAAGGGATCCTGAATAGCCAGAAACACCTTAAAAAAGAAAAGCAAAGTTAGAGGATTCTCATTTCCGGGCTTTAAGTCATATTACCTAGATACAGTGGCAAAAACAACATGATACTGGCATAAAAACAGAAACATAGACTAATGGAACCAAATTGATGGTTCAGAAACAGACCCTCACATCTATGGTCAAATGAGTTTTGACTAGCCTGTCAAACCCATTCAACAAATGATGCTGAGAGAACTAGATATCCATAGCCAAAAGAAGGAAAGAAAGAGGACCCCTATCTCACACCTTATTCAAAAACTAACTCAAAATATATCAAAAATCTAAGTATAAAAGCAAAAACCATAAAGGTTCTAGAGGAAAATATAGGAAAATATCTTCAAGAAAGGTGGTAGTTGGTGATACTTAAAGAAGATTAGAGTGTGACTGAGATGGACTACTGATGTTTAATGTATGTAGAAGTTTTAATTAACTTTGCTGCAAAAGTGTGGAAAGGTAGAGATTTGATGGTAACACATTATAGTGAGTAACAGCTCATTTATAAATGGGAAGGTGGCTGAAAATGGAAGACTAGGGATGTAAATACCAAATTGACACAAAGCTAGAGCATAATCTAAGGACTCAAAAGGACAGTAAACCCAGAGGTGGATGAGAATTGTGGTTGATGGTAAGGATTCAAGAGTGTCCTTTGTGAGCTAGAGTAGATGTACATCACTATTGCAGGATGGTGGGAATGTGGAGATGCATGGGAATAATAAAACCGGAGTGAGCTATGGACTGTGGTTAGCAGTAATAATGTAATATGCATGCATCTATGCCAAAAATGTACTGTGTTGATAATGGGGAAGTTTGGAAAAAGTGTGCCAAATGTATGCCATGGACCTGGTAATAATCTGACAATATTATCTCATACTGTAACAATGTTCCACCATGGTGTGGTGTGTTGATAGAGGGTTATCGTATTGGAATTCTGTACATGTGCATGATAGTTTTGTAAGTTTACAACTTCTCTCATAAAAATATATTTAAAAAATAATAATAGGATGGGTTGGAGGAAAAACACACCAAATGTAAGATAAGGACTATAGTAACTAGTAAGATTTTGACAGTATTCTTTCATAATTTGTAACAAATGTCTTACAATGCAATGTGTTGGTGGTGCATTGATGTATCGGACCCCTATAGGATGTTATGCATGTTTGCTTTCTAAGTTCACAACTTTTACTATACACTTATGGTTTATGTAGGTTCATGTAAAAATGATATAATAATAATAATAATAATAATAGGGTGGGTTGGGGGAAGAATACTTTTGTTAGTAGTAATATTTTGAGGATGCTTTTCAATCATTAGTTAAAAATGTTTCAAAACAATGCACGGTATTGATGGTAGGGTGAGGTATGAGAGTTCAGTATGATGTTATGTATGTTTGTTTTGTAAAATCACAACTATTTTTATACTTATTGTTTATGTATGAGTAGTATACCTCGATACATTAAAAAAATAAAAAATACATATATATACAAATGTACATAAATTAAATTGCTAAGTGTGTTTTTCTTGTAAAAACAAACAAACAAACAAACCTGACAATACTTATGTCACAATATTCTCAGTCTTTCCTAATCCCTAGGTCCCTTCCCCCTGCCCCAAAAAACTTATCTGAATATCTGGTTTACTTAAGTGTAAAATGACCTTTTTATGCATTTGGTGGAAGTGTGCTCTGTTAAATGTACTGGACTGGAGGGTTGAGGGTAACACTCAGAATGATAAGAAGCCACAAGTCATTTGGCCACTCACATGATTTGGGTTAGATGCTGTCCTCTAAGTGATTATGACATTTGCATATCACTGAGTATTCAGTAGAATTGTGCAAATTTAAGTTTCTTACACCTAACCATCTCTACGAAAAGTAGTCTTGATTCCCCCATTTCTACTTCTATTCTGAGAAAGACCTTCATTTGCCTTTCATTTTCTATAATCTTTAATCTTACAGTCTTCCATGTGTCAGAAACTATAAAAGAGTGACTATTTAAAAAAAAGTTTCTCATTCCAGTTAGTCAGCTCCAATCTAGAGTTTCTTTCTTTCTCTGCTGAATTCTTCCCATTCTCTACCCCTTTCATATTTTTCTTCTGAATCTTTTCCTGAAGTGTAACTTTCCTGGTTCTATCATGACCAAAGTGTTGAGACTGAAAGAATAGCCTAAGGGTTCTCCATCTTGGCACTTTTGGCATCTACATCAGTCAATTCTTTGTTGTGGGGCTCTGTAGGATGTTTAGTAGAATCCCTAGCCTCTACCTACTAGATGCCAGTAGTAACTTGCATTCTTTCCTCGCCAATCATTCTGCTTCTTGCAATTCTCAGTGTTCTTTTCACCTTTTTGGGTCAGCCCAATTCATATAGCATACTTTTATTAAATGTTTTTAAAAACTAAATGAAAAACTGATGGACATGCTCTGGGTGGCATACAAACAGCAGTAGAACAATAGGTTAAGAGATAGTATAATAGACTGGTTAACAGCATTGAAGCAAAGTTTTCTGGGTTTGGATCTACTACTTATTATCTATATGTAATACAGCGCTGTCAGACACTAGGCTAACTAATAAAGCAGTTTTGTAATCAGCAAATAAAACTTAAACATGCCAAAAAAAAAAAAAAAGACATATTAAAGGGAGTTCTTCGGGTTGAAAGGAAAAACACAGGAGAGATCAGGGGAGACAAGATTGTACAAATACAGATTATTGGCAAAAATAACTAAAAATATAAAAAGAGGAATAAAAACAACACATGATATATATAAACAAAGAAACTATGGCTAATGTAAGTAATGCCTTGATAGTAACAACATTGAATGTTAATGAATTAAACTCTGCAATCAAGAGACACAAATTGGCAGAATGGAAAAGAAAATATGACCCATCTATCTGCTGTGTACAAGAAACCCACAATAGACATAGGGATGCAAGGAGGCTTAAAGTGAATGGTTGTTAAACAATGTTACATGCAATCAATAAAGAAGTACTTGCCTAAGCACTTAGGCCAGAAAAAGATGCAAAAGTCACTGAAATTGGAAAGGACTATGTAAAAAATTCACTATTTGCAGATGACATGATCCTATACAAAGGAAACCATGAAAAATCTACAGCAATGCTTCCAGCGCTGATAAAGGGTTCAGGAAAGTGACAGGATATAAGATCAACACACAAAAATCAGTAGCACTGCTGTATACAAATAGCAATCTGTGGAGGAAATTAAGAAAAAATTCCATTTACAATGGCAACTAAATCAATCAATTACTTAGGAATAAATTTAATGAAAGATATAAAGGAATTATGCACAGAAATCTACTCAACATTGTTAAAGGAAATCAAAGACCTAAATAAATGGAAGACTATTCTCTGTTCATGGGCAGTGAAACTAAACATCATTAAGATCTCTCTCCTACCCAACCTGATTTACAGGTTTAATGAAATCCCAGTAAAAATGACAACAGCACTTTTTACTGAATTGGAAAATCTAACTGAAATTTACTTGGAAGTTTGTTATGTTTAAAGACATATTGAAAAAGAAAAATGAAATTGTTGGAGTCACATTACCTGACTTTAAAACATACTACAAAGCTACAGTGGTCAAAGCTGCATGGTAGCTTTGTCAATTGATATTTGACAAATCCACTCAGCCCATTCAACTGGGAAAGAATTGATTCTTCAAAAAATGGTGCTTGGAGAACTGGATATCCATATCCAAAAGAATGAGAAAGTATCACCATCAAATGCCTTATACAAAAATTAACTTGAGATGGATCAAAAATCTACATATAAGAACCAAGACCATAAAGCTCCTGGAAGATAATGTAGTGAAGCAAGCATCTACAAGATCTTGTAGTAGGAAATGGTGTCATTAACATTACACCAATAGCATGAACAATGAAAGAAAAAATATATAAATGGGTATCCTCAAAATTAAAATTTCTTGTGTTTCAAAGAAGTTTGTCAAGAAAGTGAAAGGAAAACTATACAATGGGAGAAAATATTTGATAACTATTTATCTTATAAGGGCTTACTATCCAGCTTATATAAAGAAATCCTACACCTTGAAAATAAAAAGACAAATAACCTATTTTAAAAATGGGCCAAGTGATTTAAATAGACATTTCTCCAAGAAGAAATACAAAAAGCTAAAACGCAAATGAAAAGATGCTCAACAGCAATCGCTATTAAGGAAAGGCAAATAAAAACTACAATGAGCTATCATCTCATACCCATTAGACTGGTGGCTATTGAAAAAAAAAAAAAAACAGAGGACTACAAGTGTTGGAGAGGATGTGGAGGAAAGGAAACATTTATCCACTGTTTTGGGGAGTGTAAAATGGTGCAGCCAATGTGGAGGACACTTTGGCAGTTCCTCAGGAAGCTAATTATAGAATTGCCATATGATCCAGTGATCCTAGTGTTGGGTATATTGACAGCAAGGACATGAATGTATATATGCACACCAATGTTTGTAGCAGCATTATTCACTATTGCCAAAAGCTGGAAGCAATTCAAATGTCCATCAACAGATGAATGGTTAAGCAAACTGTGGTATATACATATAATGGAATATTAATCAGCTGAAAGAAAGAATGTAGTATTAACATACTGGATTCTTCATGGATGAATACCTAAGACTTTATGTCCAGTGAAGAAAGCCAGAAACTGAGAGGCAAATATTACATGACCTCATTGTTATGAATTAAACAAATTGAGCAGACTCACAGGCTAGAGGGTGGAAGATAGGCTTTCAAGAGATAGAAAGGGAGTAAAGGGTGGTGAGCCAATGCCCATATGGGGAAAATCTGTGGTAAAATGGAAGGTTTTAGTTGTGCAGTGAATGAGCATGACGGTGGCACAGTGATGTGATTGGGTTTGGCTGTGCTGGCCTGTGAGGGGGAGTAGGTTGGGGAGATTGAGTTGGACTATCCATGGAACTGTGTGGAAGGTTGAGGGAATGGGCAGGGAACTCTGGGGATTCACAGATCTGTTGTAAAAATTACAATGTTGGGAATGTTCTTTTGGCAAATATGGTAGGGGATGGTTACTAGTGTAGGTTGTTGGATGTGGGAGCAGGTACATGGACAGGGTGCACCTAGAGCTGGCTTCTCTTGAATATGTAATTGTTCATATTGTCATAGTGTATTATATCTGTGGGTGGAGACCCATACAATAAATAAGAAAATATCAAGAAAATAACATAGTCCTGCTATGTTCTCAATTAGAGGGACAAAAATCCCTCTAGAACATAGGCAGTGCTAAATGAAAGAAAACAAACTAATAAACCAAGCTCTGAATAGCATTGCAAGTAACTATGAATCTTATTCTTCAAAAATTGAAACTTAATCTTTACCATAGGTTCCAAGGATGGCTGAGTGAAAGAATAGAAATTATGGAATGTAGCACTTTTTTTAGGGCATTACAGTTGTTCAGCATGGTCTTGCAATATAATGCCACTTCAGATATCATAAAAACCTATAAAAGTGTATGATCCAAAATATAAAACATAATGTAAACCATTGATTGTGATTAGTAGCAAGGCTCCAATATTTGTACATTGATTGTAATAAATGTAACATCCACATGTAAAATGTTATTAGTAAGGGAGAAGGGAATAGGGGAAGTGCTTTGGGAATATGTAAATCACCTATATTCTCTGTTTGACTTTTCTGTATCCAAAAGCTTCTTTGAAGATAAAATAAAATCAAAATAAGGCACCAAAAAAGGCTGTGAAAGACAAAAAATGGAGGAAGATATTTTTTAAAATGGCAAAATGAGTATAATCTTACCTTATCAGGAACTACTTTGATTGTAAATAGATTATACTCTCCATTAAAAGGCAAAGATTGACAGAATCGATAGAAAAGCATGATGGTACTATATACTGTTCACAAAAGACTCACAAGACCCAAGACACAAATATGTTTAGTGAAGGGATGGAATAAATATTCCATGCAAATTGTAAACAAAAGTTAGCTGGGGTGGCTATACTAATATCAGACAAAAGAAACTTCAAGTCAGGAAAAGAGATAAAGAAGGACAGTATATTTTAATGAAAGAGTCAATCTACCAAGAAAACCTAATAATTATACACATATGCACCTAAAAATATGGCCCCTAAATACATGAAGGAAGCATAAACAGAATTAAAGAGAAAAATAGCTCTACAATAGTTGTTGGAGACATCAATATAACACTTTCAAAAATGGATAGAACATCTATACAGCTGGTAAATAAAGGAAGAGAGGACATAAAAAAATGCTATAAAGGTTTAACTGATATGTATAGAACACTCCACACATAAACAGCAGAATATACATTCTTCTTAAGTTCAGATGGATTTAACATTGACCATATTATAAATCACAAATCAAGTCTCAATGCCATTAAATATTGAATTCATACAAATCATTTTCTCTGACCACAAGTGTATAAAGATAGAAATCAATAACAGAGGAAAAAAAAATTCACAGGTGCTTTGATATTAAATAACACATTTTAAACAAACATTGGGTAAAAGAAAAAAATCACAAGGAAAATCAAGTAATTCTTACATATGAATGAACATGTAAATACAACATCACAAAATGTATGGATGCAGCAAAGGCAGTGCTCCAAGGGATATTTATAACTGTAAATGCTTACATTAGAAAAGAAGAAAGATCTTTCTTCAAATCAATACCTAAATCCACACTTTGAGGAAGGAGAAAAAGGAGAGCAAACAAACCTAAAGTTAGTAGAAGGAAGGAGATATTAAAGATTAGAGCAGAGATAGATGAATTAGAGAGTAGAAAAACAATTGAGAGAGTCAGTGCAACCAAAAGTTGGTTCTTTGAAAAGATGAATAACATTGACAAACTTTTAGCTTGACTGAAAAAAAAAAAAAAAGAAAAGAAAGAGGTTGCAAATAAAATCAGAAATGAAAGTGGGGACATTACTACTGATCTTACAGAAATTAAAAGGAATATATGAGAATACTATGAACAATTGCACACCAACAATTGAGATAATTTAGAGAAAATGGACAAATTGCTAGAAGTACATAACTTACCTAAACTAACTCAAAAAGAAATTTAATATTTCAACAAATTTATAACAAATAAAGAGATTTATACAGTACTCAAAGCACCTTTCAACAAAGAAGAGTTCAGTGCGAGGTGCCTTCACAGGTGAAATCTGCCAAACATTCAAAGAAGAATTAACACCAATCCTTCATAAACTATTCTGAAAAATTTAAGATGAGGAAAATCTTCCTAACTCATTCTATGAGGCAAAAATTACACTAATACTAAAGCCAAATAAAGACATCACAAGAAAACTACCGACCAATTTCCTATATGAATATAGGTACAAAAATTCTCAAAATACTAGCAAATCAAAAGCATTGGCATAATGACAGGATTATAGAACAAAACCAAATGAGTTTTATCACAGGAATGCAATAGTGATTGAACATATTAAAATAAAAAAAATTAATACACCACATTAAGAGAATGAAAGACAAATAAAAACAAATAATATTCTCAATTGATGTAGACAAGGTATTTTGCAAAATCCAATGCCCTTTCATGAAAAAAAATCATAAAAATAGGAAATGAAGAAAACTTTTTCAACTAGATAAAGGAAATTCACGTAAAATCCATGGTTAACATTGAACTCAATGGTGAAGGATTCAAAGTTTCCTCCTACAGATCAAGAATAAAATAAAGATGCCATTTTCAACACTGCTGTTCAATATTGTACTAGAACTAATAGCCAGAATAATTAGGCAAGAAAAAGCAAAAAACCAATTGGGGCTAATAAAAACTAATTTTGCAAAATTGTAACATAAAATATTTACGTGCAAAAATATGTTGTTTTCTACACACACACAATGAACCATCAAAGGGGGAAATTAGAAAATAATTCCATTTAGAGTAGTAGCTAAAAGAAAGAAATATCTAGGAATAAATTTAACTAAAGAGGTGAAAGACTTGTAGAATGAACTCTATAACACACTACTGAAAGAAATTAAAGAACTAAATAAATGGCAAGACTTCCCATGTTCATGGATTGGAAGATTAATATTAAGATATCATCACTACCCAATGTGATATACAGATTCAATATAATCCCTATCAAATTTTCAGGACCCTTTTTTGAAGAGATAGAAAAGCAAATCCTCAAATAAGGAATTGCAAGTGGTCCTGAATGGAGAAATCAATCTTGAAAAAGATGGATAAAATTAGAGGTCAAATGCTTCCTAACTTCAAAATTTATTACAAAGCCACAGTATTCATAACAATGCAGTATTCATATAAAGATAGATGTATAGACAAATATAATAAATTTAAGAGTCTAGAAATGAATTTATCTTTTTATGGGCAACATAATTTCAAAAAGGGTGTCAAGTATATTAAGTTTGGAAAGAATAGTCTCTTCAACAAATGATGCTGGGAAAACCAGATTTCCACAGGTAAAAGAATGAAATCAGACCTCAACCTCACACCATATTTACAAAAATTAATTCAAAATAGAACAGAAAACTACAGTTGAGTGCTAAAAATCATAAAACACTTAGGAGAAAACAGGGCAAAAGATTCATGACCTTATATTTGGCATGATTTCTTAGATCTGACACCAAAAGCCGGAGCTACCTAAGAAAAAATAGATAACATTAACTTCAACAAAATTTAAAATTTTGCACATTTAAAGACATTAACAGAGAAGCAAAAGACAACCTGCAGAATGGGAGAAAATAATTGCAAATCACATATCTGAAAGAAGTTTAATATCTAGAATATAAAAATAAATGTTGCAATTCAACAATAAACCAACAAATAACCCAATTAAAATGGAGAAGGGACTTGAAAAGAAGATATACAAATGGCCACTAAGTACTTAAAATGAGATTCAATATCATTGGTTGTATTAGTGAGGGTTCTCTAGGGAAACAGAATCAACAGGGGTTATCTGTAAATGGTGTGAGATTTTATGAGTCTCTCAAGTGACCGTGATGATGCACAAGTCCAGGTTCTGCACACAGGCTGCAAACCAGTGGAACTGATGAAAGTCCAATGAAGGTCCTTGATGGGTTTATGGGAGACATTGGCTGTCCAAAGATGATCTGGAAAATTCTCTCTAAAAGCTGGAATCACTTCCCCTTTTAAGACATTCAGTAGATTAGTTAGAAATTCACTCATTGCTGGTGGCAAACCCCCAGGTTGATAAAAAATGTAATCAGCCATCTATGCAGTAAACTCACTGATGACTGAAGTCCATAAATGTCCTTGTATTATAATTAGCCCAGTGTTTGCAGGACCAAAAACTGGGCACAATTACCAGGCCAAGTTTACGCATTAGCCTAAACATCACAGTCCACCACTTGTGCACTCAGCAACCATACACATTACCTAAAACCATACTTATTCTCTAAGTAAAAACAGTAACAGACATGCATATATACACATAAACGTATATATATATACATACATACATACATATATATATATATATATATATATATATATTTCCACCTAACAATGTTCATCTCTCCTGCATACAACCAGAAATGCATTAATTCCCTACAAAATGGAGTGCAAGTCCTTGGATAATATTCACTCTTAAACTTGACATCCTTAAATATTATGACATGAAACTAATACAACCTGTCATATGATAAGGGAAATGTTGGGGGAGAAAACAAAGAAATTCGTTTTATGTTCATATACAATCATACTCATATAAGAAAACAAGGAAGAAGGATTCATGACTATTACAGTCCTGTTTCTGTAACTGGTCACGTGGTCGAATTTCATATTTATCACTACCTTCTTCCACTACCCATTCCATGTTCCCATTACCCTCAGGAAGCATTTCAGCTGGTCAATGTTCTTGACCTTGTGTTGTGAACCAAACTTACATTTCTGAAGAGTCTGGACCATTGTTAGTCCTGCTTGGATTGATTGTTCAATTTTCTATTGACTTCAATCACACGGCATGGCAGTACTAAGAAGCCCTGCAGGATCTCCTGTATTCCAGGCAAACTCTTCTTTACCGTCATTATGTAGATGCAGTCCTATTTCTCCTTGATAATCAGGATTAATCACCCCAGCAAGTACAGTAGTTCCCTTCTTTGCCAGTTAAGATGTAAAAGGAGCCCAAAGTGGCCAGGTGGCAGTCTTAACACCAGGTAAAGAGAATCATTGTTGTGTTCCCTGGTGGTAGCACTCATTCTTTTGGGACTAAGACCCTTAGACCAGCAGAGCTTAAGTTTTCAGGGACAGGAAGCAAAAGTTTTCCTAGCAGATCACTAGAGGTAGTAGTGAGTGATGCCATTCCCATTTCCATCATATGGATTCTGGACCCATGAATCCTAGTTATGGGAGAAAGAGCACCATATAGTAGATGCAGATTTATAACATACTCAGCCTCCTGGAGTACATTGCCCCAGCCCTGCAAGGTATTGCCACCTAGTTGGTGCCATAACTGACACTTCAAATGGTCATTCCCCCATTCTGTTAATCCAACTGCTTCAGGGTGATGGGGAAAATTGTAAGACCAGTGAATTCCATGGACATGTGCCCATTCCTGCACATCATTTGCTGTGAAGTGAATTCCTTGATTAGAAGCAATGCTGTGTGGAGTGTCATGGCAGTAGATAGGACATTCCATAAGTCCAGGATGGTAGTTTTTGAAGAAGCATTGCATGCAGGAAATGCAAACCTATATGGAGTATATGTCTATTCCTGTTAAAACAAATCACTGCCCCTTCCATGGTGGAAGTGGTCCAATGTAGTCAACCTGTCACCAGGGAGTAGGTTGATCACCTCGGGGAATGTTGCCATATCGAGCTGAGTGGGATCTATGCTGCTAGAAGATTGGGCACTCAGCAATGGCTGTAGCCAAGTCAGCCTTAGTGAGGGGACATCCATGTTGCTAAGCCCATGCATAACCTCCATCCTTACCTCCATGGTCACTTTATTCATGGGCCCATTGATCAATGAGAGGTGTGGCTGGGGAAAGAGGCTGAGCAGCCACAGAGCGGGTTATCTTATCCACTTGATTATTAAAATCTTCCTCTGCTGAGTATTCATGTGGGGCACAAATATTTTCATGTTTTTTTGCCCACTTGGAAAGATCTATCTTCATACTTCTTCCTCAGACCTCTTTGTCATCAATTTTCCAATCATGTTCCTTCCAAGTCCCTGACCATCCAGCCAAACTTTGGCAACAGCCCCTGAATCAGTGTACAAATGCACATCTGTCCGTTTCTTCTTCCATGAAAAATGGACTAGCAAGTGCGCTGCTCAATGATCTTCCCACTGGGAGGATTTTCCCTCACCACTATCCTTCAGGGATATCCCAGAAAAGGGCTGCAATGCTGCAGGTGTCCACTTTCAGGTGGTAGCTGCAGAACACGTAGAACCATCTGTAAACCAGGCCCACGTTTTCTTTTTCAGTCAACTGATTGTAAGGGATTCCCCAAGAGGCCAAAGCTGTGGGTTGGGAAAGAGAAGGTAACATGGCAGTGGTGGTGATCGTAGGCATTTGGGCTACTTCCTCGTGTAATTAACTTGTGCCTTCAGGGCCCACCAGAGCCCTATCTCATATATATCACTTCGACTTTATTAGGGAGTGTGTCTGTGCATGCCCAATTTTATGATTTGGTGGGTCAGACAATACCCAGCTCATGATAGGCAACTCAGGTCTCATAGTAACTTGATGGTCCATGGTTAAGTGTCCAGTCTCTACTAAGGCCCAATAGCAGGCCAAAAGCTGTTTCTCAAAAGGAGAGTAGTTATCTGCAGAGGATGGCAGGGCTTTGCTCCAAAATCCTAAGGGTCTGCATTGAGATTCTGCTATAGGGGCCTGCCAACAGCTCCAGATAGTGTATCTATTTGCCACTGAAATTTCCAGCACCACTGGATCTGCTGGATCATATGGCCAAAGTGGTAGTGCAGCTTGCACAGCAGCCTGGACCTGTTGCAGAGCCTCCTCTTGTTCTGATCCCCAATCAAAACTAGCAGCTTTTCTGGTCACTTGGTAAATGGGCCAGAGTAGCACACCAATATGATGAATGTGTTCTTTCCAAAATCTGAAGAGACCAGCTAAGCATTGTACCTCTTTTTTGGTCCTAGGAGGGGCCAGGTGCAAGAGCTTATCCTTTACTTTAGAAGGAATATCTTGACATGCCCCACACTACTGGAGAACTAGAAATTTCAATGAGGTGGAAGGACCCTGTATTTTTGTTGGATTTATCTCCCATCCTCTCTCATACAAATGTCTTGCCAACAAATCTAGAGTCTTTGCTATTTCTTGCTCAGTAGGTCCTATCAACATGATATCATCAATATAAGGGGCCAGGACGATGTCTCGTGGGAGGGAGAGACAATCAAATTTCCTGCAGACAATATTAGGACATAGGGCTGGAGAGTTGATATATCCCTGAGGCAGGACAGTGAAGGTATACTGCTGGCCTTGCCAGCTGAAAGCAAACTGTTTCTGGTGGTCCTTACTAATGGCAATTGAGAAAAAAGCATTTGCTAGATAAACAGCTACATACCAGGTACCAGGGAAGTGTTGGTTTGCTCAAGCAATGATACCATATCTGGGACAGCAGTGGCAATTGGAGTCACCACCTGGTTAAGTTTTTGATAACCTACTATCATCCTCCAAGATCCATCTGTTTTCTGCACAAGCCAAAGAAGAGAGTTGAAAGGGGATGTGATCACCACCCCTGCATCCTTCAAATCCTTGATGGTGGCACAACTCTGAAATTCTGCCAGGAATCTGGTTTTGCTTTTGATTTGCTATCTTGCTAGGCAGAGGCAGTTCTAGTGGCTTCCACATAGCCTTTCCTATATAATAACTCTCACTCCACAAGTCATGGATCCAATGTGGTGATTCTACCAGTTACTGAGTATGTCTATTCCAATTATGCATTCTGGGAATGGGAAAATAACCACAAAATGGGTCTGGGGACCCACTGGACCCACTGTGAGATGAACCTGAGATAAAACTTCTTCAGTCACCTGACCTCCATAAACCCCTATCTGACTGGTGGAACACCATGATGTTTTGGGTCTCCTGGAATTAATGTCACTTCTGAGGCAGTGTCTAATAATCCCCAAAATGTCTGATCATTTCCTTTTCCCCAATGCACAGTTACTCTAGTAAAAGGCTGTAAGGAAAGGTGTGAGGAAGATTAACAGTACAAAATTTTGGCAGTTTAATAGGATCCTTCCCCAAGGGGACCTAGTCTTATCCTCATTGAAAGGGCTCTGGGTCTGTAAACTGTATCAAGTCTGGGAATTGATTAAGGGGCCATGATTCTCTGTGTCTGTAATTTGAGTTGGGTTTTGCTCACTCGGCCTAGAACTCTTCTGCTTTTACACATCCAGAAGAAATTTAGTAGACTGACCATCTAGTTCACTTTTAGGTACCCCATGATTTATTAGCCAATGCCATAACTCTGTGCAACTCAGACTATAATGAGTACTGTTTTGAATTTGTCTTTCATTGAGGTAGTCATGCCCACCTTGTCTTTGGCCATTAACTGCAGATACTAGACTTTTACTGGATCAAATTCCAATCATCCCCATAATGTTTAAGGATTCCCTTCCTTACAGTAATAACTGGACTACAGAGAAGAGCAACCACAGAGTTCTTCAGGGAAGATGGAGTTAGTCTTACAAATTTATTCCTCACAATCCTAGGCAAAGGTGTGTCCTCTGGACATTACTGGGCTGAGTGGGCAGGTCTTAAATGGGAAATCCATTCTAGCATTCCAATCTCTCTAAGCATCTAAATTCCTTGTTCAATTGTATACCAGGGCAAACCTGACATCTCAGCCTCAGACAAGCTAGGCCATCTTTTGGTCCACGTTTCAGACAGCCACTTGAACAAACACTTAGAGCTCTGTTTAACCCCTTGGGCTACAGCATTGAATACAGAATTTCTGCTTAGTGGGCCCATGTCAATAAATTCAGCCTGATCCAATTTTATATTCCTTCCATCATTTTCCCATACCCTTAGAATTCATTCCTACACATATTCCCCTGATTTCTGTGTATATAAGTTGGAAAAGTGATGCAGTTCTTCAGAGTGTAGTGTACTTACTCATGGATCACACTTTGTATTTCACATTTGGGGGCTTATTGTGATTTTAGTCTAGGAATAAGTCTTGAAGAGAAGAGGGGTGGTGGGAGTGTATAAGGAGAAGAATTAGAAATGTCTTGCAAGCTACTGACCTTAGGACATTCCTTTTCATTTTCTTCTGCTGAGACAAGATTAATCTTTTCATGCAGGGTTTGGAAGGCAGATTGCTCAGGGCAGGCTGGAGACTGCTAAGTGTATGTTGCAGTTTGGCTGGTACCTGCCTCAGGGCTGGAAGAATGTCCAGGCTCCCTGAGGCAGGCAAGAGGCTGGGCAGTGCATGCTTCAGTTTGGCTGGTACCTACTTCAAGGAAGTCGGTACTTCCTGGGGTAGGCTGGAGGTTGGGTGATACAAGGTTGACAAGTTGTGGTACTCACAGGGCAGGCCATCACAGGTTTATCCAGTAAAGACTCAGCAGAAATTAGGGATCCAATGTCCCTACCGATATTATCATCATCCCATATGTCTCCATCCCAATGCTATGGGTTCCATTGCTTTCCAATCAATGCCTTCACTTTAACCTCAGATAACCTGTGGGGTTGGGATTTTAGTTTCCTTTATAACTCTGCTACTTGTACAATGGTAGCCTGAGTTCAGTTCTCATATATCTCAAGACAGAGGCTGCAGGAGACAAGATTTTCTATCAGAACACATATAGAAATTTTCACATCATCCATGGGACATTTAAGTTGCAAATTTGTAGCCTTTAGTTCATCTCTTTCTTTTGTGACTGTATCTAGAGAATCTAGGAGGAGCCAGCCAACATCATTATACCTTTTGAGTCCACAAAACTCTGTTAAGGTTTTGAAAACTCTGTCACCCAGATCCTTGCTTCATATAAGCATGGAAGTAGGGGAATCCAGTGATGATATTTTTCATATGTCCATTGCCAACTTATACCATTGTTTGTTATTAGCCTCTTCATTATTGGAAAAGGAGTCATTAGTACCCTTGAATCCAATTAGAGTAGACAACCAATTGTAAAAACTCTCAGAAGCACCTCCGACATGCCATGTTTAAGACTCTGTTCCTCAAGAACCACTCCCAGTGGTTCTTCACAAGCTGTATTAATCAGTGGTCTCTATGGAAACATGATCAAAGGGAGATATTTGTAAATAGTATGAGATTTTATAAGTCTCTCGAGTACCCATGGGGATGCACAAGTCCAGGTTCTGCAGGGGGGCTGCAAACCATGGAGTACAAAGAAAGTCCAATGAAGGTCCTTGATTAGTTTCCGGGAGAAGTTGGCTGTCCAAAGATGAGCTTTGAAATTCTTTCTGAATGCTGAAATCACTTCCCCTTTTAAAGCATTTAACTGATTAGGTAAAATGTCAATCATTGCTGTAAGGAATCTGCCAGGTGGATCATAGGTGTAATCAACCATCTTTGTAGTAAACTCACTGATGACTAAAGCCCATAAATGTCTTACTATTAGCCAGTGCTTGCTTGACCAAAAACTGGTCACAATAATCAGGCCGAGTTGACACATTAGACTAACCATCACATTGGTCATCAGGGAAATGCAAATAAAACAATAATAAGATACAAATTTACCCCCACTCAGATGGAGATCTTTAAAAAACAGGAAATAACAAGTGTTGGGTAATGATGTAGAAAAAATAAGAAATCTTATATGTTGTTGGGAAGGTAGAAATGATGCAGTCACTGTAAAAAAAAATTGGTCTTTAATCACAAAATTGAATGCAGAATTATCATATGACTTGGCAATCTTAGTTCTAGGTTAGACCCAAAAGAATTCAAAACAGGGTCTCAAACAGATATTTGTATACCAATGTTCATTGCAGCACTATTCACAGTAGCCAAAAGGTGGAAGCAACCCAAGAGCCCATCAAGAGACTAATAGAGAAAATGTAGTTTATATATACAGTGGAATATCATTCATCCATGAAAACAGATGAAGTTCTGATACACGCTACAACATGGATGAACTTGAAATCATTTTGGTGAATGCAATAAGCCAGATAAAAAAGGACAAATATTGTATGATTCCACTTATATGGAATACCTAGAACATGCAAAGTCATGGAGACAGAAAGAAAATTACTATATGCCAGGTGTTGTGGGTAGGAGTTGGTGTGCCATTATTGCTTAATGTGTACATAGTTTCAGTTTGGGGTCATGAAGAAGTTTTGGTAATGGATAGTGGTGCTGGTAACACAATATTGTAAATGTAATTATACCACTGAATCATAAACGTGAAAGTGGTTAAAATGGGAAATTTTGAGTTTTATTTATGTAACCACATTAAAAGTTTTAAAAATCAGATATTTGTGGATAAAAACTCAGGATCTTTATTTATACTAGAAACAATTCTCTGCAACTACACAACAGTAGAGACTCAGCAGTAACTTCAGACCTCATAATCTGGCTGTATTTAAGATAAAAGAACACCTGGAGAAGACCCTGGAAAGGATTATCTTCAATATTAAAGAAAGAATACATGAAAAATGCACCTCTATCGCAACAACCAGGCTGTAGGGAAAATTAAGCAGAACCCCAAGAAAAGGAGCTAGCAATGCTTAGCACTTAGAAACAATTTCAAATAAACCTGCCCAAACAATATTTCATTATTTTCTTTCATTTGTACTGGTGTGTTGATTTGAAACTGTATGTACCACAGAAAATATATTCTTAAATCTAATGCATTCCTGTGGGTGTGAACCCATTGTAAGTAGGACTTTTGATGATGTTACCTCAGTTAAAATGTGTCCTATCTCAGTCAGGATGGGTCTTAATCTATTCCTGATGTCCTTTATGAAAGATTTGAAATTCAGGCAAAGAGATTAACCCAGTATTTCTCATTCTATTTTAAATCTATTTTATAACTTTGTACTCATCATTCTACTCAGATTAACACAGTCTTGGTCTTGCAGGTAAAATAGATTCTATCAAGTCATTTTGTCTTTTCCTTGCACTACAATTGTGTTAAAGTGATATCTCTCATTAAGAGATTCTCTAGAAAAATAAACCAGATCTCACCCCCAAATCAGTAACCAATGCCAGCAAGCAAATTGGCTGTGTATATGAATGAGATTATTCTAGTCTGTCTGTCTGTATATGTATATATGTATATATGTGATGCTTCCATTCATATATCCAGCAGCAATATTCACAAAAAGTTAATAGAAAAAAATTTCAAAATACTTTTTAAATATCTGAAAAAAATAGCCATGCAAAAGAAAATGTTCTTTATTACTAAAGAGAATTGCAGTAACATCTTGAAAGGGAAAACTTTCACATTCTAAGTACCAGATATTAAATGAAATAGATTCTATCCAAATTAAAATGGTAAAAGTCTCTGTTGAAATGTATGTGAAATAATAATAAAGATGACATTCACTAATGTCCTGTTAAGGAAAAAAAAAAAAAAAAACCTTTCTTAGGAAAAAGAAGGACAAACACTGACATGCATTGAAACAACAATCATAAAAATAGCTATATTATGCACACAGGTGAGAGCAAATCCCAATAAAATTCAACCTGAAAAATACATGGAAAACTCAGGTTACATAACAGAATCTCAATAATAAAATTTATAATAACTTTTCCCAGACATCAATAGCATAATGTTTGAAATGACAAAAGGTAAGAACCTTTGTATTAGTTTTCTACAAAAAATCACCATACTGAGTTAAAACATTATTCAACACTTTTATATTTCTCTCTCCAGTTGTCTGTAATCAGCCACATGAAATACCTTTGTCACTGTAATATTTTATGTGTAGATTCTTGTTCATGCTATGTTTCTTCTAGAAATGTTTTGTTTTCATTTTTTCATAAGGGTAGGGAAGTTTTTAGTCATTATTTCCTCAAATATTCTTTCTATCCCTTTTCCCTTTTCTTCTTCTTTTGGGACACCAATAATGTGCATTGTCACTCAGTTCCCTGAGATTCTGTACCATTTTTTCCATTCTCTTCTCTTTTTGTTCTTTTTTCTTTTCCAGTTCAGATGTTCTGTCTTTGAAATCACTAATTCTGTCTTTGAGCATTTCAAATCTGCTCTTATATGCTTCTAAATATTTTTATTCAATACTGTTTTTTTTCTAATATATTTTTAATCTCATCTATCTTGTTTTTCATTCCCATAAGCTTTGTTATTTTTCTTTGCAGGTTTTGTTTTTTATGCTCATCCAGTGTTTTCTTAATGTTCTTTATTTCCTTAGTCATATTTTCTTTAAAGTCTTTGAAGTGATTTAGAAGAGTTGTGTGTTTATTACTGATTAATTCTCCTAAAATCAACTTGTATCTCTTCATGTTATTTAATTAGTTCTTTTGGCTAAGCCAATCCTTCCTGTTTCCTAGTATGGCTTGTAATATTTTGCTGATGTCTAGGCATCTGAATGTGCTGGTGAATTTACTCTGATGACCAATTTCTCTCTCTTGCCCATTTTTATCACAGCTCTTCTTTGATATTTGTTTCAACTTATTCTAAGTCTTTAAAATTGCCCAACTTAGGTTATCAAAATCAGGCCAGGCACTCACTAGTGGGGCACAGATTTTCTCCCAGGAGATAGGATACAGATACAAGAAAGAACAATTTTTCTCCATGCAATTTCCAGACTGGCCAGCCAATGGCACTCATCAGCACACCTTTCCAAAGAGGTGTTTCAGTCTGGGCTTTCTTGTGTACCTGTGCTGAATCTCCAGAGTGGAGACTGAAAGCAGGATCTGCTGGCTGAACTCACTGAAGAAACTCCCCCCACTCCCCCTCTTTTTTCCCTTGAAACAGCTGACAGGGAGGAAGATATCTGTTTCCCTTTCAGTTGTCTGGTGTGAGCCATGCGTTTTAGCCAGGTCAATATTTTCAGGGGGAGGATGGGAGCCTTTGCCAGCTGCCCTGGAGGCTTGGTAACTTACATTTGTTGCTTCAGCTTCTTTGTATCTCTGTCCTTCACACTACTGGGAGTTGTGGAGCCCTATCTTGGTCTGCTTTTGACTCTTTCTCCATTGTTTCTGTGACAGCATTGAATTCTGCCTGTTAATGCAATGCCATCTTCCCACAATTCCGCAATTGTCTTTTAATTTGTTCGGAAAGCTTAACATTCTAGAAACAAAATTACTCACTCCCCAACACTTCTACATTTGCATTTCCACTTGGAGAATTACTTTGAACTTTACCATGAAGACAAATAAAACATTCAAAATTTTAATAGGGTCTTATTAAAGGGGATTTAATAATCCCTTTCTTTGTCTATCCTAATTTTAACAAAATGTTCTCTCAGCATACAAGAGTATATATAACTTCTAAGCTTACTGCTTAGAATAGATAGAATTGTCCCTCCAAACAGGATTATTGACATTTTAGTGTATCAATTAATAGTAGATATCTTCTGAGTTGTGAAAAAAAATAACAAAAACTAGTTATAAAGGAATTAATATGTCAGCTTTAGTAATGATAAGTTGAATTTTATTGGAGATCTGTCACTCTACTCCATTAAACTGAATTGGCATACATTCCCAATCACAGGCAAAAGAACCCTAGATCCCAGGGAACGGACAAACTTCTCCAAAGAGATTGCCCCAGTAGAGCCAAAAACAGAGAGAAAATTAAGTTTGTTTTGGACCAGTCAGATCTCAAAGGCATCTAGTGATATGAAGAGTCACAATTGAGAAATGACTAATCCCAAAATAAGAAAAAATTTCTCCCTACACTGTGAAGTAATTTATAGGTGAAGAGATTTCTTTTATGAACCTCCAAGTAAAGGAATGAGTTCAAGTTTGTAATTATTAAGTAGGGCATAATTTCTTCTATCTTTTCAAAATTTTGATCTCTTAACCCTTTGCCTCAATTATCAATAAATGGGGAAACAGCATTTTGAAAGGGCAAATATATATCTATTTTAATAACTAGCACTCTATTTTTCCTCCTGGCAAAAGTTAATATGTATTTCAGAATTCGACCATGGAAGACAATGAACTTGAACAAAAAATATACTGAACTAAAGCCATTCTATGAATCTAAAGCTCAAAAGTGTTTTTAATCCCATTTCTAATATACTTATGTCAAGTTCATTTCAAATTATGCAATAAAACCAAATAATAGCAAGTAATAACATACAAATAATGTTTTGATGTTATAACAGGAATTCCTCCAAATTTTAAACAATATGAGTCTTCTTTTATCCATTAGTAAATAATAGGGCAATATTAATATTAAAGTCCATTACTCATATGCAAAAGTATTAAAATCTCATTTCCCATCTCCATAATTTTTCTTCTGTTCAAATTCAACAAGATGGTCAATGTTCACATAATATTTCAGTTGACTTCATTTCCTTACATATACATTTGGTTAACAATATTTTATTTCATTTTCATTTCCATTTTCATTTGTTTTAGTCCCTGGTATTTTGTCCTGGTATATGCCTACAGAATCTGTATTAGGTGTTTTCTGCATATTGAGAGATTTGTAGTTTTGTCCCAATACCAAGGTTTAGTCCTTCTAAGGACTTTAGTAAATGCCCTAAGAAATCAACACCCACTATGCTGGTTGTTTGTAACTTGAAACTTCTGTGCCCTGTATGAGTTTTAAAAAGTGTTTGGTTCTCACCTCCTTGGTCACCATATTGCCAGCTTTGGTGTGTTTAACACTACACATATGCTTCTAATATTAAAGAAAGACTTATCAAAACACCCATTCGTGTATGTGGGTTTTTTTTTTTTTTTGATAGATCGTTATCCTCTGGATTTTCCCCAGCAACTGCCAGCATCATCAGCCTCCTTAAAATTAATCTCGGTAGTTTCAGCTCTGCAAGATGGTCATCCTGTATTTGGGATAATCCCCTTTCCATCTCAATATTCTGGAATGTGCTTCCTGGTAGAAATCAGAAATGATCCTAGGTTTCACCTTATTTGTTTTCCTTCCTAAAGTGTTGCTGTCTTGTGATGCCTTTTTTCTGATCTCTGAAAAATGATGGGTGAGATAGTCTATCCATTTTTCTAGTTGTTAACAGGATGATAAATTTGATAATATTTACTAATTGAATCCAAAAACATAGTTAAAAGAATTATACACCACGACCAAATAGGTTTTATTCCATGTATGCAAGGGTCTTTCTACACAGGAAAATAAATTAGTGTAATACACCACATTAATAAATTGAAGGAAAAAATTATATGATCCTCTCCATTGGCACAGAAATGGCATGGGACAAATTACAACATCCTTTCTTTATAAAAACACTCCAAAAAATATAAATAAAATGAATATTTCTCAACATGGTAAAGTGCATATATGAAAAACACACAGCTATCATTGTACTCAATGGTGAAAGACTGAAAGCTTTTGTACTGAGATCAGGAACAGGCAAGAATGCCTACTGTCACCACTGTTATTCAACATTATACTGGAATTTCTAGCAAGAGCAATTAGGTAAAAAAAAGAAATAAAAGGCACCGAAACAAAAAAGGAAGAAGTAAAACATGCACTATTCATTGATATGATCCTATATCAAGAAAATCCCAAAAAGTCCACAACAAAGCTGCTAGAACTAATAGACAAATTTAGCAAAGTGCTGGGATACAAGAGAAATATGCAAAATTCACAGGTGTTTCTATACAGTGCCAGTGAGCATCTGAGTAGGAAATTTTAAAAATTCCATTTGCAATAGTGACAAAAAGCATCAAATACTTACAAATAAACTGAACAAAGGACAAAAAGGAACTGCATCCAGAAAACTATAAAATATTGCTAAAAGAAACCAAAGAATACCTAAATATATAGAAGGATACCTCATGTTCATGGATTGGAAGAATAAATAAGATATGAATTCTACTATACTGATTTACAGATTCAACACTATCCCAATAAAAACCCCAACATTGTTTTGTACAGAAATGGAAAAGCCAGTTATCAACTTTATTTGAAAGAGTAAGGGGCCCTGATTAGCCAAAAAAATATCCTTAAAAAAAAAGAAGTTGGAGGACTCTCATTACCGGAATGTAAAGCATGTTACTTAGCTACCTCGGTAAAAACAACATGGTTCCAACATAAAGATAAACATGTTGACAAATAGAACTGAATTACGAATTCAAAAATAGACCCTCACATCTATTGTCAAGTGATATTTGGCAAGGCTATCAAACCCACCCAGCTGGGTCAGAACAGTCCATTCAACAAAGGGTCTGAGAGAACTGGATATCCATATTTTTTTTAAAAAAAGACCTCTATCTCACACCTTACACAAAAATTAACTCAAAATGGATCAAGGACCTAAATATAAAACCTAGAAACATAAAACTCCAAAAGAAAATCTAGGGAAACATCTCCAGGATCTTGTGGTTGGTAGTGGTTTCTTAAACCTTACACCAAAGCACAAGCAATGAAAGAAAAGTTGATGATGGGAGTGCCTCAAATTTAAACACTTTTATGCTGAAATCAGGGCTCAACTGGCATATGAACAGACCAAATTATTTAAGTCTCAGGGACCTATATGTAATGAGTAGAGTGTTAGTTATAGATTCATATAAAAGGGGCAGAAGAACCATGTGTAGGGAAATTATAATAAATGAGTCTAAATCTGTTACATTGGGGAACTAGGTTATCATATCTTCCTAGGTAAGGCCCACTGATGAGGTGTTGAATTCTTGGGGTTCTGTAACCTGCCTATAGGGTCCAGATGTATCTAGAGCCTTCATGAGCACCCCTGCTAGAGGCATTGTTTACTGAGGCAGTGTAAAGTCAGCTGATCCTCTCCTGTTCTTTGCGTGTGCCTTAGAAAACCAACAAAATGATGCTATACAAGTCTCATTCCCCAAATCAAGGAGTATATGTTAGCAATCATAAATTAGTAAATATATGTTAGACCACTACATAGTATTTTAGACACTTTCTAACTCTTTGATGTTGCATTATAGCCTTTATGTATTTTAAACTTTAAAAATATCCAGAAGCAAATATCTGTAACTATTGTGACTAATGGAAATGTAACCTAGAAGCTTTGTGTCTTTGATGCTGATGTTATGTTTTTTAAATTGCCTGATCTTGAGCTTGTTGCTAAACATTAACAAAACAAATTATAACTAGCCCCTTGTATGCTGTTATCCTGTTCTGCATCCGTGAAGTATGATAATCCTGTATGTAACCTCAATGTTTATTAATGAAACAACATGAAACAACCAGAACTAACTAAGCCACTTTTAAACAGTTGGCCTGCCTGACATGTGCAATAGCCTAAAAACTAAAGAATTTGTGCATTCTCAAAGATAAGACTATCTCTAACACATTCATATCAAAATGTCACTCTCTAGTCATGCAACATGTAAGTCAGCATGATGCCCATCTGCCATGTTTCCCACTATTACTCTGTTATCTTCCCCTCAGTGGTCACAACCCACCTCCCTTTTTGTTCAATCTTATAAAAACTCAAAGAACTTGTCATTCTTGGAAATAGATTTATGGCCAGTAGGCCTTTGGATCTCCTTGTATTTGCACTTGTCAATAAAATCTTTCTCCTTTCAAATTCCTAACATAAAGTGAATGACTCTCTGGTGCATGACAGGCAAGGATTTACTTTTGAGTGATGACATATCTACAACTTCAAACAAAACAATTCCTTCCATCTGCTCCATAATATCTCTTCCCCTCTCAGCCTGAAGCAGTCAGAGTGGGCATCATCCTAAAACCCTCAATATTGAGGAATAAAGAGACAGAAGGAAGGAGTTCAACCACTGACCAAAGTAGATTTATTGTTACTATAGTTATTACCTTGTGTTAACAGAATAACTCATAGCATTGATATAAAGATAGTGGTTTCCAGGGCTTCAGAAATGAGTGAGAGGGATGAATGGGTGGAACACAAGGTGTTTTTAAGGCAGTGAAAATGTTTTGTATGATACTGCAATGACATGACACATTATATATTTGTCAAAAACTATTAAACTGTACAACACAAAGTATAAACCATAATGTAAATTATACACTTTGATTAGCAGCAATGCTTTAATATTGGTTCATCAATTATAACAAATGTACCACACTAATATAAGAAGTCCATAATAGGGGAAACTGTGTGTGTGTGGTTATACAGGAATTCTCTATAATTTTGTTGTAATTTTTGTTGTAATTTTTCTGTAAATCTAAAACTGCTCTAAAATGAAGATCATTATTATAAAATAATTTATTATTACTAAATTATTTAGGTTAAATATTCATATATCAGTATTAAAAATATAATGAAAATCAAAGGAGATGTGGCATGACATTAACAGTTTGTGAGTGGCTCAAATAAGAGAGTAGATATGAAAGGTACTGTGGAAGCAAGTAAAGTTTTACAAATTAGTTCATTCCCCACGTTGTAATCCTATATTACCTGCAGTGGTAACATGAAATGCAACCTTGTTCCAAAGCTCTCATCAGTGTCATTTCTGAGAATATCCTCCTGGGTATTGACATTCCTGCTGAATTTTCATGAATCAGGTCCCAGCAAAGCATAAACTTGAGGGTAAGAAGTAAGATAGCAGCAAGCCTACAATTTATATTCTCCCTCTCTCAGAGATTTCTTGACAGAAAAGTAGAGATGACTTGGTAAAATCCCCTTGTAAACATGTTAATTAATAACTGATGACCTGAAAAAAACAAAAACAAAAAAAACTAAACAAAAGAGACCTTATCTATGAGATATTTTTAGCAGGATTACCTAGTCTATCTAGGTTGCTTCGTGTAATTTATGCACTTAAGTCTCCTGGCTTGCTGAAAAATGCCATGTAGGTCATGTAATTAATGATGCATGAAAGGATATGTTTCATAACTGAAATAGCTCTTTCTGTTCAAAGCATGTTCCACATGCCTCATTCAAACCTCTCATGTTAAATCTGAACTACAGCATCTGTATGTAGGAAAATAAGGACATTTCTGGGAAGCTGCACCTGTCAATTTCAGACCTTCCCAAGGGAATAATGTTTGACCTGTTATTTGCTATTGCCATTATTTTTGGAATCTGATTTAGTGTGCTAAAGCTGCGGGGGGCAAAATACCAGAAATGAGTTAGCTTTTAAAATGGAGATTTATTAGGTTAATAGCTTACAATTCCAAGGACATGGGAATATCTGTATTATTCTGCCAAAGGGGTGCTGATGCAAAATACCAGAAATAGGTTGGTTTATATAAGGGGTATTTATTTGGGGTAGAAGTTTACAGTTAGCAGGCCATGAAGCATAAGTTACTTCCCTCACCAAAGTCTATAGCCACTGTTGGAGCAAGATGGCTGCTGATATCTGCAAGGGTTCAGGCTTCCTAAGTTCCTGTCTTCCTGGGGCTTGCTTGTCTCTGGACTCAGCTCCTCTGCAGTCTCCGCAACATCAGGTGTGGAATATAAATTACTTTAGTCTTTGCCTCTCTCCACAGGCCAGCTGTAGACTATCAGTTGTGGGGCGTGAGAAAGCTACTTTAGCTCCACATGCACCTCTAAAAGTGCCCCTTAAAAATGTTCAACTTATTCTTGCTGATAAGTATTCAAATTTGGTAGAATATTGTGTTTGAGAATGTCACTTTTTTTTTTTTACAGAAGGCTTAATTTACATTCTCAGTTAAACCTGTAAAATTGAAAAAGACTGACCGAGGGACCAATATCTACTTGCCCAAGCCCCTGTTTAGTATTTTAAGCTACTTGCAATGATTTGGGTAATGTGGACATGTAGTAGAATGCAAAATGTTTTTATGGTTGGTAAACATAAGCACTAGATATTCAATTATTCCTATATAAGATAGGGATGGCTTTATAAAAGGCCTGAATTTGAAATTTGGGAGGTAGGGAGAAGCCATGCAGAAGAGACTACTGTACAGGCTTAGCTATAAGTTGTAAACTGCCACTAGAGATAAAATTCTATGATCATGTCATGTCTAAGGTATGATAGTCAAAGATGTAGAGGCCTGGAACTTACTACTTTTAGACTTTTCCTGGGGAATATTGGTTATTTCTACCTTTTTCCAGACTTTAAGTGACTATGATAAATGGAAACTATGCAATTCCCTGAGCCCTTCTCAATAATAAACATTGAGTTATACAAAATTCCAGGAAAGCAACAAGAGATCACTGCTCTGCTTGAGGAAATGGTCGAAGGAAAAGTTTTGATTTTCATTCCCTTTGTAAAAGTCTTCCCTGGCTAGTATGGAAGTCAACTAACCATGTGAATTTTACAGTGTAATAACAAAAATTAAGCAGATGATTCCTCTGATTGCTCAAGCTTTCCTTGATATGGTAAAGCCTATATACCAGGGGATCTTAACAAAGGATTTGTGAGCTTGAATTGAATAAAAAAAAAAAAAAAAAAAAAACATTATTCTTGTGGGGATGTCTTGATGTGGGAGTGATAAATTGATTTTTATACTGTGAAGTAAAATTAATATTTTATAAGTTCAAGTATCTTATGAATGTGCAGGAGCCATCTGCATGAAAATAAATAAAGAGTCCATAGTCACCAAAGATCAAATAAGATTAATGAACCTAATATGCATGGAATTTTTGCAATATACCTAATAAAGGCAGCAATGGGGACAGTGTTCTTGGAGACAGTAAGATGCAACAATTGTTTTGGACACATTCCAAGTACATAACAATAATTGCCTCATCAAAATACATAATTCTGGCTACTCTTCAGCCCATAGATAACAAAAAGAGATAAAAAAATGTTTAAAGTCTTTATTTTCAGTGGGGAAATATATAAATATACTTAATTTATTTCATGTCAATTTCTAAGTCAATAAAATGTAAATATTTTCCATTAATAAATATAGATTTGTATAATAATATGAATCCAATGTGGCCACTTGCTTTATCAAAGCCTGTAAACTGAGAAGGAAATAGTCTTCTAGCAAGATGGCGGTTGCCATCTCTTATAACTGAATAAAAGAAATAACATCTCAATACTTTTACCACATTCCATTGATTATGGTCCATGCTTAATGGCAAAGCCCCAGGATGTGTTTATCAGTTGCAACAAATGTGGCACACTAATAAAGGATGTTTATGTGGGAGAGTGTGGGAAATCTGGGGAGTGGAGCATATGAGAATCCCTATATGTTTTGTGTAACATTTATGTAATCTAAGTATCTTTTTAAAGAAATGAATTATTTTTTTTAAAAAAAGCTAGTGTCTAGTTAAGGCCTCAATCAAAAGGAAGATATTAAACAGAAGCATGAAGAACAGAAGGCAGGAATAATTCTGAGCCATCTTAATAACTGTCGCCAACTCCATATATATTTTAGAGCACAAAACATAATAGTTTAAGCAAGAGTGTGCATGGATAGAAAATGTATAATGGAGAGGAGCTGAAATTCTTCATAAGAAAGATCAACAAAGGATGAGATTCCTGAGTAATGAAAGTCACCCAACCAAGTATAAAATCTGAGAAGATACTAGAGAAAGGAAAATAGAACGTGCATGGGAAGTAAAAAGGGCAAACATGAATATAAGGTGTGAACTTTTGACTAGGTACTAATTTTTATTTTATTTTCTCTTTTCTTTTTAAATCCAATATGGTTTAAAATTCATTTAGGGTATACTCTTGGTGCTTACTTTATAATTTCATCCCAAATTTGCAAAAAATTGAGATAAGATTATGAAAGAACCAGTGAAAGAATGAGCAGCATCCAAAAATCGTGAAAATAGAGCTAGCTGGATGCAGTAAGTTTGATGACAGATCTTATCCTTTGAAATAAAGATGAATGGCTTCTTAAACAGTTATATTTTACTCACACACATACAAACATATACACACACCATAAAGAGAAATATTCATTTGTGAAGTATAATACAGACACAAAAATGAATTTATAAAAATCATGCTATTTATTCCTTAATCAATTTTAAAGGCTTAATTTACATTCCATGAAAAGCACACGTTTTAAATGTACATTTTGACAAGTGTTGACAAAGGTATATACTTGAATAACCTTCATGACAATCAAGAGATAGAACTTTTCCAACATCCTAAAAATTTCCTTTTGCTCCTCTTTAGGCAATCCCCCAACGTCTGCTGTAAGTGATAACTGAGCTGGCAAAGGATGATGGCATTATTGTAGAGGAAAATATAATTTTAGAAATCTAATTATGGCACATATGTAGATATTAGACAATCAAAAGAATTGTCATGAGTGTATTTAAATATTTTTCTGCCTATCTCATTCAAGGAAATAATCATCTATAGTATAAATTTTTATGAGAACCAGGTCATTTTTCCCATACAGAAGATAAGATAAGAAATATACCATCTTTCTATTCCCCTTCCAAATCCATATCATTGTACATAATCTTAGATCAGTTTACTGAATTCTTAAAACTGGTACCTCAAATCATAAATGAGTAATAATGAGTAATACAACGATGAAGGGAGTGTAAGTTGCTAGATGAAGCAATGGTAACAACTAGCATAAGAGCTGGGTCCAACAGTAATAGCATAAAATATAAGCTGATTTTAGTAGAAGTAAATGAACACTGAGCACTATCTATAGTCTTCTGGGTAGACTTACTAGTGCTTAACCTACCTCTACTCTTATCTACATTTAGGCCTTATTTATCTAAATTTCCAGATAAATCATATTTTCCAGTACATTCATTTTCTGCTCACTTTATTCTATATGTTAGCTTTTAATACAGCACAAACCACCCTAAAACTTAGTGTCATAAACTAATAACCATTTATTTGCTTACAGTTCTATTTATTGTCAGTTTGTTCATGGCTCAGGGGGAAAAGCTTCTCTTTATTCCATGTACTGCTGGCTGGGTTCACTCACATATTGCCAAGTATTTGGTAAGTCAACTGTGGACTCTGTTGTTGCTGGGAAAGTCACATGCATGCCTAACAGCCATCTCCCAGCCCTTGCCTACCCACTACCCCTCTCCTTTTCTATTGTGTACAGATTTTTTAATATGTTTCTGTTTCACAGCCTGGGAAAATTTTAGACCTAATAGAGTGGCCTGACATACCTCAAACCTGAAACCTGGAACAAGCAACCCCAGCTTCTTTTTAGGGAAAAAAGTTTCAGTGGCTGTTCCCCATCCCCCGGGGTTGTTTGTCCTCTTCAGTGAGAAGTGGACTTGGGGAGCTGCCATTCACTAACTCTGACTGAAGAGGATGGCCGGCCCTACAGACCAGCCACAATGGAATCAATTCCTCTGCTCTTTTGGACACTTTATGCTTTGTAAATAATAAAGTGGTCATTTGCTGAAAGTTTCTATTGTGCCTAAGCCCGTGTTCCTGCCACACACCATGCAGAAACTTCCCCACATTTGTCTTTTGTGACCATATTCACATCTAGTGGTTGGTGTTGACTATTGATAGGCAACATATTTCCTGCTGGCTAACCCAAGCATCTTCACATAACACTTGTGTCCAAAGTCAGCAAAAGTGAGGTCAAGTCCAAATTCTTAAGTGTTTCCAAATCTCTGTTTGTAGCATGGTTGCTAATGCCCTGTTCACCAAAGCAAATGATATAACAACAGCAAGAGACAATATGCCAGGAGGCTATAGAAAGACATTTTTACAGGGAAGCAAGATTCATTATAGTTTATTTATTGAAGTGATGTATTTTGATTTTTACTGCAACCCTAGGAAAGTTCATACTACATGCCAGAATGTGTGGGTTACCAGGGCTTTTAATTCTGCTAGAAATTTTTTGTTGCAATGGCCAGATAATCTTTCCAACTGGTTGAAAAGAATAGGATGTATTTGTTGAAGTGGGACAAAGTTTGGTGTTAGGGCTGATGCTAGGTACATTTTGATTCAGGAATTCATGATGTCATTAATTCCTACTCTCCATTCCCTCTAAGAGTGACTCTTTATGCCAGCAATAATGGTGACTGAAGTGCCATATGGAACATCCTTATGAAACACTAGAAGAAAAGCAGTCTGGTTCAGGCATTTTTCAGGAAAAATCAAGTATTTGCCAGGTAGTGATCATTTTTAAACCAACCACTGCAGCTGAAGAAATAAAATATGCCAACTATATTTTTTTACATCACATCCTCTACTGTTGGAGTCAGTTCTAACAGAAATCTGGCTTTTGTATATATTTCTGTCTTATATTGTTTACCATTAAAGGAGATAATGTATTTGAGCATGAAAAAAAGTGAACACAATAAAAAACAAACAAACAAACAAAAAAAAACAAGAGCATTACATGTTTACTACAATATATCCTGATTTCACCAAGTACACTTCTTTCCCATACATACTTTCAAAAATGCTCAGGGATACATAGAATGAAATCAATAACTCTCAAAAGGCAAAACCCCTCAACTGCATGTTCCTTCAAGTCCAGGATTATATGATGTTGAATAATTTTCATTAGTTGTAGAGGCCATTTCTCTAGTACATGAAAGATATTATTTAATATGTTTAGCCATATCCAATACACCCAATACACCATGGTGGAGAGAAAACATGATAATGAAAATAATATTTCCGTTTGGAAAAATGGATAAAATAATGCAACACTAGCCACTAATCCATATCTTATGTCATTTTCTAATGGAAAAGTTTAAACTAATTGCCCTATAATTGGAATGGATTTTTTTTTAATGTCCAAAACAGGAGTCCATCAACTTTAAATTTGGGAAAGTCTATTCATTCTGTCATTTAATGTGCATGCAGTTGAAATAGTCATTGAATGTTTCCACCTCAACTTTCTGTGATAAACTAACCATTCAGTTCTCCTCAGAGATCTGAGTGTATGGGACTTTAGATTTTCTGAGGAATTAAGCAATTATGAGCTGGTGAACAAGTTTTGTGTTTCTTTGGCGATATAGGACCCTAAATTACAGATGTTTTGCTGAAATGCTTGCAATCATGAAACTCTTGCATTCACCAATCACATATTACAAATAACAGGAGTTATTTAAAAATGAAATTTGGGCAGAACTATTCTAATGAAAATGCTAGCTCAGTTAAAAACACAGTAAATTTCTAATAAATAAACATTATAGTAAATATGTGACTTCACCCTATGAGGTAGTTTGATGGAAGAGTCAGTAAGAAATGACTGAAGATGATTAGTGGAGATAAGGAAAAAATGCAATAAGCACTTCCAAGACAACATATTGCCAAACTGAGTCAGCAGGAAGTATGCTCTACATCATTGTTTCACAATATTATATTGTTCTGTGGTGTCCTACATAAAACTGTGGTGGTGTTCTTTGCTGTTATTTAACAGTAGAAAAAGTTAACATGCTAAGAAAAATCACAAATAAACCAAAATATCTCCCATGTTATATTGACGATCTTCCCTCCTTCACTAAGCACTGATGAACTAATTCATTACAGAAGCATGCCTTATTTCCAGAAGAGAGAGTCCTTAGGAAGCCTGTGGACTGTAAGATACTGTTAGAGCTGTTTGCCATGAACTAATAAGCAAAGGCAAAGTAATGTTCAAGTCAGATTCTGAATTCAACGTGGGGACTTTTGACATGTAATAATCTGTCTCTTTCCTGATGCTTTTCTCATACCATTCATTATTTTAAATATATTAGATTTGATCAACACCTGGAGACAATTAAAATTAATTACAACTTGTAGGGAAATTCCTTTAGTCTGCCTTTGGTTTTCAGGCTTTATCCCATCTACTCTCATAAATTGAGTGCATATGGAAATGATTTATTAGGGAACAGTAACTGTGTAATCAAACATTTTAAAGACTTCCATATTATTTCCTACTAGAATTTATTCTCAGTTTTCACCAACTTTTGCACGCAATAAAACATTTGAAGTATTATTAGATTTACAAGAATTCTAAGAAATAACTTAATGTCCTTTCTTTGTATATGAATCAGTTTTTAAAGAAATTATTATTCTCTATAAGACCATTTTGAAGGCTACAGAAAGCTACTTAAAAAGAGTCAATCACCCTGAAGTTTTTCCATCAGGTTCTCAAATCAGCTGGCCTTGCAAGGCACAAATCCTGAATTCTCAAAATAAATGAGATGGCAGGTAAACCAGTTCATTCATTACCATATAACAAGAATTTCTAAATTCCTCCTTCCTTATCTTGGTTTGAACAATTCCAAAATTAAATCTATTCCTTCTTGCTGTCACTCTTGCTACCAATTTCTTATGAATAGGAGATTTTTGTTTGCAAGACAAGAAAAAATATCTAGAGCAGAGTAAGGAAATGCATACATATACATACATATATACATGCATGTATACCTACACACATCACAAATAAATTATTAGTTCAGCTTACATAACTAGTGAAATTAACCTCTGATAGTTTGATCCAGAGGCCCATGATGGAATTAGGATATTGTCTCTATCTCCTTGTGACTCACTTGATTGATCTCATCTCATCTGTGTGCTGGCTTGCTACTCATGTTAGACCCTCTCCTGGTAGGAAAACTGACTAATACAGCAGTTTTAGGCTTTACTTTTTCTCACCATATCATTGCAAGAATGTAGAACTTAGTATGACTTCCAGAAGAAAAGCCTGGTTTAACTTTGATTGGCCTGTTAGATCACAACCCTGAAGTAATCATTGTGGACTGTGATTCTATTAGAACGCAATGATATAATTATTCTGGTTTTAGGATATAACAGTGAAATCTGGGAAGGAGACAATTATACTGAAAAAGCATAAATTCAGTGAAGTTGTTTAGTGGATGTTTTCAACTCAACCTCAAACATGAATGGAGACTCGATAACAAAGCTTGATATATTAATCAAATTTTCCCAATAGAAGCAAACAAACACAGACTTAGAGAAAAGATGAATATTCTTCTTGAATTTATGTTGCTCACACTTCTTTCAAGGTGACCCATATAAATTATACAGAGTGCATCTTTACATTTCAATTCTCTTTACAACATCAATTGATCCTTTCACCTATACAATATTTCATCTGGCCACGATGAGTAATCCATTCATTAATTCATTCATCAAATATATAGAGAGTTTATACTGTGTGCATCACTGTAGTACTGGGTGCTCTAGTTGAAGGAAAAACAATGTTAAAATATATATCACCCTACCTTCACATATTTATGAAACATAATCTTTTCATTTTCATAAATGGCACAATCACTTATGTATTATACAGAAAATGTTAAAAAATATATATTTTAATATAATTCCATTTTAAGATCAAGGTTTGTATCATTTTATAAATACTATATGATATATCATGATTATTAATTGACACATTTACCAAAGTGATGTTCATTTGGCTGTTTTCAATCTTTTACCATTAAAAGATATGACTACAATGATCTGGGATATAAATATATCTCTATGGCTATTGGCAATTATAGTTATGGCATAAATCCCTAGATATATATTTTCCAGGTGGAAGTTTTCATGTCATTTTGATAAATAATTGATTCCAAAGTTTTCAAGTGATTTGAGCATGAAAATAACTGTTTCCCTGAATATTTGCTAACACTGACCATCATCAAAACTGTTAATTTGGGCAAATTGATGGATGGATTATACTTCATGGTTTTAATTTGCAAATAGGTGATTAATGATGAAGTTGTGCATCCTTTCCTATTGTTATAGATAATTTCATTTATTTTGGGGAAATAAATCTTATTTTCTCTTAGTACTATTAATGGATTATTTGCCTTTAATTGGTTCATAGAAGCTTCTCAATATGTATATTAATCATTTCATACTAATTGCACCAGAAACCAATTATTTTAGTTACATATCCTCATTAATATTTTCCTATAAATTTCATCATTTTACTATTGAGATTTCAAAGTTCATTATTTGAATCTGTATTTTTTAAAAATAGAAGCAAGAATATATGTCTTGCTTAAGAATGATTTTTCCAACAATATTATAAAATCATCTGGGAAAAACGTGTGAAAAGTAGGGAAAAGAGTGATATAATCATGGTAAATTCTGAGTAAAGGATCAAATTTGTCTTATATTGTCTACCACAGAACATTGTTCAATAATAAGTTGTTCAATAAATGAATTGATGGGGGAAATGATTGAATGGATATGAGGTCATGTTGATTGATCTATAAGCTAAGGGATTATAAATTTGGTGTCAACTTTTGGTAAAATATTTGTATCTTTTAACTTGATTTGTTAATTTATGTAAACATTATTTCTTTAAGAGAAATGCCATTTTTTTAATGAGTCATTAAAGGCTTGTTTACCTTGTTTATTCCTCAGAGTATATATGAAAGGATTTAACATTGGTGATATGGAAGAAATAATTACTGACATACCTTTATCAATGTCTACTGTGTCTTTTGCAGATGGTTTCATGTAAATGAAAATGCAGCTACCATAGGTGATGGATACCACAATCATGTGGGACAACAGGTTGAATAGGCTTTTTTCCTTTGTTGAACAGCAGGAAATTTTATGACTGTCCTTATGATATATATGTAGGACAGAACCACACTTACAAGAGTGATGATGAAGGTCAATACACCACAAGCTATAACCATCTGCTCAATTGACCATGTGACTCAGCAAGATATTTTCAGCATAGGAGATGCATCACAGCCAAAATTGTCAATTACATTAGAGTCACAGAATTCTAAATGAAGAACTAAGAGAAGTGGTGAGAGGATAATCACAAATGCTGCCATCCAGCAGCAGATATTCTTTGTTTTGCAGACTTTGTTTCTCATTATCTTCATGTAATGCAAGGGTTTGCAGATGGCCACATAGCAATCATAGGACATAGTGGCCAAAAGAAAAATTTCAGTTACCCCAAAGAGATCTGTCAAAAACTGTTGAATGACACATTCATTATAGGTAATTTATCTGTCCCCAGTTGATAAACTGTATAAGAATCTTGGAACACAGGCTGTTGTAAATGAGATTTCTAAGAAGAAGAAATTCTGAGGAAAAAATACATGAGAGTTTTAAGGTGAGCATCCACCAAGGTGAGGGTAATAATGGTGAGATTTCCAGTCACACTCAACATGTAGAAGATAAGTAGAAAAATAACAAGGAAAACCTGAAACTGAGAGACTTCTGTCAATCCCAGGAGAATGAATGTTGTTATTGCCTTTTGGTTTCTCATTAATGACTTCTGGCTTAAATCAAACCTGCATGTAAATGTCACAGAGATTTGAACTGCAGAAATCTATGACAAAATCAGGTAATAATGAACACTCTTTATCCAGCCTCCACGAGTTTTATCTGTTGACCTGAGGAATACATTTTCTATTTTGTGAGTTGAACTCCCCTGACCTATTTATACACAATGGTCAACTGAGATTATTAATACATTTCAGTTTTTGATTTATAGTTTAACTTTTCCTTTATCAAATCTCCAAAATTACTTTATGTGAATTTAATATTGGAAACCTTGCCCTATGTTGTGCATTTCATTTGGTCACAATAAATTTATTTTTCATTCATTAATTAGTAGCTTGTTTTATGTTGCCAACCATTTTAAAAATATAAGCCAAATTAAAAAGAAATGTTCACTTTAGCTTCATTCCCTTCCTTGAATGCTTGAGAATTGTTAAAATCCCCAAATAAAGTTTCAGAAAAGAACCCAAAAAAATCATTTCAATTTCCTCTGCTATAGGTTTATTTGTTTCTGGATTGCTTTTCAATTATTAGGTATGTATTGTAAAGCCAAATTGTGCTCTGAAACTAAAACATTAAAATTTGTAATTTCATATGGCTTTTCTAAGTTTTACTACTGACATCTTATATCCACTATTCTGGATAACACTGTATAGTACAATCTGATGATTTTGCTGCACTTTTTAAAATCACATTTTGAGGCAATGTTAAGTATACCGAATGCACCACTGAAGAAAATAAAAGTTATACTTTCATGCTTTCAGTTAGCATCACTCAGATTGAAACAAACTATAAAATATATTATGTAGTACCTGGAAGAAAAAGTCAAGACTAAGGTTGCTGAATATCCTCACCACCACTGTATTCTCTCCCTTCTTACTTGTTTTAAATCTACACTCTTTGCTTCTATTTCTATGTTATACCTTCATTTCTCAACCTATTAATAGCTTATATTCTCATCAGTCTTTCAAATTGCTGCATCATGCATCTCAGTATTACTTAAGGCAGTATAATTATGAGTAGCAAACAATAAGTCTCTTACCATTATCCAAACAGTGTTTTTAGTTTATAACATACATAATTCATGCAATCCTTAGGACAACCTGTGAAGTAGAGAGGTATATTACCCCCATAGTGTAAATGAGAAAATTAAGGCTCAGAGAAGTAACGTACCATCTACTGTTTCCTAGATATTAAGGGTCAGAGATATTGAAGGTCAGTCAGGGAGACCCCAGAGTTCCAGGTCTTCATCACTGCACTCTGATTGTTGGTGCACATTTACCAGAATTTTTTGGTTTAATGAAACAGTCTTCTTATTGATACTTAAAAACGTCAAGGTAGGGTTAATGTGATAGCTAATTCCATGTGTCAACTTGACTTGGTTATGGTGTCGAGTTGTTTGTTCAAGCAAGTACTGACATGATTTTGTAAAGATATTTCGTGGATTGATTTCATCTATAGACAGTTACATGTATCTAAGACTAACTCCATGTACAATCAGAAAAGGAGATTACCCTCAGCAATGAGGGGAGGCTCCTCATCCAATCAGTTTGAGGTCTTAAAAACCAGAACTATAGGTTTCTGAAGTCAGCAAAAAAGAGTTGCAGTCTCTACTTCAGTCAGCCAACTTCTCCAGAGGAATTCATCTTCAACCTCATTGGTGTTTCCAACTTGTGACCTGCCCTATGGAATTCAGACTGGCCAAAACCCACAGCTGTGTGAATACATTCTTATAACACCCCCGCCCTCTCTCTCTCTATATATATACACCCCCCCACACACACACACATAAAATTTATTGTCCAAATCAAGGTGATCCAAGAAACAAAAGAGAAAGTATTAGTAATTATGTTGCTACAACTGGTGTAAATGTGACTGTCATGTTCGAAAAGTAAATGTGTGTCACTCTACATATAAACATGTGTGATATCAGGGCTGGTGTAGATTAACATTGCCAAAGTGAAACTGGAATGTCCCCTGACTTATTCTTAACACTTTAAGTGTACTGATCCCTCCTTGTTTGCTTAATATTTTTTAATGAAATATCAAGACTGGAGTCTAGAGATTCTGTCATTGTGGATTAAGATCAGCAGCTGAGTGAGAGTTATTTCTCATGTATACAGAATTTTATTGATAGATATTGACAGATATTTACCTTATAGGTAATGTTGTCATGGTTCCAGATTCTCTTAACATTATTAAATGCAAAAGTGTTCTAAAGATAAGCCATTTTCTTTTTTTTTAAAGATTTCCTTCAGAAACCCTAATTTGTATATTACCAGATCTTTGAAAAATATATTTTTATCTTTTTTCTAATTCAGTGAGAACTGCTTTCCTCCACTATACACCCAGTATATGAGAGTGACACCTTCAAAGGATAGGATTACTAATGTAGACTTATGGTACATAATGCTTCATAGAAATCGGGTACTCTCTTGAGCAGTGAATTATCATCTGTTGGTGACTACATAGCTAACCCTGAGAACTTTTATCCATTTTCCATTTTTTCACATTATGTAGACACCACACAGGAATGTCCTTGGTATTCAGTTCATCTTTGCTTATATCATAAGTCTATTTCATCATCTTCAAAGATCAATATCTTGTTATTACCTGAATCCATTTTTACATAAATATTAAGCATTTAATAATCTCTTCATATTCAGACTGTTTAAATTCTGCTTTATAAATTTAACCCCCAAAAGTATTTTAATTTTGCACAATATAAGAGATGAATAATAAAATCATAGTCAATATGTCAATCTGGTGTTGATGTGTGTTTGTACATAGATTTGTAGGGTGGGGGTAGAGATTTTGCTTCTGTAACTCTTCAATCCAGGTCTGGTAAATACTTTTAGGCCCATCACTCTAGAAAAAAAAAAAATATATATATATATATATCATAAATAACTCATATCTTTTCATCAAATGCTAATATTACTAGGAAATGTGTTGGTTATTAAATATAAACCTTCGCTGAAAAAGAAAACTATGTCCTGCCATTTCCCACATACCTCTTCCTTACTAAATATGCATGAAATTAAAATAATGAAGTATGAAATATTTCATACTTATCTTTAAAGCAAAATGTTATTTCATGTCATCTCTTGACAATTTATTTGCAGCATTTATAATGTGACACAGATTTGAACAGGAATATGCCAGTGAAGTTAAGTGAATGCTGTTTTGTGAAGGAAGAACACTCAGCCAGAAAGGGCCCTGGAAATTCCAAGAGCCCTTCTGCATCATACAGAATTTGTTCTATGAGAGGGCCTCTGCCATTTTAAACAAAGACGATATATTACTGTTTCTTGCCAATTAAAATAATGTCTCAACAAAGGACTGGGGCTGTCATGAGCTATAGCATGATTCTGAACTTATCAGTCAGGAAATATATCTGGCACTAAACATTATAGCTATTTACTTTATATATTCTATCTATAATGGAATCAATAGAGTCAACAAACAAGAGGCCTTAGTGACCCACATTTAGAAATCACTATGAGATCTTCAATATAATCAGTTTTGGCAATCAGCCTTACACAGGAAGCAATAGGGACAGTGCCTTTAGAGAAAATAAGATGCAAAAATAGCATCAGACACACTGTGATAGTGTTGGACAACATAAGTTAAATTAAAACATGTCTGCTATTATTGTTTTGCCTATAGTATCTTAGGCAATGGAACTTGCATAATACTCCCTCATCTGTTTTGGTTTTAATGAGTAACTCAAGATGTTTATGAAAAATATGAATATTAAAAGGAAGAAAGAGCAGAGATAAACACTGTAAATTTTAACGAAAGTAATGTCAGATATTGTTCCAGTCAAATATAAAAGTGCATAAGAAAACCAACAAAGAATATTCTGTACTCTATCATTTTTTTCCAAGGTATTATGGCTATCTTTAACTATCAATATATAGAGATGTTCTATCAGATTTTTAAAAAAAATTTTTTTTTAATTTTTAAACAGATATTTGGATTACATAAATGTTACACAAAAAATATAGGGATTCCCATATGCCCCACCTCCCACACCTCCCACAACCTCCCACATAAACATTCTTCATTAGTTTGGGACATTAATTGCAATTGATAAGCACATCCTGGGGCTTTGATATTAAGCATGGACCATAGTTCACATTGTAGACCACACTCTCTCCCACACAGTTCTGCATGTTATGTGATGATATAAAATGGCCTAAATCTGTCCTTGCAATGTCACTAAGGACAATTCCCAAGTCCATAAAAAGGCCCCGTATTACAACTGCTTTTCCCTCCTCTTGCCCCCAGAGCCTCCAGTGGCCACTGGCTCCACATCAATGTTGTAATTTTTTCCAGTGCTTGAATCACAATATGTCTATAGTAGAATACTAGTAAACCCACTCTAGTTCATAGCTCTTCTCCCAATCCTGAGGAGTCTGGAATGATGATGTCCACTCCACCTCGAATTAAGAGCAGATTTATATTCCATGGGGAAGATGGATGGGATTATGCTGCCTGCAGCTGCAGACTATCTCCATTCCTTGGGATGCCCGTTGTCCATCATCATCTTCCTGCCAGGTGTCCTGGGTGAGTCCAGTGAGCTGTAGAGTAGGAGTTGCAACTCCACTGAGGTTCCAGGCCAAGCTGGCACAGGGACATCCCAAAGTCTCAAGTCACTGGACATACACCTACAAACTCTAGCACCAAGTACAGGTTTGAATAAAAGGGACAGATGAGTCATGTGCAGGGAAGACATAATTGAGTCTAACTCTGTCACTCTCAGAAGCACAAACTCCAAAATAGGGCCCACTGACAAGGCACCAAACTATGGAGCTATCCTCCCTGACTATAGGACCTGGGTGTCTCCAGAGCCCTGAAGAGCCCCACTATTTGAGGTGGTATTCACTTTGGAAGTCTATGAGATCCTACAGAGATGTGCATAAGTATTTCCTCTGGGATGGCCTCTCAACTCACTTTGAAGTCTCTTTGCCATATAAACTCATTTGTCTTTACCTTTTCCCCCTTTTATTCTAGATCTTTTTCCAGTTGCATTGCCAGTTGAAGCTTGGTAGCAATACCTCAGTGCCAGGGAACCTCATCCCCAGGAGTCATGTCCCACACTGGGAGGAAAGTAATGCATTCACATGCTGAGTTTGACTTGGAGAAAGGCCACATTTGAGCAACAAGGAGGTTCTCAGGAGGCAACACTTAGGCACCCCATAACAATAGGCTAAGTTTCAATTTCATGAGCAAAGACTCATAAGTCTAGTCATCAATATCAAGGGTCTATCAGTGGATCTTCCTCCTTCACCATTCACTGCCCCTGTACTTGGGGGACTGTTGCTACTCCCTTAGCGAATGTGGTAGAGCTCTCCAGGATGGGATTTCAGTATTCTTTCATTTATTGAGTGATTCTCCACCCACTATGACAATGCCCCTTGAACATTTGAACATTTTTACATACCTTTATATTTACGCTCAGGTGAACTTCCTCCCATGCATCCCCCATCCTGATATCCCACACCAATGATCCTCCCCCACTCATTGTAACCCTTCTGTGATCCAAAGCTTCTTCAAAGATGAAGACATTTCAATAGTCGAATATAATTAATAGGAAAATGAAATAGCAATGATAAGGTTAATTGTAAGAGATAAAATACATAAAAATTTTAAAAACCTAAAAATTAAATTAAATTAAAAGATTGAGATATTGAAAAAAATGGAAAACATAAAAAACATTTTTTTTTTGACATTATGCTTTTCGTCACTGCAATATCTTGTGTCCAGTCTGTACCATGGCACCTTCTCCCTTTCATTCCCCAGTGTCTCACTGTTTTTCATTTTGTTTTCAAAGAAGTTTTAGGTCACAGCAAAGTCTTACAAAAATACAGGAGATTCGCATATATCCAACATCCTCTCCCTTTCCTCCCCCCCCCACATATTAATACCTTTGTATATGTGAATGATAGAATTGTTATAACTGATATACAAATAGTAAAACATAGCTACTAAACATTGTCAATGGTTTACCCTCTGGTTTACATTTTAGATCGTATACTTTTTAAAAGTGGAATTTTTTATGATATTTACCATGTCCTGTGTCCATCACTGTAAGGTAATGCAGAACATTTCCACTGACCACTAATTACCCCTGTTTGATCTATTCTATTCTTTCTTTCTCAACCCCTGGGGCCCACAGCCACCCCTTGGATTAACTCGTTGGATTACAAGATTCATACTTGGGTGCACCACAAGTGAGGTCTTGACACACTGGTTTGTCCTCCCGTCTTAGGAACCACCTTCGCTCTGGAGAGACTCATGCTTGTTTATTTCTGAACAAACTGTTCCTCCCAAGGATGGGAGTCCAACTACTCCCCACTCATTATGTGAATCTCCACCCACTGATACAACACATTATGACAGAATGAACACTCACACACTCCCTAGAAGCCTGCTCCAGGTGCACCCTGTCCTGAATGCCACCCCCCCGCAACCAACACCCTAAACCTTAACCCTTCCTTGTCTTATTGTCATTAGAGCATTCCCAACTCTGTACTTTCAACCTCATACCCACAAATTTCCAGTGTTTACCTGGTACCTCTCCCAACCCTCCACCTATTACCTTGGACTTTCTAACCTGATAGAAGGTCGATTAATTTTTAATGACTGAATTTCATATAATTTTGGTCTTACTTTTGTAGTAAGTACCACCAGTTTATGCTTTGTAGTAAAAAATATTGTTTTAAGAATTTTTAAAACTTTACACATATGACTGTTTCTGAGTCATACTATTTTCTCAGAATAAAATTTTAAGTAGAAAAGTTTTTATACTTGTTTGCATTTTGAAACATATTTCCAACCATATATGTTATAAAAGTATGTATTTGATCCAAAGTAGAGTAACATTTTACCCCCATAAACTAAACTTAGATATTGTTTTATTTTAAATTCTATTAACTTTATATCTTTCATATATGGTGAAATATATTTCCCAGTTTTGAACGTTTCTTTTCTTTTCTTTTTTTTTTTTTACGATCATATAATTTTTTTTTATTGTGGGTAAAAATCAAAATTTTCATAATATACAGTGTGTAAAACTTTTATTTTATGTAGCAATAACTATCAATACTTTTATAATCTGGTATTATGCTTAGTGTGACCTTTATAAATCTAAAGTTATCCTAATATTTTTCAATTATTTTCCTGTCCATAATTGTTTAATTTTTACGTCTTCAAGCTATTTAGAATTTTTCTTGTGCAAGAAGTGAGACAACATCAAACATACTTTTTTTACACAAATCATGTTTACCTCAACATTAACTTAAAATATAGCTCTTATCACACAAAAACTTTACAAAAACTTACAGCTATTTGAGGACTTTATATTTGGCTCTACTCATTCATTATTTAATCTTTTCATAAATCAGCAGCATTTTGTTCACTGTATTTTTGTAACATAATAGTACACTTATTAGGGCAAATTTCTATTTATTTTTCTTTAAATAAGATGTCATGGTCTTTACAGGATTAATATATTAAAAATCAAATTAGGACTTTCTTTGAAATGATGATAACATTTATAGAATAATATGGTGTGGCATTTTGATATTAATTATGAATTCCAAAAATAGAATTGGATTATGTTTGTAAATGGGCCTCTTCCTTTGGGCATATTAGATTGTATTAGATTCAGAGGTTTTACTTTTACTTGATTAAATTAAGATTGGAGTTTTGATTCAGCCAGTAGGATGTTGAGTCCCTACCCCCTTTGTGGGCAGGGACTCACAGAGAAAATGATAGGGCAATGGAAAAAAATTGAGTTTTGATGCTAGAGCCTCAGGAAGTATAAACACAGAGAAGCAAATTTGTGAGGAAAGAGAGAAGGCTTCATTAGACACAGCAGAGACCCCAGGAGGAGAATGAGCCTGATAGTCTACAGCTGACCTTGTGAAAGGAGCAGAGCAGCTGAGTCCAGAAAGAAATGAGCCCTCAGGAGATAGACAAGCCTTATACCAGCCTACTGCTAGGATCATAAGAAGTGCGGCCCAGGGAGCCTAACAAGGGTGAAGGAAGCCTGAACCCTTGCAGACATCAGCAACCATCTTACTCCAACATGAGGTAACAGACTTTGATGAAGGAAATAACTTATGCTTTTGTTCTGGTAACTGTAAATTTCTACCCCAAATAAATGCCTTTTATAAAAGCCAACAGAGTTCTAGTATTTTACATCAGCACGCCTTTGGCTGACTAATACATGTGGTAAGAATGAAGTCTTTACAATGCTGTTTTCCAATTTGATAGTAAATGAAGTTTTCTCTCATTTTACTTAAGGCATTTCTTATGTCTTATGCAGTAGAGTTTAGAGCATTCTTTAAGACTTCCACTCTATTCTGATGCATTTTATAATGTGAATGAAATCATTTTTCTATTATATTTTCTAAATCATTATCATTGAGCTCAAGGAATCTATTTTTATTGTTGTTGATTGCTGTATGGCAACTTTGCAAAACTGAATGTTTTATGCAAGAAGAACATTTAGCAATATTCTAATAAGCATAATGTATCATCTCTTTCCAAATATTTTAACCAAATTGTTTGAAACCTTCATTAAATGTATTAAATAAAACTTCCAGAAAAATGTTGTAAAATAATTTAAATAATGACCACTATTGTTTTGTTCATGATTTGGAATTATACTTCTCTTATTTCATCTTATTTAGACCTTGTGAGTGGAATCATTAATAACATATTTATATTTACCTTTCATTTTTTTAAACCATGGTTTTGCATTTATTATGATTAGAATTAAATATTATTTAATTTAGTGATGACCAAATGGTATTTGAATTTAGTTTATAAAATTAAAAGATTAAGAAACATATTTTAGATGAAGTAATAGTGGGATCGGTAGATATCAAACTTTCAAATATAATTAATGGCCAAAAAAAGCCAAGTGTTTAGGAGTACTATAAGGAGGAATTATATTCTTATTTGAAAAGACTTGAAAAATATCATCTACTCATAGTAAGAATAAAGAGTCAAAAAATAAAGGAATAAAAAAAGTCAATGATTACCTTATATAATAATTATCCATTCAACAAATATTCATTGAGAATTTTTTTATGAGTCAGGTATTGTTTTATTTTCTGGAAAAATAACACTGAATTTACATACATAAAAATATACTCTCATGCATCTTTACAATACAGAGAGAAAATAGATTATGAAAGTAAAAAAAAAATTATATAATTTTGATGATGATGCATGATGTGAACATATGTGAATTAAGGTGAATTAAATGTTGATAGGTGTACAATATTATTTAGAATAAATTTAGAATATGATGTAGGGAATTAGGTAAATGGAAAAAAATTCTTAACAGTCTCTAATTGTAGTCCTAATCCAGAAGAATGAAACAGAATCACTGTGATTCAGTGATTAATGTTAATAGATAGTCTTGTGGGACAATGATGTCAGCATGATAGAGGATTAACACAAATATAGGGCAACCACATCAATAGAAATATTTGAAAGAAAACAACAAGCAGAATATGTCAGAACAAACTCTCCCAGGACCCTAGAAAATAATAAAGGATAAATAACAACCAAGCAAAACCTGAATCAAGCAAAAGAAAACTTAAAAACAGTAGGAAAGGGAAACGGATGTGGCTCAAGATGTTCGGCGTCCATCTACCATATGGAGAGACTGGGGTTTGATCCCCGGTACCTCCCGGTAAAAAAAATAAATAAATAAACAGTAGGAAAGCTGTAGGGTACCTTTCCTAGTCGTGGGCACTATCCCCACTACCAAATCCAGACAGCAAGCTGTGGGACCGATGGTGGCCCAGAGGCTTGCATTCCCAATATGTTAGCTCACATTCCAAATGCAGGTACTTGGTGTCTGGATATTAGCACATCTAACTTAGTGTATTTTTATGTCTGCTCTAACCTGATACCTGAAGACTGACTCAAAGCACTCTTTTGGGTTGCCTAACCCAGAATGCATATGGGGTAGAGATTGTATATGCTATTGAAGTTAAAAGTTGGTATCAAGTAAAACTAGATCCTCATAGATTAAGGATGTTGAATGTAAAATCCATGGTAACCTCAAAGAAAATATCTGAAAATATACACAGTAAAAACATGAGAAAGTGAATAAACTGTTGCACTTCAAAAGATCAACTATAAACAAATAAGGCAGCAATAGAGGCCAGGAAAGACAAAAATGGAGTAAGATATTTTTAAAAATGGCAAAATGAGTAAAGCTTACCTTATCAGGAGCTACTTTGAATATAAATGAATTATACTCTCCATTAAAAGGCAGAGATTGACAAAATAGATAGAAAAGCAGGATCATACTATATGTTGTTCACAAGAGACTCATCTTAGACAAATACACAAATATGTTTAGTGAAGAGATGGAATAAATATTCCATGCAAATCGTAAACAAATCTTAGCTGGGGTGGCTATTGTAATATCTGACAAAATATACTTCAAGTGAGAAAAAGAGATAAAGAAGGACAGTATATATTTTAAAAAGGGTCAGTCTAACAAGAAAACATAATATACACATATGCACCTAAAATATTGTCCCTAAATACATGAAGCAAATATTAATAGAATTAAGGAGAAAAATAATTGTACAGTAATAGTTGGAAACTTCAATATACCACTTTAAATAATGGATAGAACATCTATACAGATGGTAAATAAGGGAAGAGAGGATAAGAAAAATACTAGAAAGCAAGTAGATTTAACTGACATATATAGAACCCTCCACACAAAAGCAGCAGACAATACATTCTTCTCAAGTTCATATGGATTTAACATAGACATTATTATAAATCACAAAACAAGTCTCATTGCTTTTAAAAAGATTGCAATCATACTAAGCATCTTCTCTGACCACAAGAGAATAAAGATAGAAATCAGTAACAGAAGAAAATAATTCACAGGTGCATTGATATTAAACAACACACTTTTAAACAAACATTGGGTAAAAGAAAAAAAAATCACAAGGGGAATCAAGTAATTCTTAGATATGAATGAACATGTAAACACAACATAACAAAATGTATGGTTGCAGCAAAGGCAGTGCTCCAGGGGAAATTTTTAACTGTAAATGCTTATATTAAAAAAGAAGACAGACCTTTCTTCAAATCAATACCTAACTCCACACCCCAAGGAAGGAGGAAAAGGAGAGCAAACAAACCTAAAGTTTGTAGAAAGAAGGAGATATTAAAGATTAGAGCAGAGATAGATGAAATAGAGAACAGTAAAACAATTGAGAGTGTCAGTGCAACCGAAAGTTGTTTCTTTGAAAAGATCAATAACATTGAAAACCCTTTAGCTAGACTCACCAAAAAACAAAAAGAAAGAGGTTACAAATAAAATCAGAAATGAAAGTGGGGACATTACTACTGATCTTACAGAAATTAAAAGGAATATATGAGAATACTATGAACAATTGTGCACCAACAAATGAGATAATTTAGAGGAAATGAACAAATTGCTAGAAATACATAACTTACCTAAACTAACTCAGAAAGAAATTGAAAATGGCAATAAATATATAACAAATAAAGTGATTGGCTCAGTAATCAAAAGACCTCCAAACAAAGAACCGTTCAGTGTGAATTGCCTTCACAGGTGAAATCAACCAAACATTCAAAGAAGAATTAACACCAATCCTTCACAGAGTATTCTGAAAAATTTAAGATTAGGAAAACTTCCTTACCCATTCTGTGAGGCCAATATTACTGTAATACTAAAGCCAAATAAAGACTTCACAAGAAAATTACAGAATAATTTCCCATATGAATATAGATACTAACATCCTCAAAATGCTAGCAAATCAAAAGCAACAGCCTATTGAAAGGATTATAGAACATAGCCAAATGAGTTTTATCACAGGAATGCAATGGTGGTTCAACATACAGAAATGAATAAATTAGTACACCACATTAAGAGAATGAAGGGAAAATAAAAACAAATAATAATTTCTATTAATGCAGACAAAGAATTTTGCAAAATCCAACACCTTTTCATGGGAAAAAACAAACAAACATAAACATAGGATTTGAAGGAAACATCTTCAACAGGATAAAGAAAATTCATGTAAAACCCATGGCTAACATTACACTCAATTGTGAAAGACCCAAAGCTTCCTCCATTAGATTAAGAATAAAAATAAAGATGCCACTTTAGACACTGCTGTTCAATATTGTACTAGAAGTCATAGCCAGAGTAATTAGGCAAGGGAAAAAAAAAAAAAAAAAAAAAAAAAAACCTTTAGCGCTATCAAATTTGTGAAAATTGTAGGATACAATATTAAAATATCTTGTTTTCTACACACCCACAATGAATAATCAAAAAGGGAAATTAGAAAATAATTCCATTTAGAGTAGTAGCTAAAAGAAAAAAAAATATCTAGGAAAAAATTTAACTAAAGAGGTGAAAGATTTGTAGATTGAAAACTGTAACACAATACTGAAAGAAATAAAAGAATTAAATAAGTCTAATGAGAAATAATAATAATTAAATAAGTATAAATATATTAAATTTGGAAAGAATAGTCTCTTCAACAAATGATGCTGGGCAAACCAGATATCCACAGGCAAAAGAATGATATTAGATCTCTACCTCACACCACATTTAGAAAAATTAACTCAAAATAGATCAAGAAACTAGAGATAAGTGCTAAAAATCATAAAACGCTTAGAAAAGCACAAGGCAAAAGATTCATGATCTTATATTTGGCACTGATTTCTTAGATATGACACCAAAAGCAGGAGCAACCTAAGAAAAAGTAGATAACATTAACATCACCAAAATTTAAAATTTTGCACATTAAAAGATATTAACAGAGAAGCAAAAGACAACCTACAGAATGGGAGAAAATAATTGCAAATCACATATCTGATAAAAGTTTAATATCTAAAATATATAAATAAGTGCTACAATTCAACAATAAACAAACAAATAGCCCAATTAAAATGGACAAGGGACTTGAAAAGAAGATGTAGAAATGGCCACTAAGTACATGAAATGAGATTCTACATCATTGGTTGTATTACTGAGGGTTCTCTTGGGAAACAGAATCAACTGGAGGTATCTGTAAATGGTATGAGATTTTATGAGTCTCTCATTTGATCATGGGGATGCACTAGTCCAGGTTCTGCACACAGGCTGCAAACCAGTGGAACCGATGAAAGTTCAATGAAGGTCCTTGATGGGTTTATGGGAGACATTGGCTGTCCAAAGATGAGCTGTGAAATTCTCTCTGAAAGCTGAAATCACTTCCCCTTTTAAGGCATTCAATAGATTAGATGAAAATTCACTCATTGTTAGTGGCAATCCCCCAGGTTGATCAAAGATGTAATCAGCCATCTATGCAGTAAACTCACTGATGACTGAAGTCCATAAATGTCCTTGTATTACAATAAGCCCATTGCTTGCTTGATCAAAAACTGGGCACAATTACCTGGCCGAGTTGACACATTAGCTTAACCATCACAGTCCACCCCTTGTCAACTCAGCAACCATACACATTACCTCAATCCATATTTAGTCTCTAAGTAAAAACTATAACAGACACATATATATTTCCACCTAACAATGTTCAGCTCTCCAGTGTACAACTGGAAATGCATTAATTCCCTACAGAATAGGGTGCAAATCTTTGGGTAATATTCACTCTTAAACTAGCCATCCTTAAATATTATGACATGAACTAATATAACCTGTCATGTGATAAGGGAAAATGTTGGGGGAGAAAACAAAGAAATTTGTTTTATGCATATATACAATCATTCTAATCTCAAAACAAGCAACATGGATTCATTACTATTACAGTCCTCATTTCCCTAACTGGCCATGTGGTTGAAGTTCATATTTATCACTACCTTCCTCCCCTACCAATTCTATGTTCCCATTACCTTCAGCAAGCACTTCAGCTGGCTGATGTTCTTTTCCAGGTGAGAAGGCCAAAACTTACATTTGTGAAGATTCTAGGCCATTGTTAGTCCTGCTTGGATTGAGTTGTTGCAATTTTCCATTGACTTTGATCACAGGGCATGGCAGTACTAAGACGCCCTAGAGGATCTCCTGTATTCCAGGCAAACTCTACCTTACCCCAATTATGTAGATGCAGTCTTATTTCCCCATAATAGTCAGGATCAATCACCCCAGACAGTACAGTAATTCCCTTCTTTGCCTGTTGATTCACAGGTGAGAGGAGCCCAAAGTGGTGAGGTGGCAGTTTTAACTTCCAGTTCAATGGAATCATTGTTGTGTTCCCTGGTGACAGCGCTCCTCCTTTAAGGACTAAGACCTGTACACCAGCAGAGCTTAAGGTTGCAAGGACAGGAAGAAAACATTTTCCTTGTGGATCACTAGGGGTAATAGTAAATAGTGCCACTCCCTTTTCCACCCCTTGAATCCTGGACTCATGAATTACAGTTATGGAATAAAAGCACCATAGACTGGATGCTGATTTTTATCATACACAGCCTCGTGGAGAACATTGTCCCTGCCCTACAAAGTATGGCCACCTAGTTGGTACCATTATTGAGTCTTCAAAAGGCCATTCCACCATTCTATTAATTCAGCTGCTTCAGGGTGATAGGGACATAGGAAGACCAGTGAATTCTATGGACATGTACCCATTCCCACATGTCATTTGCTGTGAAATGGGTTCCTTGATCAGAAGCAATGCTGTGTGGAATGCCATAGTGGTAGATAAGATATTCAGTAATTCCACAGATGGTAGTTTTGGAAGAAGTATTGCATGAAGGAAATGCAAACCCATATCTGGAGTATGTGTCTATTCCATTTAAAACAAATAACTGCCCCTCCATAGTGGAAGTGGTCCAATACAGTCAACCTGCCACCAGGTAGGAGGCTGAAAACCTCAAGGAATGTTGCCATATCTAAGGCTGAGTGGGGTCTCTGCTGCTGGCAGACTATGCATTCAGCAGTGGCTGTAGCCAAGTCAGCCTTGGTGATAGGAAGTCAATGTTGCTGAGCCCATGCATAAACTCCATCCCTACCTCCATGGCCACTTTGTTCATAAACCAATTGGGCAATGACAGGAGAGGCTGGGGAAAAATCCTGAACATTAGCAACAGAGAGGGTCATTTTATCCACTTTATTTAAATCTTCCTCTGTTGAGCATTCACTTGGGTCACAAATATTTTCATGTTTTCTGCCCACCTAGAAAGATCTGTCCACATACCTCTTCCCGAGACCTCTTTGTCACCAATTTTCCAATCATTTTCCTTTGAAGTACCTTACCATCCAGCCAAACCATTGGCAACAGCCATGAATCAGTGTACAAATAAAATAAAATCTAGGTCTTTTTTCTTCCTAGCAAATGAACAACCACATGCACTCCTTAAAGTTCTGCCCACTAGGAGGATTTGTCCTCACCACTATCATTCAGGGATGTCCCAGGAAAGGGCTGCAGTCCTGCAACTGTCCACTTTCAGGTGGTACCTGCATAGCATGTTAAACCATCTGTAAACCAGGCCAAAGTTTTCTCTTTCTTAGTCAACTGATTGTAAGGGACTAACCAAGAGGCCAAAGGGCAACAGAATCAACAGGAGATATTTGTAAATACTATGAGATTTTATAACAGTCTCTCTTGTGACCATGGGGATGCCCAAGTCAAGGTTCCACAGGCAGGCTGCAAACCAGGAGCCAATGAAGATCCTTGATGAGTTTCTGGGAGACATAGACTGCTCAAAGATAATCTGGGAAATTCTCTCTGAATGCTGAAATCACTTCCCTTTTCAAGGCATTCAATTGCTTAGATAAAACATTACTCATTGCTGAAGGCAATCTCCCAGGATGATCATAGATATTATAAGCCATCTATGCAGTAAACTCACTGATGACTTAAGACCATAAATGTCCTTGTATTACAATTAATCCAGTGCTTGCTTGACCAAAAACTGGGCACAAGTACCTGGCTGAGTTGAAACATTAGCCTAACCATCACATAGGTCATCAGGGAAACACAAATAAAACCATAATAAGATACAACTTTCCCCCACTCAGATGGCAGCTCTTAAAAAAATAGAAAATAACAAGTGTTGGGTGAGGATGCAGAAAAAATAGGAAATCTTATACATTGTTGGGAATATAAAAATAATGCAGCCACTGTAAAAAATAGTTTGGTCTTTACTCACAAAGTTGAATGCAGAATTACCATATGACTTGGAAATCTCAATTCTAGGTATATATCCAAAAGAATTTAAAACAGAGTCTCAAACAGATATTTGTACACCAATGTTCATTGCAGCACTATTCACAATAGCCAAAAGGTGGAAGTAATCCAAGGGCCCATCAAGAGATTAATAGAGAAGATGTGATTTATATATACAGAGGAATATCATTCATACATGAAAAAGGATAAAGTTCTGATACATACTACAACATGAATGAACTTAAAATCATTATGTTGAATGCAATAAATCAGACAAAACCAGGACAAATATTGTATGATTCCACTTATATGGAATACCTAGAACATGCAAAGTCATGGAGACAGAAAGAAGATTACATTTTACCAGGTGCTGTGAATGGGAGTGGGTGAGTAGTTATTGTTTAATGTGCACATAGTTTCAGTTTGGGGTCAGGAAGAAGTTTGGTAATGGATAGTCGTGCTGGTAACACAATAATGTAAATGTAATTATACCATTGAATCATAAACCTGAAAGTGGTTAAAATGGGAAATTTTGAGTTTTATTTATGTAAGCATATTAAAAAGTTTTACAAAATAGACATTTGTGGATAAAAACTCAGTATCTTTATTTATATGAGAAACAGTTCTCTGCAAGTGCACAAAAGTAGAGACTTAGCAGTAACTTCAGACCTCAGAATTTGGCTATGTTTAAACTAAAAGGACACCTGGAGAGGACCCTGTAAAATATTGTCTCCAATAGCAAAGAAAAAATAAGGGAAAAATGCACCTCCATCACAACAACCAGACTATTGGGAATATTAGGCAGACTCCCAAGAAAAGGAGCTAGCAATACTTAGTACTTAGATATTTAGATACAATTCCAAATAAACATGCCCAAACATCATTCCATTATATTCTTTCTTTTGCACTGGTGTGGTGGTTTAAAATAGTATGTACCCCAGGAAACATATACTTAAGTCTAATGCATTCCAGTGGGTGTGAACCCATTGTAAGTAGGACCTTTGGTGATGTTAACTTAGTTAAAGTGTGTCCTACCTTAATTATGATGGGTCTTAATCCTATTCCTGATGTCCTTTATAAGAGAACTGAAAATCAGACAAACACAGAGAGAAAGTCCTATAAATAAGAAGCTGAAATCAAGGAAAACCAGAAGAGATGGGAGAGACCAGCAATGCTGCCTGTGCCTTGCCATTCGACAGAGAAGCCAGGATTGCCAGGAGCCAGCCTCAGAACGCCCGTCTTCAGTAAGAAAGCATCACATTGATGATGCCTTGATTTGGACATTTTCCCCACCTCAAATCCATTAGCCAACAAATTACCATTGTATAAGCCTAGGCATTTCATGGTATTTGCTTAACAAACCTAGGAAACTAAAACAATAGGCCAGTAAAAAAATACTATCATTTTTTCCAGCTTTTAAGGCACAATAGTTATTCATTCACCCAGTTTTAATTGAAAACCTGTTATCTATTCTAGGCACTGAAATAGGTAGTAATGTTACAGCAGTTAACAAAGCAGATAGAATCACAGCTGGACGTTATATTCTAATTTAGGGAGACAGAAAATAAACAAGATAAATTAGCAAAGTATATAATATTTTAGATTGTTGTTGATTTCAAGAAAAAACAGTATTACACAAGGAAGAAGGATAGCAATATGAGGAATATTTTGCATAATGCAGTGGATCAAGCTCACTGAGAAGGTACTTCTTAGTATATACTTGGAAGATAGAAGATTGAGACAACTATCCATGGGGAAATCCAGGTATGGTCCTTGATTCAGGAGCTTGTCTGAGAAGTTTGAAAGATAGCAAAGAGGAGGGGATAGGGAGGGTAAGGCTTAAAAAATAAGTCAGTGGTGAAACATCAAAAATATTTTGTTATTTTAAGTCTGATGTTAACATCTGTAATCTTGGTAGTGAAACAAGTGACAGGATTTCAACTTTACTTGATCCTATTTTAATCCTAAACAGTGGTAGCTATATTTTTTTAGTATATATAACTTAATCATTTTAGTAAAGGTTTTTCAAACTGGGTGTGCTTCAGAATCACCTGAAGAGCTAAAGAACAGCTAGTAGAATTGTTACTGAGTTTTTAGGTGGTATTTTATTTACATTAGTTATATTAGTGCAACAAAACACTGTACCCTATTTTAGAAGGAACAAGAATGGAAATCAAGAGTGTCAGAAATTTAGTGATTGTCAGTGGATAGGAACACAGAATGGGTACTTTTTAAAAATCGTTTTTTTAAATAAATATTTAAAACCACTAGACAGGCAGTGCCAAGTTTTTTTCAAGTTCTAATGCAAATGGACATAAATCATCTGCTTAGAGTGCCAAATCATTAGCTTTGTGCTAGCACTTAATAAAGAACCAGCACTTTAAACAAAAACATGAAACTGGTGGTGATTTTTTAAAATCCCACTTGTGATTTTTGAAGAGTTATTGGAAGCAAAAGAAGCAAAAGACTATCAAATCAACAACATCAGTGGTCTTTCCTAATCCCATATTTAAATTGAACTGAACAAATATTTTTCAAGCTGAAATCAATTAAAAAAAGAAATTTGAGAAAGGGCTATAAAAATAAGGACTGTAGTACAGTGAAAATAAGTTTGAGAAAACCTTCCCTCAATTAACCATGTAATTCATAGTTGAGCTGAGGTCAGCCATGTCGTCACAAGGGTCATTGTCAAGTTCAATAAGAAAATTATGTAAATTGCATTAATTGCAATTGCTTGTGTCTATTGTTAGTCTCCATTTTAAACATGATTTTTCATACTACTCTTCATTTCAAATTTCAATTATATAAGCAGATTAGGCTAAAATCAGGAGTCTGTAATGAGAAATCATACAAGACCAACAGTATTCATCCTCCTGGGATTCACACGTGACCCACAACCACAAGTTCTCATCTTTACCTTTCTGCTTGTCACCTTATAAGTTCAGTATGACAAGAAATCTGACAGTCATCACCCTCACTTTAGTGATTTCTCAGTTTAAATCTACCAAGTACATTTTCCTCGAAAATTTCTTCTTCTTAGAGATCTCATTCACTATAGTCTATATTCCCAGATTCCTTTACAGCATGTCTGCAGGAGAAATACCATTACTTATAAAGCATGTATAAGTCAATTATTTAATTAGCACCCTTTTGAGCAACTGAATTTTTTCTCCCAGCCATCGTATACTATGACCACTGTATGGCCATCTATTAATCACGCCATTATGTGGACATAATGAGCAGCAGTGTGCAGAAGTTTTGTCATCTGTTGTTGGGTTGGTGATCTTTTGATTAGAATATCTTCATTTAATTTAGGCTTAAATCTGTAATTCTGTGACTCTAATGTCATTCATAATTTTTGCTGAGATGTATCTCCTATCCTCAAGAGTTCTTGCTCAGATAGTTATAGTAGCTTCTATGATGACCTTTATGGCGACCTTTGTATGTGTAATTCTTTCCCATATATATATCATCAAGATAATTCTAAAGTCCCCCTCTGCCCAGGAAAATAAAAGGACTTTTCCACCAGTTCTTACCATATAATTGTTATATTCATCTCCTATGGAAGCTGCATCTTCATTTACATTAAAATTTCAGCAAAAAAAAAAAAATGGACATAGTTAATAAAGGCATCTCATACTCACTAGTTCCACTGGCCCAAGGATAAGACCATTTATATACACCCTGTGGAACAAACACTTGAAACAAGTTTTCAATGACTAAGTCAAAAGAACAGCGTTTTTCTCAGAGAAATAGAAAATATTGAAACTGTGGATAAAAGTTATCAGGAAATTTTAGTGTAGGGGTTATTGTAGAACAGAGCAGACTGATGAACTGTTTCTGATGCTTGATGATGTACAGAAATTAAAAGGAAGCTTTTAGAAATTTTTAGAGCAATTCAACAGAGTAAATATTTGTCTCATTTAATAATAAAAATTGAGCTCATATTTTGTCTTTTTCTAAGTACTTCATTTTCATTATTTTTTCTCAGTTTAAATCTGCCAAGTACTTTTTACAAAATTAATAATACTTAACAAAGTGAGAAAAAAACTAGTCCTTCCTCAATGATAGAATGAGAAACATTGTTAATGGGCCTTAACATTAAATCTATTTTATAACTTTGTACTCATTATTATACTCAAATTAACACATTTTTGATCTTGCAGCTAAAATATATTTTTACAGGTCATTTTGTCATTTCCTTGCAACACAATTGTGCTAGAGTGATATCTATCATTAAGAGATTCTCTAGCAAAATAATTCAGATCTCACATTCAAATCAGCAACCAATGCCAGCATACAAATTGGCTGTGTATGTGCATGAGATTATACATGTCTGTTTGTATGTATAGGTACATATGTATATATGTGATGCTTCCATTCATATGTCCATCAGCTGAGACTGTTCCATTTTTCCATTCTCTTCCTTTCCTGTTCTTCTGTCTGTTCCAGTTCTGATGTTCTAATTCAAAATCACTAATTCTTTCTTTGAGCATTACAAATCTGCTCTTATGTGCCTCTAAATATTTTTATTCATTGTTGTTTATTTCTAATGCATTTTTAATCTCATCTATCTTGTTTTTCATTCCCATAAGATCTGTTATTTTTCTTTGTAGGATTTCAAATTGTCCTTTATGCTCACCTAGTGTCTCCTTACTATCCTTTATTTCCTTAGTCATATTTTCTTTAAATTCTTTGAAGTGATTTAGGAGAGTTGATTGATTATTATACAATTAATTGTCTTAAACCTAAGGGAAACTGAAGTATCTCTTCAGGATATTTGGTTAGTTCTTTTGGCTGAGTCATCCCTTCCTGTTTCCTGGTATGTTTTGTAATTTTTTGCTAATGTCTAAGCAACTGAATGTGTTGGTGAATTTACTCTGTCGGCCAATTTCTCTCTCTTATTTTTTTCACAGCTTTTCTTTGATATTTGGTTCAACGTATTCTGTTTTTAAAATTGCCCAACTTAAGTTATTGAAATTAGGCCAAGCACTCACTAGTGGGGAATAGATTCTATCCCAGGGTTTAGGATACAGACAGAAGAAAGGTTTTTGTCCATACAATTTCAAGACAGGCCAGCAGATGGCACTCATCAGTACAATGTTCCACAGAGATGTTTCAGTCTGGGCTTTCCTGTGTTACTGTGCATGAATCTCCAGAGTGGAGATTGAAAGCAGGCTCTGCTGGCACAATTCACTAAAGAACCCCCCCCCCATACACACACTACCCCTCTCATTTCCATTGAAACAGCTGTCCTTTCAGTTGGCTGCAGTGAACCATGTGTTTTAACCCAGTGCAATATCTTGAGATGGAGTATGGTAGCCCTTGCCAGCTGCCTCAGGGGCTTGGAACTCAAGTTTGTTGTTTTGCCTTCTTCCTCAGTCTGTCCCTCACCCTCCTAGGAGTTGTGGAGCACTTTCTTACTCTGCTGACCAGGATAAGTTTTGACTCTTTCTCTGTTGTTTTTGTGAGAAAATTGAATTCTGCCTATTAGTGCAATGCCATCTTCCCACAATTCCACAAATTTCTTTTAATTGGTTCAGAAAGCCTAACCTTGTAGAAACAAAAGTATTTATTTCTTGACACGTCTATCTTTGCATTTCCACTTGGAGAATTACCTTGAACTCCAACATGAAGACAAATAAAAGACTCAAAATTTTAAGAGGGTCTTTATTAATTCCTTTTCTATGACTGATGTCTAGCCTAATTTTACCAAAATGTTCTTTCAGTATGCAACAGTATATATATATATATATATATATAACTTCTAAGCTTACTGCTTTGAATAGACAGAATTGTCCCTCCTATAAAGATTAGTGACATTTTAGTGTGTCAATTAATAGCAGATATCTTCTGAGTTGTGAGAAAAATAACAAAGACTAGTTACAAAGGAATTAATAGGTCAGCTTATGTTAAGTCGAATTTTATTGGAGATCTGTCAGTCTACTCCATTAAACTGAAGTGGCTTATATTCCCATCACAGGCAAAGGAATCCTAGATCCCAGGGCAAGGACAAACATCTCCAAAGAGATTACTCAAGAAGAGCTAAAAACAGAGAGAAAAATAAGTCTCTTTGGGATAAAACAGATCTCAAAGGCATCTAGTAATATGAAGAGCCACAAATGAAAAAGGACAAATCCCAAAATAAGAAAAATTTTCTCCCTACTTTGTGAAGTAAGTTAAGGCTGAAGAGATATCCTTTTATGAACGTCCAAGTAAAGGGATGAGTTTACTTTCAGAATTTAGGAAGTAGGGCATGATTTCTTCTATCTCTCCCAAAAATGTGCTCTCTTAACCCATTGCCTTAACTATCATTGAATGGGAAACTAGCATTTTAATAAGGCAAATATATATCTATCTCCATGGGATAATTTTAATAACTAGCACTCAATTTTTCCTCCTGGGAAAAGTTAATAGGTATTTCAGAATTTGATCATGGAAGATGATGAACTTGAACAAAAAATACACTGAAATAAAGTCATTCTATGAATCCTAAGCTCAAAAGTTTATTTTCTATGCCATTTCTGATACTTCTTATATTAAGTTCATTTCAAATTATATGATAAAACCAAATAATACCAAATAATACTGTAGCCATTGGCAAATTTAATGTAATTATGAATTCCAAAAATATAATTGGATCATGCTTGTAAACTGATCTGTTAATCTGGGCATGATTAAGTTATGATTAGGGAATTGACTGGGCCACATCAGAAGGGCATTGAACCCCACCCCTTGGTGGGTGGGGTAAGTGAATATAAAAGGCAAGGCAAAGGACAGAGCAGAAGTTTTTGAGAAGTAGTTTTGATATTGGAGAGAAGGCCCAGGAGAAGAGAAGTGAGTCATTTGCCTGATTGTCTACAGCTGACCTTGTGAAGGAAACAGGAGTTAAGCCTCGAGAGAAATGCAGTCCTTGGAAGAGAGGAACCCAAGAAGCCTGAACCCTAGCAAAAGTCAGCAGCTGTCTTGTATCAACACGTGGCAATGGACTTTGGTGAGAGAAGAAACTTATGCTTTCTGGCCTGGTAACTGTGGACTTCTACCCCAAATAAATACCCTTTATAAAGACCAACCCATTTTTTTATTTCACATTAGCACCCCTTTGGCTGACTAATACAGAATTTGGTACTGAGGAGTGGGGAAGTGCTTTTGTAATTAACAAAATGTTGGAACAGATTTATAAATGGGTAAGGGGTATTTTTTGGAGGAATTGTGAAATACTTGATGGAAAAAGCCTAAATCACTTTGAAGAGACTGTTGATACTAATATGGACTCTAAAGAGACTTTATATAATGACTTAGAAGTAAATGATGAAACTATTATTGGAAACTGGAGGAAAGGAGATCCATGTTTTAAAGTTATAGAACTTAGCAAGATTAATTCCTGTTGTGATATGGAAGACAGAATCTGAAAAGGGCAAACTGGAGCAGTTAGCTGATGAACTTTCCAAGGTAAACTCCAAGAATGTGGCTTGGCTTCTTCTTGCAGCTTATAGCAAAATACTAGATAAGTGAAATACACTAAGGACTGAACTTTTGGGCACAAAGAAAACAGAAGCTGATTCCAGAACTTCCAAGTTTCTGGAAATCAAATTCCCAAATGAAAATGCCCTATTTGAAGACTTTACTAAACTTGGAACTTGTAACTCAGAATTGAAGATGCAGTTATCTCAGAAAGACATGTGGAAATTCTTACTGTCTGATGGCTTGGACCCCTGCTTCTTGCATCCTAAACCAACAACATTTTTGAGAGTACTATATGAACAAAACCACTGTCAGCTTGTACAAAAGAGGACATGAAAAGGAGAAATTGAAGGAGAATCAGCTTTAAGAAAACCGTGGAAGCAGAGATCTGGAATTAAAACACCTCCTTGGGCCAAGAGAGGAGCCCGCATTTGTACAGAGAGGATGAGTTTTCCCCAGTAGTTGAAGAGGGTGGATGTCCCCACCCAATGGGAGAGTTTTGCCATCCCAGGGTGCAGAGAGGGTGGAGCACATTCCTCAAAGATTAGGGCGGTTAAGATCAACACCCCATAGGTCTGAAAGGGGTGTACCTGTCCCCCATGGATTTGATAAGGCCAGGTGGTCAACCCATTGCTCTGAGGTTGAATCTGTATGCCAAAGGTAAGGGAAGACCATGTGGTCAACTCGTTGCTCTGAGAGGGTTGAACCTGTATGCCAAAGGTTAAGGGGATTGTTGCCCTCACCTCACTGTACTAGGGGGGCTAAGACTCTAACCCAAAGATTGGGTAAGGTGTGGCAATCACCCCAACACTCTTGTAGGGTGAGGCCTGTAGCTTGGTCTACACCCAGCTGCTTGATGAGGGTGGAACCAAGAAAATGGCCATTGGGCAAGCCTGTGAAAAGGGTGGGTTCCCATGTGGCCCCAAGGAGAAGAAGCCATCCTCTTAAGAATGACTCTCAGACTTTGAAATCGAATGGAGGATGCCCTGCAGTTTTACTGAACTATAAAGGATCCATGACTTATGTTTAACATACTGATGTCTCTTTATGATAATGAAAATGTTTATCCTTTGTCTTTCCATTTGTGTATTGGAAGTGTTAAATGGTTTTGTAAGTTTCAGAGGTCTATAGCAGATGGGGATTTGCTTCAAGATGAACTGTATTTCTTTAAAATGATTATGATATGATTTTTTAGTTGAGTTGTTACTGATTTAAGTTTTTTTTTAATATTGTAATGTATTTTTGTAATTCAGAGGGTGGAATGTAGCCTTTGACCAATTTAATGTAATTATGAATTCCAAAAATATAATTGCATCATGCTTGTAAACTGATCTGTTAATCTGGGCATGATTAAGTTATGAGTAGGGCATTGACTGGGCCACGTCAGTAGGGCATTGAGCCCCACCCCTTGGTGGGTGGGGGAAGTAAATATAAAAGACAAGGCAAAGGACAGAGCAGCAGTTTTTGAGAGGCAGTTTTGATATTGGAGAGAAGGTCCCAGGAGAAGAGAAGCGAGCCATTTGCCTGATTGTCTACAGCTGACCTTGTGGAGGAACCAGGAGTTAAGCCTCGAGAGAAATGCAGCCCCTGGAAGAGAGGAACCCAAGAAACCTGAACCCTAGCAAACTTCAGCAGCTGTCTAGTTCCAAGACTTGGTAATGGACTTGGGTGAGAGAAGAAACTTAATGCTTTCTGGCCTGGTAACTGTGGGCTTCTACCCCAAATAAATACCCTTTATAAAGACCAACCCATTTTTGCTATTCCAAATTAGCACCCCTTTGGCTGACTAATACAAATACCATACTAATAATATTTTGATGATATAACAGGTATTCCTCAAAGTTTAAAAAATATGAGTCTTCTACTATTATCCATTAGAGAATCATAGGGCAATATTAATGATAAAATAAAGTCCCATGCTCATGTGCAAAAGTATTAAAATCTGATTTCCCATCTCCATAATTTTTGTTCTGTTCAGATTCAACAAGATGGTCCATGTTCACATAAATTTGGTTGACTTCTTCCTTTCCTTACATATGTAGGTATATTTGGTTCACAATATTTTATTTCATTTTCATTTTCATTTCCATTTCCATTTGTTTTAATACCTGATATTTTGTCCTTGTATATTCCTTTCTGTCTTATGTGGTTTCTATATAGAAAGAGATATGTAGTTTTGTCCCATACCTAAGGTTTAGTCCTTCTGAGGACTTTAATAAATGCCCTAAGTAATAAACACCTGCTATCTTGGTTGTTTGTAAATTGAAACTTCTGTGCCCTGTATGAGTTTTGAGAATTGTTTGGTTCTAACTTCCTTGGTCACCATTTTGCCAGTTTTGGTGGGTTTAATCCTATACATATGTGTCTAATGTTAAGAAATGACTTATTAAAACACCCATTCATATATATATATATATATATTTTTTTTTTTTCTGGATAGATCGTGCTCCTCTGGATTTTCCCCAGCAACTTCCAGCTTTATCAGCCTCCTTGAAAATAATCCCCATAGTTTCCACTCAGCAAGATAGTCATGCTCTGTTCAGGATGATCCCCTTTCTCACTCAATGTTCTGGAATGTGCTTCCTGATAGAAATCTGAAATGATCCTAGGTTTCACCTTATTTGTTTTCCTTCCTGAAGTGTGGTGCCTTTTTTTTTGCTCTCTGGAAAATGAGGGGTGAGATAGTCTATCCATTTTTCTAGTTGTCAACAGGATAATAATTTTGGTCTCTGTTTATCCATCATGGACCATTTATTATTAAAGTTTCTAATTTTAGCTACTATAGTGATATCTCAATGTGTATTTTTATGATAACTAATGGATTTTTTACCATTAAATATATGTATAGCTATTGGAATATTCTCCCTGTAAAGTGTATCCTCAAGTCTTTTGCTATTTTTATTTAAATTGGGCCATCCTTTGATTTCCATTGACTTCTTGGATTCATTTATATTACTTAAATAAGAGAGTTTGGTGGGTTATATGTTTCAACTATATTTTCCCATACTTGCATTTTCACATTCACAATGTTGTCTTTTCTGGAAAATAAATTCTTAGTATATACACACTCCAATATATCAGTTGTTAACTTTGTGCTTAGTAAGTTTTAAATCCTTATTCAGAACACTTTTCTTTCCATAACTTTATAAAGAAGTTGTGTTTAGAGTATCTCTCTTAGATCTTGCTGATGCCAGAGTGGGACATAAAGACCTCCAAACTCTGAGGGGGTAGGTGTTGTCTGATCCTTGATCATTGCTTTTGATCAGCTACTTCATATCAGTGATGGCCAGATCTGAGCCAGACTACAATCTCATTGTTGGTCACTGCACCTGTCCCAGAGGAAGCAGAGTAGCCCCTACCTGTATGATGCGGTGCATGTATGCCAGCACCAATCTAGCAGGAAGAAGTCTGAAAAGCTAAACTAGGAAACTGCTCTTGGCCTTGCCCTTCCAAAATTTGTCCTGAATGCAGAGAAGCACATTGCAGACACTAGAGCAGTGTGAAGAACAATTTTGTAAAAGCAGCCTGGGGCAAAGGACTACCTGCATTGAATCACACAAGGGAGTACACAGAAGGGGTGAAAGTAAACTTAAAAGGTAGAAGGGGCATTCATTAAAATGCCTGTAAACTATAAATGGGGGAACTCCTAAGGCCTCTAACAAGCACAAGACCAGGAAGAGAACAAGCATTACAGCCAAATAAGACTCAGATAAAATAAAGAGGACCTTGTACTTCACAATTTCCTTGAGCTTAACTTCTTGATAGGTGAGCTAATCTCTGAGGGAGATGCCCAGTGAAAGCAGTGACAATTTGCAAAGATAGTGAAAGTGCTTTGTGATTTTATTTGTTTCATTTTATCTCTGACATTCAAGAAAATATCTGTCCTATCACTACCCGGATACAAACTTCAGGAACAAAGAGCTCAGGGACTAAATCCCAGGGTAAACACTTTAAAATATTAAACTGTACACTGTACAGCAAAAGATTAAAAGATAATCAAAGAAACAGGAAATGATAACCAATCTAAAGGAACAATATAAGAATCCATGAAGATTAGGAGAAAGACAGGATGTTGGATTTACCCAATAAGATTAAGTGCCAATTTCTTATAAAAAGCTATGGAGACAAGAAGACAGTCATATAAAATATTTAAAGTGCTGAAACAAAAGAATTGCCAACCAAAAATTTTATATCTGGTGAGACTGTCTTTCAAAAATGAACAACTCTAGACCAATAAACTAGACAACATAGACCAAATGGACAAATTTTTAGAAATGCACAAAAAACCTACACTGACCCTAGAAGAAATAGAAGATCTAAACAATCCAATCACAAGTAATAAGATTGAAACAATCATTGAAAATCTCCCCAAAATGAAAATCCTAGAAACAGATGGCTTCACAGGAAAATTTTACCCATTATTCAAAGGTGATTCAATACCAATCTTGCTGAAATTCTTCCAAAATATTGAATGGGAGTTTATGGTACCAAACTGAGTCTATGAAGCCAACATCACCCTAATACCAAAGCCAGACAAAGATACTATGAAAAAAGAAAACTAAAGACCAAATTCTCTAATGCATATAGATGCAACATCCTCAACAAAATATTTGCTAACTGAATCCAAAAGCATAGTAAAAGTGTTATACAACATAACCAAGTGGGTTTTATTCCAAGTATGCCAGGGTCTTTCTACATAAGAAAATCAATTAGTATAATACACCCCATTAATAAATTGAAAGAAAAAATTATATGATCCTCTCAATTAACACATAAAAGGCATTGGAAATAATACAACATCCTTTCTTAATAAAAACAATCCAAAAGACAGGACTAGAAGGAAACTTTCTCAACATGGTAAAGTGCATATATGAAAAACACACAACTAACGTCATACTCAATGGTGAAAGACTGAAAGCATTTCTACTGAGATCAGGAACAATCAACGATTCTTATTGTCACCACTGTTATTCAATATTGTACTGGAAGTTCTAGCTAGAGCAATTAGGTAAGAAAAAGAAATAAAAGGCACCCAAACAGAAAAGGAAGAATTAAAACATGCCCAATTCACTGATATGATCCTATATCTAGAAAATCCCAAAAAGCCCACAGCAAAAATACTAGAACTAATAGACAAATTCAGCAAAGTGGCAGGATACAAGAAAAATATGCAAAATTCAGTGGTTTTGATACAGTGCTAATGAGCAGCTAAGGAGGAAATAAAAAAAAAATTCTATTTGCAATAGCAACAAAAAGAATCATATATTTACAAATAAACTTAATGAGGGACAAAAAGAAACTGCATCCAGAAAACTATAAAATATTGCTAAAAGAAACCAAAGAAAACCTAAATATGTAGAAGTATTTTCTATGTTCATGTATTGGAAGAATAAATGACATGTGAATTCTACCTATACTGATTTACAGATTCAACACAATACCAATAAAAATCCCAAAAGTGTTTTGTACAAAAATGGAAAAGCCAATTATCATATTTATTTGGAAGAGTAAAGGGCCCTGATTAGCCAAAATTGTCCTTAAAAAGAATGAATTTGGAAGACTCACACTTCAGGAATTTAAAGCATATTACTTAGCTACATTGGTAAAAATACAGCATGTTAGTAACATAAAGATAGACATATTGACCAATGGAACTTGATCAAGAATTCAGAAATAGACCCTCACATCTATGGTCAAGCAATATTTGGCAAGGCTATCAAACCCACCCAGCTGGGTCAGAACAGTCTATTCCAGAAATGGTGCTGGGAGAACTGGATATCCATAGCTAAAAAAAGAAAGAAGACCCCTAACTCACAGCTTATACAAAAAATTAACTCAAAATGGACCAAGGACCTAAATGTAAAACCTAGAAACATGAAACTCCAAAAGATAATATAGGGAAACATCTTCAAGATCTTGTGGTTGGTAGTGGTTTCTTAAACCTTATACCCAAAGCACAAGCAATGAAAGAAAAATAGATAAATGGGAGTGAAATTTAAACAAGTTTGTATTTCAAATGACTTCATAAAGAAAATGAAAAGGCAGCCTATGGAGTGAGAGATAATTTTCGGAAATCCAGTAAGGGTTTGATCATCATGTTATATAAAGAGATCATAGAACTCAACATAAAACAGACAAGCAACCCATTTAAGAAATGGGCAAAAGACTCAAACAAATTTTTCCAAAGCAGAAATATGAATGACCTAAAAGCACATGAAAAGTTCCTCAACATCACCATCTTTTAGGGAAATGCACATCAAAACTACGATATATCATTTCATGCCTTACAGCATTTATTTATTTGTTTTTAAAAGATACTTAGATTACATAAAATGTTACATAAAAAAATATAAGCGATTCCCATATGTCCCACATCCCAGACCTCCCACTTTTCCCCACATTTACAACTTCTTTTATTAGTGTGGTACATTCATTGCAATTGATGAACATATTTTGGAACATTGCCACTAAACATGGGTTACACTGTATTTTACAGTCTCTCCCGTGCAATTCTGTAGGATATGGAAAGATATATAATGGTCTGTATCTGTCATTGCAATGTCACTCAGGTCAATTCCAAGTCCTAAAAATGCCCCTTATTGCACCTCTTTTTTCTTCTCCCTGACTTCAGCACCTCTAGTGGCCACTGTCTTCACATCAATGATATAATTTCTTGCATTGCTAGAATCACACTAAGTCTATAGTAGAATACCAGTAAATCTACTCTGGTCCATATTTTATTCTCCAATCCTGAAGATTCTGGCATGGTGATGCCCACTCCACCTCTAATTGAGAGGGGCCTTTGATCCCATACGGCTGATGAGTGGGAATCTCTTGCTTGCAGTTGTAGACTCTCTTGGTTCCTTGGTGTGGTGGTTGTCCATCTTCACCTCCTTGTTTGTAGTCCTGGATGAGTCAAATAAACTGGAGAATAGTTGTAGCTCTGAGACTCAGAGCCCAGCTGGCTCATGGACAGCCCAGAGATTAAAGTCTCTTGGACATACACCTGCCAATCCCAGCACCAATTATAAGTTCAAATAAAAGGGACAGAAGAGGCATGTGTAGAGAAGTCACATCTGAGTCCAATTCTGTCACACACGGGAGCACAACCTCTAAAATAGGGCCCACTGGCAAGGCACCAAACTCTGCAGCTATCTGCCATGACCGTAGGACCTGGGTATCTCTATAGCTCTCAGGAGCCCCACAATTTGGGGTAGTATCTACCTTGGCTGTCTATGAGATCCTGCGGAAACATGCATAAGTGTTACCTCTGGGAGGACCTCCAGACTCACTTTGAATTCTCTTAGCCATGTGCACACATTTGCCTTTACCTTTTCCCCCTTTTGTCCAAGGTCTTTCTCCAGTTGCATCACCAGCCGATGCTTGTCAGTAATCCCTTGGTACTAGGAGGCTCATCCACAGGAGTCATGTCCCTGGCTGGGGTATGGTAATGCACTTATATGTTGAGTTTGGCTTAGAGAGAGTACACATTTAAGTGACAAGGAGGCTTTTAGGAGATATCTCTTAGGCACTATACAATAGTAGCCTAAGTTGCAAATACATAAGCATAGTTGTTAATAGCAAGGGCCCATCAGTAAACCATATTTCTTCACTAACCATTGCCCCTGTAATTGGGGGATTGTTGCTGTTCCACTAAAGAATATAGCAGAGCTCCCCAGGATGAGGATTCAATAATCTTTCGGTTGTTGTGTGAATCTCTACCCACTATGGGAATGCTCCATTAATATTTGATCATATTTATATACCTTATATACATACCCACATGAACTTCTTCCCATCTATTCCCCATCACTGACACTCCACACCCTTAATCCTCCTCTGCCATAGTTGTAACCCTTCTGTGATCCAAAACTTCTTCAGAAATGAAGCAAAGAATATTGCCAACTTTGAATAATAAGTTAATGAAATAATAGTGATAAATTTAAATATAATAAATAGACCACAGTTCACACTGTAGACCACACTCTCTCCCACTCAGTTCTGAGTGGTGTGTGCTGATTTAAAATGGCCTACATCCATTGCCACAACAGTACTCAGGACAACCTCCAACTCCCAAAGAAGCCCCTGTATTTCAACTGCTCATCCCCTCCCTACCCAAAAACTGTCAAGTGGCCACTGGCTCCACCTCATTGTTATAATTTCTTGCATTGCAAGAATCACTAATCACTATATGTGTAAGTTCATTGAGGTTGGTGGGCCACACTGTGGGAGATGTTTGTGTGGGATGTGGTGGGAGGTGTGGGAGGTGGGCAACATGGGAATCCCAGTGGGTTCCGTGTAATATTTTAGGTAATCTAAGCACCTATTAAAATATATGTATATATATATATATATATATATATATAAATAACATTTTTGTAAGCAAAAAAAAAAATAATAAAATAAATAAATAGTTATGAACAAAAATAAATAAATAAATAAATAAATAAATAAAATACATAATGATTTAGAGCATCTAAAACTGAAATAAAGAAAAAATTGGGTTATTAAAGAAATGAAAAATATTTTAAGGGGGACGGATGTGGCTCAAATGGTTGGGCGTCCATGTCCCATATGGAGGGACCTGGGTTCAATACCCGGGACCTCCCGGTAAAAAAAAAAAAAAAAAAAAAATTTTTAAATAAAAAATATAATTTTTTTTAACCTTTTGCCTTTGATCACTGTAATATCACTTGTCCTGTATGTACAGTGGCATTTTTTTCCACTTCTTCCCCAGTGTCTTTTTTTTTTTTTAATACAGAGCTCTCTAATGTCTAAGAAATAATCTGTTTCACTTTATATAAGCTTCATTGAATTCATTTTAAATTTTATGTGGTCAATTTTCATCCTCACATATGGTTCTTAATATTTTTTGCATTTTTCAAAAATTTTACAACATTATAAATATACTTTTATTTTCCAAATAAAACAATTGCAATATATAAACTTTTTGTATATTGAGTAATTTTTTTCTTTTTTTCTTTTTTGTTTATTTATTTATTTATTATATATTTTAAAAGATGCTTAAATTACATAAATGTTACACAAAAATCACAGGGATTCACATGTTGCCCACCTCCCAAACCTCCCACACACTTCCACATAAACATCTTTCATTAATGTGCCACATCACCTGCAATGGATATACACATCCTGGGTCTTTGCCACTAAGCATGGGCCATAGTTCACATTGTAGACCACACTCTCTCCCACAAAGTTCTGCATGTTATATGCTGATGTAAAATGTCATATATCTGTCATTGTAATGTCACTGAAGATAATTCTCAAGTCCCGAAAAAGACCCTGTATTACAACTGCTTTTCCCTCTCCTGCCCCCAAAGTATGAAGTGGCCACTGGCTCCACATCAGTGTTGTAATTTCTTTCATTGCTTGAATCACAATATGTCTAAAACAGAACACCCGTAAGTCCACTCTAGTCCATAACTCTTCCCCCAATCTTGAGGAGTCTGGGATGGTGATGTTCACTCCACCTCCAACTGAGAGGGGGCTTATATCCCATAGATAACATGGATGGGATTATCCTGCCTGCAGCTGCAGACTCCCTCCATTCCCTGGGATGGCAGTTGTACATCATCGTCTCCTCACCAGGTGACTTGGGTGAGTTGACTGAGCTGTAGAGTAAGATATGCAGCTCCAAAGGGATTCCAGGCACAGTTGGCACATGGGCAGGCCAAAGGCTCCAGTCTCTGGAAGTACACCTACAACTCTAGCACCAAGCATAGGTTTGAATAGAAGGGACTTATGGACCATAATCAGGGAGGACTTATTTGAGTCCAACTCTGTCACTCTCAGGAGCACAGATTACAAAGTATAACCCCCTGATAAGGCATCAATCTCTGGAGCTAACCCCCCATATATAGGATCTGGCTGTCTCCAGAGCCATCAGGAGCCCCTGTGTGTGGGGTGATATTCACTTTGGTGTTAGATGAGATCCTACTGAAGTGTGCAAAAGCGTTACCTCTGGGATGACCTCCCGACTCTCTTTGAAGTCTCTTAGCCATAAGAACTCATTTGTCTTTACCTTTTCCCCCTTTTATTAAAGCTCTTTTTTGGGTCATATTGCCAGTTGACTCTCATAATTAATCCCTCATTGCCAGGGAGGCTCATCCCCAGGAGTCATGTCCCACGCTGGGTCTGGGGGAAAGGTAATGCATTCATATGCTGAGTTTGGCTTAGAGAGAGGCCACATTTGAGCAACAAGGAAGCTCTCAGGTTGCAACCCTTAGGCACCCCATAACAGAAGGTTAAGTTTCAATAACAAGAACAAAGACTCATAAGGCTAGTCATCAATAACAAGAACCCATTAGTGGATCATCCTCCTTTGCCAGACACTGCCCCTGCACTCAGGGGACTGTTGCTGCTCCCTTGGAAAATGTGACAGAGCTCTCCAGGCTGGGAATTCAGTATTCTCTCATTTATTGAGTGATTCTCCACCCACTGTGACCATGCTCCACCCCTTGATCATTTGAACACTTTTATATGTTTTTCGTGTATAGTCAGGAGAACTTCCTCCCATGAAACCCCCATTCCAGACACCCTCCACCAATCATCTTCTCCTGTCCTCATTGTAACCCTTCTATCATCCAAACCTTGCTTGAAGATGAAGCCCATATAATAAATAGCCAAATACATTTAATAGGAAAATGAAATAATAGTCATAAGTTTAAATATAAGTGATAAAATGCATGGAAACTTAAAAAAAAAACACTAAAAATAAAATAAAATTAAAGGATTGGGATATTCAAAAAGTAGGAAAAAACAAAAAAAAAAGATTTTTAAAATTTTAAACATTTTTACGTTTTTCACTGCATTATTGGGTGTCCAGTCTGTACTGTGGCACCTGCCCCCTCTCACTCCCCAGTGTCTCCCAAATTTTCATTTAATTTTCAAAGAAGTTTTAGGTCACAGCAAAGTAACACACAAAATACTAGAGACTCTCATATACCCAACATGCTCCCCCTTTCCTCACCCCATATTAAAACCTTTTTGTATGTAGATGGTAGCATTGTTATAACTGTTATACAAATAGTGAAATATAGCTACTAAACATTGTCCATGGCTTACAGTACACCTTACAATTTAGATGGTACAGTTTAATAATTTTTTATGATATTTACCATGTCCGGTGTCCATCACTATAAGGTAATGAAAAACATTTCCCCTGACCACTAAATACCCGCTGTTTTATCTTTTCTGTTCCTTCCTCTCCATCTTCCTGGGGCACATGAAACACCCCTGTCATGACTCATTGGATGACAAGATTCATAGTTTCATACAATAAAAGATCTTGACATGCTGATTGTCCTCCCCTATTAGGATCCACCCTTGCTCATAAGAGATACCCACCAGTCTGTTTCTGGGTGAATTGATGTTCACAAAGATGGGATACCATCTCCTTCCCACTCACCATATGTGTCTCCACTCACACACTCCCCAGGAGCCTACCCCAGATGTGCTCCATCTTTAATGTCCTCCCAACCTACACCCTAAACCAGTGATACTACCTTGTCATATTACCATAAGAGAATTCCCACTCCTGCACTTTCAATATCATATCCACAAATCCTATGTTCACCTAGTCCTCCCATCTCTCTCCCCAGTATTCTGAGTATTCTAGCTTGCACTTCCTAATCTACCCAGCTGTCATCCCTACACCACCAAACTCAGTAATATCACTACCCACCTGTCCTATCCTTCAGTATGCAACTATACTCTATCACTTTACAATAGATTATGTCTATATGGGTGAGGGCTCACAACTTTCTCTTCCCTTTCTTTCTCTTGTTAACCTATCTTTCAGACAATGGTTCCCAGAAACTGCTCACTTTCCTCAATTCAAATCAGTGAGGTCATGTACTGTTCATCCTTCAATGCCTGGCTTGCTTCACTCAATATAAGGTCTTCAAGAGTCATCCATGTTATTCCATGTGTTAGCACTTTATTCCTTCTTACAGCTAAGTAATATTCCATTGTATGTATGTACCACATTTTGTTTATGCATTCATCTGCTGATGGGCACCGGGGCTGATTCCAACTTTTGGCAATAGTGAACAATGCCGCTATGAACATTGGTGTGCATGCATCTGTTTGTATATTTGCTTTCAATTCTTCTGGGTATATACCCAGCAGTAGAATTGCTGGATCATATGGAAGAGCTATTGTTAGTTTTCTGAGGAACTGTCAAACTATCCTTCTCAGTGGCTGGAACATTCCACAATCCCACCAGCATTGGATGAGGGTTCCTATTCCTCCACATCCTCTCCAGCACTTATAGTCCACTGTTTTTTTTTTAATAGCTGCCATTCAGATGGGTGTAAGATGGTATCTCATTGTAGTTTAATTTGCATTTCCCTAATAGCCAGCAATGTCGAGCATTTTTTCATGTGTTTTTTAGCCATTTGTATTTTTTCCTTGTAGAAGAGTCTTTTAAGGTCACTTATCCATTTTTTAAATGGTTTGTTTGTCTTTTTATTTTCTAGGTGTAGGATTTCTTTATATATGCAGGATATTGGGCTCCTATCAGATATATGGTTGCCAAATATTTTCTCCCATTGGGTAGGCTGCTTTTTTATTTTGTTAATAATGTCCTTTGAGGTGCAGAAGTTTATAATTTTGAGGAGATCCCATTTTTCTATTTTTCTTTTGCTTCTTGTCCTTCAGGTGTGTAGTTCATGAAAATTTTCCTATTATAAGGTCCTGTAGATGGTTTCCCTACATTATCCTCCAAGGTATTTATGGTCTTGGCTCTTATATTTAAATCCTTGAACCATCTTGATTTGATTTTGTAAAAAATGTGTGATGGTATTCCTCTCTTATTATTTTGGATATGGATATCCTGTTCTCCAAGCACCAATTGTTAAAGAGGCCATTCTCTCCCAACTGAGTGGGCTTAGTGGCCTTGTTGAATATCAGATGACTGTTTATGTGAAGATCTATATCAGAACCCTCAATTTGGTTCCATTGGTCAGTATGTCTATGCTTGTGCAATACCATGCAATTTTGAGCACTGTAGCTTTGTAGTATGTTTCAAAGTCAGGTAGTGTGATACCTCAGACTTCATTTTTCTTTTTCAATAGGTCTTTGATGATTCAGGGCCTCTTACCTTTCCAAATATATTTTGTAGTTAGTTTTTCCAGTTCCTTAAAAAATACAGTGTTAATTTTTATTGAGATTGCATTAAAACTGTAGATTAGTTTGGGTAGGATAGACATCTTGCTGATTTTTAATCTTCCTGTCCATGAAATGGGAATATTCTTCAATTCATTTAAGTCTTCTTTGATTTCCTTTAACAGTGTTGTGTAGCCTTCTGTATATAAGTTCTTTGCATCTTTAGTTAAATTTATTCCTATGTATTTGATTCTTTTAGTTACTATTGTAAATGGTATTTTTTTCTTTATTTCCTCCTCAGATTGCTCATTATTGGTGTACAGAAATGCTACTGATTTTTGAGCATTGATCTCATAGCCTGTGACGTTACTGAACTCGTTTATAAGTTCTAGAAACTTTGTTGCAGATTTCTCAGGGCTTTCGACATATAATATCATGTCGTCTGAAAATAACAAAATTTTTATTTCTTTTTGAATTTGGATGACTTTTATATCTTTTTCTTGCCTCAGTGCTCAAGCAAGTACTTCTAAGACAATGTTAAATAGAAGTGGTGATAATGGGTATTCTTGTCTTTTTCCCAATCTCAGAGGGAAGTCTTTTAGTATTTCACCATTGAAGATGATAGCTTTGGGTTTTTCATATATACCTTTTATCATATTCAGAAAGTTTCCTTCTATTCCTTTCTCTTGCAGTGTTTTTATCAGGAAAAAGTGCTGTATTTTGTTGTATGTTTTTTCTGCATCTGGAGAGATGATCATGTGATTTTTTTTCTTTCAAATTTTTTATGTGGTGTATTACATTGATTGATTTTCTTATATTGAACCATCCTTGCAAACCTGGGATGAAACCCACTTAGTCACGGTATATAATTCTTTTGATATGTTGTTGAATGTGATTAGCAAGTATTTTGTTGAGGATTTTAGCATCTAAGTTCATTAGAGAAATTGGTCTGTAATTTTCTTTTCTTGTTGTATCTTTGTTTGGCTTTGGTATTAGGGAAAATTTGGCATCATACAATTAGTTAGGCAATATTCCTCCTACATCTATTTTTTGGAAGAGCTTAAGCAGGATTGGTGTTAGCTCTTTTCAAAATGTTTGGTAGAATTGAGCTGTGAAGCCATCTGGTCCTGGGCTCTTCCTAGTTGGGAAATTTTTGATGACCGAGTCTATCTCTTTACTTGTAATTGGGCTGTTGAGGTCATCAATTTCTTCTTTCATCAATGTAGCCTGTTTGTGAATTTTTAGAAACTTGTCCATTTCCTCTAAATTAGCATTCTTGTTGGCATATAATTTTTAAAAGTATCCTGTTATGATACTCTTTATTTCTGGGGTTCAGTAGTGATGTCCCTTTGCTTATTGCTTATTTTGTGTATTTGCATCTGTTCTCTCTTTTTCTTTGTTAGTCTGGGTAAGGTTTGTCAATTTAATTAATCTTCTCAAAGAAGCAGTTATTGGTTTTGTTTATTTTTTCTAGTGCTTTCTTATTCTCTATTTCATTTAGCTCTGCTCTAATCTTTGTTATTTCCTTCTTTCTGCTTCCTTTAGGTTTAGTTTTGTTTTTTTTTTTTTTTTCAAATTCCTCCAAGTGTGAAGTTAGGTCTTCAATTTTAGCTGTTTCTTCCTTTTTAATATATGTATTTATTGCTATGAACTTCCCTCTCAGGACAGCTTGGGCTGCATCCCATAGGTTCTGATATGTTGTGTTGTCATTTTCATTAGTTTCAAGGTAGTTATTGATTTCTTTTGAGGTTTCCTCCTTGACCCATTGTTTGTCTAAGAGTGTGCTGTTTAACTTCCATATTTTTGTGCCTAATCTGTTTCTCTGGCCCTTTGTGATTTCCAATTTCATTCCATTGTGGTCAGAGAAATTACTTTGTATAATCTCAATCTTTCTGAATTCATTGATAGTTGTTCTGTGGCCTAGCATGTGGCCTATCTTGGATTGTGATCCATGTGCCCTCAAGAAGAATGTAAATCCTGCTGTATTTGGGTGTAGTGTATATGTCTATTAGGTCCAGGTCCTCTAATACATTATTCAGAGTCTTTGTTTCTTTATTGATTCTCTGTCTAGATGTTCTGTCTAATGGTGATAATGGTGTATTAAAGTCCCCCACTATAACTGTAGAGGCATTTATTTCTCCCCTTATTTTTACCAGAGTTTGCCTCATGTATTTTGAGGTATCCTGATTAGGAGCATAAGTGTTTATGATTGTTCTTTATTCTTGAGAGATTACCCCTTTTAGTAATATATACTGTCCATCTTTGTATCTTACAATAGTTTTGCATTTAAAGTCTATTTTGTCTGATATTAAGATAGCTACTCCTGCCCTTTTTTGGCTATTGTTTACTTATAAAATTGTTTTCTAGGCATTCACTTTCAATTTCTTTGAATACCTGGGTCAAAGGTGGGTTTCTTGTAGACAGCATAAAGATGCATCATATTTTCTTATCCATTCTGCCAATCTGTGTCTCTTGAGTGGTGAATTTAATCCATTAGCATTCAGTGTTATTACTTGCAACAAATTTCTTACTTCAGTCATATTTTCTTTGGGTTAATGTATGCCATATGTTGTTTTTATTTCTCTTTTTGTCTTTTTAGTTGTTTTACACTCTCCTCCAACTCTCTCTCCCTTGTATTTTCCTTTCAACTTGTAGAACTTCCTTTAGTATTTCTTGAAGTGTGGGATTCTCATTGGCATACTCTTAATTTCTGTTTATATGTGGATATTTTTACCTCTCCATCATTTTTGAATGCCAGATTTGCTGGATAGAGAATTCGTGGCTGGAAATTTTTTTCTTTTAGTACTTTGACTATGTCATACCACTGTCTTCTTGCTTCCATGGTTTCAGATAAGAAATCAGCACTTAATCTTATTGTGCTTCCCTTGTATGTGATGGTTCTCTTTTCTCCTGTTGCCTTGAGTTTTTTCTCTTTGCCTTGAGTATTGGACATTTTGACAAATATATGTCTTGGAGTAGGCCTGTTGGGAATTATACTGTTTGGGGTGCACTGTGCTTCCTGGACTTGTGCATCCATCTCTCTCAATAGCGTTGGGAAATTTCCAGCCATTATTTCCTTCAATACTCCTTCTGTTCCCTTTTCCTTCTCTTCTCCTTCTGAGATGCCTATAATGTGTATGTTTGTGAATTTTGTGTTGTCAGCTAAATCCCTGACTCCCTGCTGGATTTTTTCTATCCTTTTATCTATCTGTTCTACTATCTGTTTAATTTCAGATGTAATGTCTTCCACATCCCTAATTCTTTCTTCTGCCTGTTCAAATCTGCTGTTATGTGAATCTAGCGTGTTTTTGATTTCTTGAATTGTGGCATTGATCACCATCATATCTGTTATCTTTTTATGTATGTTTACAATTTCTTCAGTATTTTCTCCCAGTGTCTTCTTAATATCTTTAATCTCTTACTTCACTTCATTAAGTTGGTACATAATATTTGTTTGGAATGTTTTGATTAGTTGTTCAATGTTCTGCATCTCTTCCTAGTTTTTAGTTTGTTTTTTGTACTGGTCCATGTCTTCCTGTTTCTCAGTGTGGTTTGTAATTCTTTGTTGCCCTCTAGTCATCATTTTATCTTGATGGATTTATTCAGTTGATTAGCCTCTCTCTCTGCTCAAGAGTTTTATTTAGCTGGTGATTCTATGTGTGTCTTAATTTTTCTCTTTGAGACTTTGTTCTTCTTATTTTATTTCCTTCCTTCTTGCTATGTTCCCTTGAAGGCAAAAGATTAGAGCCAGAGGAATCGAAAGATGTGAGAAAGGACAAAGGATAATAGTAATATTGATTAAAGTTAGAAGAAGGGCTGTATAAGACTTAGTAAAATGAATATTTAACTCATGTAGGCAGTGTAGATAACTATGAAAAAAAGTGGATACCTAAAATGGACTGGGAAACCAAATAAAGGAAAATATATATAATGATTTAGAATGCTAGAATGATGAGGAGAGAGAAAAATAGTAAAGAAAAGGCTGAAAGGAAAAAGTTAATAATAATAAAAGAAGAAGAAAACAGAATAGATAGAATAGAAATTGACAACCTTGAAGTTGTGGGCTAATGAAAAAAGGTTGTATGTAAGAACCACAACAGAAAGCAGAAGACAGAAAGATGAAGGAAGGAAAAGAGATAGAATTGGGAGACAAAATCAATATAGACAGATAATGGGAAATCACAGAAGAAGAAGCACAGCAAAGAAGAGATGAGCTAACAGCACCTAATCTAAAAAAAAAAAAAAAAAAAAAAGAAAAGAAAAGAGAAAAGAAGGGCTGAAAGAAAGAGGAAAGAAAAGCAAGAGACAACAAATAAACAAAGAAAAACCAAACAACCACACAAGCAAGTAGGCAAACAAAGCTAAGGAATAACAGTGTTCATTCTTAGGCCCTTGTAGAACTTCTCAGCCTGTTTGTGTTCATCAATCAATTTCCCTGCAGTGCTCTATCTGCAGGTTTTGAGGCAGATTTTAGCAATTAAATTTAGTTTTTAAAAATTTTTTTGTTTTATTTTTTAAAGTGATGGTCTTCATTTTTTTGGGGGGGTGTAATAAAGGACTCTAAAGAAGTCTTATTCTAGCCACCCCCTTCACTGAGGGGACCCTAAATAGGCTCATGGAAACTAATTAAGCACTTCCCACTTCCTGGCCTCCCCAGGGAAGCTGAAGCTCTGATGCTTGTCAGTGCAGAATGATAAAATTGGCTGACTCTGCCCCCTCTGGAGCCAAGCCTCAGCATGACTGGGCCGTTGGGTAAATCAGTCTTCCTCAGCAGATTCACCCCTCCCCTCTGCCTGGTGCTGCTTTAAGCCAGCTTATCTGCTCCCTAAATCTATGAGGGTTCCAGGCAGACAAATCCACAGAAAGGAAACCCCTCTCCACCCTCTGTCAGAACCTTCCCACTCTCAGAGAATGCTCCCTCTCACCGGGTTGCTGGCAGAAGTTGGGGTGTATCCCGGGGCAGCTAGGTAAATCAACCTTCCTCAGTAGATTTGCCACTCCCCTCAGCCAGGTGCTGCTTCAAGCCAGCTATTTTGTTCCCCAAAGCTGCAAGGGGTTCCAGGCAGCCAAATCCACAGAAAGGAAACCCCTCTTGACCTCTGCCAGAACCTTCCCACTCTAGGAGAATGCTCCTTCTCACTGGCTTGCCTGCAGGAATCGCGGCTCAAAGCAGCATTTTTCCATGAGGGTGGGGCTCAGCCATCTGTGACAACCACCACATGCAAGGGAAAATCTCATGAACCCATTCTGAGCAATCTATCTCACCTCAGCTCCCTCCAGATCAATGTTGCCAAGATTCTTGTTCCGTGCTCCCCCAGCACAGACCCCCTGGGTAGGTCCCTGTCCCCAATCAGCCATCCTCAACGAGCAAGTCAGTGAGTGTCCTTCTAAACCTACACTATCTTCAGCCTCATTTCTTCTATTTTTTAAAAATATTGTCTTCAAACAAGTTTTAGGTCACAGTAAAGTTACATACAGTATATACGGGACTCCCATACACCCAATGTCTTTCCCCTTTTCCCCCTTCCTTATTAATAATCTTTTTACATGTGGATGGTACATTTGTTACAATTAACGTATAAACATTTTTTAAAAGACGTATTTATTTATTTATTTATTTATTTATTTATTTATTTACTTTTATCCATTTTACTCACCACCCCCATGCATTTTTGCTGTTTTTTGTGTCCATTCACAGGGCAGTCTCTGTGTCTGTTTCTTTTCGTCTCATCCTTCTCCTGTCTTCACTGGGATTTGATTTTAGTAAACTTCGATGTGGAAGAGAAGCATCCTACTGCCTGCACCACCTTAGTTTCTGGATTTTCCATGCTTCTTATCTTGGCTCTCCCTTGTGTCACTCTCCTGTTATGACATCATCTTGCTGCATGGCTCAGTGGAGCCTGAGAGCGCACCTGCTTGTGGGGCCTGGCAGCTCACCCATGCATGTGGCCTAGGGGGCTCACATGCTTGCAAGGCCTAATGGCGCACCCATTGCACAGGGTCTGGGGGGCTCTCCTGCTTATGGAGCTTGATGGCACACCACACATGGGTCCTGGTGTCACACACACTTGGAGAGCCTGGAGGCCAGCGTTCTTCCTATATTTTTATTTTTACCATGAGGTGCTGGCTATCAAACCCAGGTCCCTTCATATGGGAGATGGATGCCCAACCATTTACGCCACATCCACCTCTGATTTATAAATATTGAAACATAGATACCAACCACGGTCAATGTTTACACTATGGTTTATATTTTAGACCATACACTTTTATAAATTTTTGATGAAATTTAACATGGCTTGTATCCATCATTGCAAGATCATGCAGAACACTTCCATTGTCCCCTAAATACTACCTCTTCAATCTATTCTATTCCTCCCTTCCCGTGCCCTCAGAGCCTATGGCAAGCACAAAGCTTGATTCCTTGAAGGACATGATTCATGGATACTTGCTACAATGCTGAGGGCTTGACACATTCGATTGTTCTCCCCTATTAGGAGATGCCCATGTTCTTAAGAAACACTTCCCCTTCCATTTGAGAACATATCGGGCCTCCCCAGCATGGCAGTCCAACTCCTTCCGCTCATTATATTGGTATCCCCCACTGATACAGCACACTATGATGAAATGATCTCTCACACATTTGCTAGAAGACTGTTGCAGGTGTGCCCTGTCCTAAATGCCCCTCCCCATTCAACACCCTAAACAAATATCCCTTACTTGTCATATTGCAAAAAGAATTTTCTAAACGTTGTAGTTTCAACCATGTACCCCAAATCCCCAGTGTACACATGCTCACTCCCTCAACCCTCCCTCCAGTTCCATAGACCATCCAACCCATCCTCCCCACCCTACCCCCTGTCAAGTTTGCCCCACATAATCCAATCCTCTCCCTCCATGCCTGTCATATGTCTTTACTGCACAATTACTCACTTCCACCTCATCATAGATTTCACCTGTATGGGTGTTGGTTCACAACTTTCTTCTCCTTTCCTATTTCTTATAACCTATCTTCCAAACTTTAGCTCTCTGAGTCAGCTCAAGTTGCTTAATTCATATCAGAGAGGTCATGTAATATTTGTCCTTCAATACCTGGCTTGTTTCATTCCACATAAAGTCCTCAAGATTCATCCATTTTATCCCATGTGTTAGTACTGCATTCCTTCTTACAGCTGAGTAATATTGTTTCTTACACCGGAGTAATATAAAATGTACATACCACATTTATCATATAGATGGTTACAAATATTTTCTCCCATTGGGTAGGCAGTCTTTTCGCTTTCTTGACAAACTCCTTTGAGGTGCAAAAGTTTTTAATTTTGAGGAGGTCCCATTTATCTATTCTTTTCTTTTGCTGCTTCTCCTTCGGGTGTAAAGTTCGTGAAACCATTTCCTATTACAAGGTCCTGTAGATGCTTCCCTACATTATCTTCCAAGGTCTTTGTGGTTTTGGCTCTTATATTTAGATCTTTGATCCATCTTGATTTGATTTTTGTATAAGGTATGAGATGGTATTCCTCTCTCATTCTTTTGGATATGGAGATCCAGTTTTCCAAGCACCATTTGTTGAAGAGGCCATTCTCTCCCAGTTGAGTGGGCTTGGTGGTCTTGTTGAATATCAGATGATTGTATATGCAAGAATCTATAGTAGAACTCTCAATTCAGTTCCATTGTTCAGTATGTCTATCCTTGGGCCAATACCATGCAGTTTTGACCACTGTCGCTTTGTAGTATGTTTAAGGTCAAGTAGTGTGATTCCTCCGATGTCATTTTTTTTTCAATATGTTTTTGGCTAATCAGGACCTCTTGCCCTTCCAAATAAATTTCACAATTAGTTTTCCATTCGGTAAAAAATGCTGCGTTGATTTTTATTGAAATTGCATTAAATCTGTAGATTAGTATGAGTAGGACTGACATCTTAATGATGTTTCATCTTCTTATTCAAGAATAGGGAATATTCTTCCATTTATTTAAATTTTCTTTGATTTCCTTTAGCAGTGCTGTGTAGTTTTCTGTGTATAAATCATTTACATCTTTAGTTAAATTTATTCCTTGGTATTTGATTTTTTTAATTACTATTGTAAACAGTATTTTTTCTTGAATTCCTCCTCAGATTCCTCATTGGTGTACAGAAATGCTACTGATTTTTGCACATTGATCTTATAATCTATGACTTTACTGAACTAATTTATAAGTTCTAGAAGCTTTGTTGTAGGTTTCTTAGGGCTTTCTACATATAGGATCATGTCATCTGAAAATAGTGAAATTTTTACTTCTTCTTTTCCAGTTTGGATGCCTATTATATCTTTTTCTTGCTCAGTACTCAAGCAAGTACTTTTAAGACAATGTTAAATAAGAGCACTGATAGTTGCCATCCTTGTCTTGATCTCAATCTTAAAGAAAAATCTTTTAGGATTTCGCAATTGAATATGATGTTAGCTTTGGGTTTTTCATATATACCCTTTAACTGTTCAGAAAGTTTCCTTCCATTCCCATCTTTTGCAATGTTTTCATCAAGAAAGAGTGCTGTATTTTGCTGAATGCTTTCTCTGCATCTATAGAGATGATTGTGTGGTTTTGTTCTTTCAATCTGTTTATGTGATGTATTATATTGTTTGATTTTCTTATGTTGAACCATCCTTGCATACCTGGGATGAAACCCACTTGGTCATGCTGAACAATTCATTTGATGTGTTGTTGAGTACCATTAGCAAGTATTTTATTGAGAATTTTAGCATATAGTTTACTTAGAGAGATTGGTCTATAATTGTCCTTTCCTGTGGCATGTTTCTTTGGCTTCGGTATCAGGATAATGTTGGCATCATAGAATGAATTAGGTATTGTTCCTTCTACTTCTATTTTTGGAAGAGTTTTCTCAGGATTGGTGTTAGTTCTTTCAGGAAAGTTTGGTAAAATTCACCTGTGAAGCCATCTGGTCCTGGGGCTCTTCTTAGTTGGGAGGTTTTTGATTATTGCTTCTATCTCTTTACTGGTGACTGGTCTGTTGAGTTCATCATTTCCTTCTTTCATCAATGCAGCTTGTTTGTGTGTTTCTAGGAATTTGTCCATTTCCTCTAAATTATCCTTTTGTTGGTATATAATTTTTCAAAAGTATCCTCTTATGATACTCTATTTCTGTGGGGTTGATGGTGATATCTCCTTCCTCGTTTCTTATTTTGTGTATTTGCAACTTCAGTCATTTTTCCTTTGTTTCTCCAAGTGATGAAAAAAGAAGTGAGAACACTCCTTCACTGTTGTTGGAAATGTAAAATGGTGCAGCCTCTAGAGGACATTTTAGTGGTTTCCCAGGAAGCTAGATATGATCATTCTGCAATATGATCCAACAATCCCACTGCTTGTTATATGTTATATATTCAGAAGAACTGAAAGTGAATTCTCTAACTGACATTTCCACAACAACGCTCAGAGTGACATTATTCACAATTTCTAAAGGATGGAAACAACCCAAGTACCCATCAACCAATGAATGGATAAATAAAATACTATTCAGTTATAAGAAGAAATGAACTTAGGGTGCATATGACAATATGGATGAACCTTAAGGACATTATGCTGAGTGAAGTAAGCCAGACACAAAGAAACAAGTATTGTGTGGGTTAACTAATATGAACTAAAATACCATGAGTATACTGAGAGAGTTAAACCTAGAGTATAGATTACTAGGAGATATAACATGGGTTGAGAACGGGGAGCTGATACTGAATGTATGTATAATGTTCAATAAAGAGAATTGTAAATGTGGAGAAAGATTATAGCTGATGATAAAACTTCATAGTGAGTATAACCAACATTGCTGATTTATAAAAGTGATTGGTGCTGGAAGGTGTTGTTTAGAGAAATTAATATCAATTGAAAGAAAGTTTGAGGATAATCTAGAGACAATATAACATAATGATTTTGGAGTCTAATAATGAATGTGTACTGTACAAATAAAATAATGATTCTCTATATTTTTCTATGTATGTTAAGAATATCAACATACATGAGAAAATATAACTAATGCAATATACAGATTCTAGTTAAGTGTAATATTCCAGTATTTTTGCAGCAATGGCAAAGGAAGTACCATATCAATACTAAAGGTCAGTAATGGGGGAGGTATAAGGGAATATGGGATTTTTTCCTTTTGGTGTAATGAAAAAATTCTAATATTGACTGAGGTGATGACAGCACAACTCTGTGATGAAAATGAGAGACACTGAGTGTACACTTTAAATAGATTGTACAAAGCATAAGACTGTATAACATTTGTAATAAATGTGCCACAATAATGTAAGGTAGTTGGTGGTGGGTCATGTAATGTAATTCCACATGGTGCTCATAACTGTTTTGTTAACTCACAACTTCTCAACTGAAAAAAGAAATAAAAAAAAATACCAATAAAATCTGTTTCAACAGAAATATGTTATATAATTTTAAAAATTATAAAAATGAGATAAATTTGAACTCATTTTGATTAAATAGTGTATTCTTACATCTTATAATAGCAGAAAATTTAAAAATATAAATTTCTACAAAATGTTTGTATTTCTGAAAAAGTGATATTATATTAAGAAAAGAAATTGGGAAATGATATTCTCATGATGGTCTTCCAGCAGCCATCTTGAGGTATTGATAGCCACGTGGACTTCTTGCTAGGTTCCAGATCTATCTATTGATTCCCTATCTTACTAGTCTGCTTCAGAGGGAGGTATTCAGATGATAGAGATGCTCTTCACAAGTGCCAATTTCATTCACTTTGGTTGTACACTGTGTGGCCCTATAATTTGACCTTCAAACAAAAACTGAATCCCAAACAATTTCCTTCTATGAGATAGTGTTTGAAAACCCTAGGCTTTTTGGGGGGCTTTTTTTGTGAGAGCTTGTCTTGCCCCACATCGGTAGAAGAGGGTATTTTAAATAAAGAAAAATTTTAAAAAATATTTTACATGAACTAACTCAGATATTCAGGGGACCATCTGTAAACCTCTGCATTATGTGATCATCATGAATAGCAGAGTCTGCAATAGACTAATCGTCAGCTATTGGATGGCTGGTTTGTTAATCATAATCCCCCCACTTTGCTTGGGCCTTCATCTGGAATTCTGTGACTCTAATATTATTGATCATTTTTTTCTGTGATGTCACTCCCTCCTAAAGATCTCATGCTCTGAAAAATGGTTCATAGAATGGATGATGTTGTATGTGCTGTGTTGACTTTCATCCTGACCCTTATGTGTATAGTTCTTTCCTACATTTATAGCACCATGACAATTCTAAAATTCCCCTCTTTAAAACAATGGAAAAAAGCTTTTTCTACCTGTTCTTCCCACATGATTTTGGTCTCCATCACCTATGACAGTTGCATTTTCATCTATATCAAACCATCAGCAAAGGAAGAAATAGCTCTTAATAAAAGGGTTTCCCTGCTAATCTCTTCTATTTCACCTATGCTGAATCCATTTATTTATACCCTGAGAAACAAGCAAGTTAAGAAAAACTTCAGTGACTCATTTAAAAGAATGACATTGTTTTCAAAGAAGTAAGAGGTAAAAAGAGTTTATTAATTAAAATGAACGATGGAATATTCCCTCAATTTTTCTGTTAAAATCGTAAACATATTTTAGTCTTAACACTCTCTCCTCCAGTTTTGCTGACATCATCACAACTTCTTTCAATTTACTAAAGGGACACTATTAGAGCTTTACTCTTATACTACGAAACTATTTAACAATGTACTATCCACATTGATATAATTATAATAAAATTTGAGGTTAAAAGTTATAAATAAGGTGTTATGTAGTATTAAAAGGCACACATTTTTGTAAGAACAAGGAAAATATTGCTGACTAAAATAATTTGAAAATGCTATCAGTGCCAAAACCTGGAAAATTTCAATATAAATTAATAACTACTATTTTCAAAGTTTAGCTTATCTTACAGCAAATAAAGGAATTCCATAGGTGCCAGATATGAAGAGAAAATTGAAAACAGTGCAACTTAAGCCTGTAAACTAACAATTAGTGTGTGGAATAGAACGGAATTGAGTGAGAAAAGATGTTTCAACATAAACCTGAGTACACTTTGTTTTAACATATCCATAGAGAGGGAATATAAGATCTCAATAGCCATGTGATAAAAAAAATTAGAATTGATAAAACAGCAAGAAAGGAAGTTTACATAAATAAGGCACACTATATTAAAGAAAGAATTTTTTCAAAAATTCTCATAAAATGTTATGGTAAGTTTGAGTATTTTTGTCTATATGATTAAAAACAGAAAAGAAAGGGGAAAAAAAAGGAGAAGATAGGTTACTAATACAACTTAAAACCCTGATTGTGGACTCACACAAGTGGAACTTTACATTTTAAAAAATATACATTAAAAAATAAAAAGTAAAATGTATAAAATAATCCCTTGGATATTAAATACACAAAGCCAGTTAATTCCTTTGAAAAATTGAGCTCAAATTACAATCTATCTAGTAAGAAATTAAGTGAAAATTTGTGTATTTAAAAATAAAATTGTTTCTTAAACACCATCTGTGATGGTTAGGCTAATGTGTCAACTTGGCCAGGTAATTGTGTACAGGTGTTTGGTCCAGCAAGCACTGGGATAATTGTAATACAAGAGCATTTTATGGACATTGATCACCAGTGAATTTACTGTGTGGATGGCTTATTACATCTGCATCAATCAGGGAGATTGCTGTCAGCAATGGTGATGCGTTTATCCAATCAGTTGAATACCACCTTAAAAGGAGAAGTGAGGGGGACAGATGTGGCTCATATGGTTGGACGTTCGTCTCCCATATGGAAGGACCTGGGTTCAATACCTGGGACCTTGGTAATTTTTTTTTTTAATTTAAAAATGGCGGGGCAGGGGGCGGTAAGTGATTTTGACATTCAGAGAGAATTTCCCAGCTCATCTTTGGACAGCCATCTTCTCCCAGAAACTCATCAAGGACCTTTCATTGGACTTTCATCTGAGCCCCTGGTTTGCAGCCTGCCTTCAGAACCTGGACTTGTGCATCCCCATGGTCACATGAGAAACTCTTATAAAATCTCATATTATTGAGAGATATCTCCTGTTGATTCTGTTTCCTGAGAAAACCCTGACTAATGCAGCTTGGTACCGGGAGTGGTTCTTGAGGAACAGATTCTTAAACATGGAATGTCTGAGTGGTTCTCAGAGGTTTGTAATTGGATTTCTACTCTAATTGGACTCAAGGGTACTAATGATTCCCTTTCCAATAATGAAGAGGTTGCTAACAGTACATGGTGTGAGCTGGCAATAGAAATATGCAAAATAGCATGACTAGATTCCCCTACATCCATGCTTATAAGAAGCAAAGATCTGGGTGAGAGTGTTTTCAACACCTTAACAGAATTTTGTAGAGTCAAAAGATATAATGATGTTGGCTGGCTCTTCCTATATACTCTGGATACAATTACAAAAGAATGAAATGAGTTAAAGTCTTAAATTTGAAACTTAAATGCTGCATGAATTATGTGAATGTTGCTATGTGTGCCTAGAAAGAAAATCTTGTGTCCTGTAGCCACAGACTTGAGACATCTGAGAATCAAACCCAGAATCTCATTGTATGAGTAGCAGAATTACAGAGGGAGCTAAAATCTCAACCTCACAGGGTTTCTGCAATTAAAGTGAAGGCATTGATTTGTAAAGGATTGGAATCCCAGGTATTATGATGGAGACATATGGGATGATGATAATATTGGTGGGGACATTGGAACCCTAAATTCTGCTGAGACTTTATCAGATAAAATGGCAATGGCCTACCCTGTGGAGACCACACCTTGTCAACCTTGTATCATCCAACCTTCAGCCTGCCCCAGGGAGTCTGAACCTCATTCCAGCCCTGAGGTGAGTACCAGCCAATTTGAAGCCTGCCCTGCCCAATCTCTAGCCTGCCCCAGGGAGTCTGGACCTCTGCCCAACCCCTGGCCCATTTGGCCAGGTACTAGCCAAATTCCAGCATGCACTGCCCAAATGCAGTCTGCCCTGAGGAATCTTCCTTCCAACCCTTGCCTGAAGAGATTAATCCTGTCTTACCAAAAGAAAATGCAAAGGAATGCCCTGAGGCCAGTAGGTTACAAGACATTTCTAGTCCTTCTCCTTACCCACCCCAACCACCTCTCTTTGCTTTGATACCTATTATTAGACAAAATAACAGCAAACCCCCAATGATGAAATACAAAGTGTGACCCCTGAGGAAGTACACTATAATCTGAAAGAACTCTATGAGTTTTCCAACTTATGTAGACAGAAATCAGGGGAATATATGTGGGTATGGATAGTAAAGGCATGGGATAATGGTGGAAGGAATATAATTTGTATCAGGCTGAATTTATTGATACGGGCCTACTAAGTAGAAATTCTGGATTCAACACTGTAGCTTGAGGGGTTAGAAAGGGCTCTAACAATTTGTTTGGGTGGCTGACTGAAACATGTAACAAAAGATGGCCTAGCATATCTGAAGTTGAGATGCCCGATTTGCGATTTGTGCTTGTATGCAGTAGAGGAGGGTATTCAAAGGATTAGAGAGATTGGAATGCTAGAATGGATTTACCATTTGAGACCTGCCCACCCACTCCAGGAAAGTGCAGAGGACACACCTTTAACCAAGACTGTGAGGAATAAATTTGTAAGTCTAACTCCATCTTCTCTGAAGAGCTCTGTGGTTGTTCTTCTCTGCAATCCATATTTTACTGAAGGCATGGCTGTAATGGAATTGGAATCCTTAAACATTATGGTGATGATCAGATCTCAGTCTGGTAAAAGTCAAGTATTGGCAGTTAATCACCAAAAGGTCAGGTGGGTATGGCTACCGCAATGAAAGGCAGATTCAAGGCATCACTCTGAATAATCTGAGCTGCATGGAGTTATGGCATTGGCTAATAAATCATGAAGTACCTAGAAGTGAAATACATAGGCAGTCTACTAAATTTCTTATGGATCTGTATGACCAGAAGTGTTCTTGGTCGAGTGAACAAAACCCTAACTCAAGTTATTGATGGAGAGAATCCAGGCCCCTTAATCAATTCCCATATGTGAGACATTTTACAGACCCAGAGACCCTTGAATGAGGAGAAGGCCAGGCCCCCTTGGGGAAGGATCCTGTTAAACCACCAAAAATTCATACTTTTAATCTTTCTCCCACCTTTCCCTAGGGAGACTATGGCCTTTTGCTAGAATAACTGTGCATTGGGGAAAAGGAAATGATCAGACATTTTGGGGAATATTAGATACAGGCTCAGAAATGACATTAATTCCAGGAGCCCAAAATGTCACTGTGTTCCGCCAGTCAGAGTAGGGGCTCATGAAGGTCAGGTGATTGGTAGAGTTTTAGTTCAGGTCAGTCTCACAGTGGGTCCAGTGTGTCTCTGGACTCATTCTGTGGTTATTTCCCCAATTTCATAAAGCATAATTGGAATAGATATACTCAGTAACTTGCAGAATCCCCACATTGGATCCCTGACTTGTGGAGTCAGGGCTATTATGGTTTCAAAGGCCAAGTGGAAGCCACTAGAACTGCCTCTGCCTAGCAAGATAGGAAATCAAAAGCAAAACCAGATTCCTGGCAGAATTTCAGAGAGTTGTGCCACCATCAAGGATTTGAAGGATGCAGGGGTGGTGATCACATCCCCTTTCAACACTCTTCTTTGGCTTGTGCAAAAAACAGATGGATCTTGGAGGATGACAGTAGGTTATCGAAACCTTAACCAGGTGGTGACTCCAATTGCCACTGCTGTCCCAGATATGGTATCATTGCTTGAGCAAACCAACACTTACCCTGGTACCTGGTATGTAGCTGTTTATCTGGTAAATGCTTTTTTCTCAATTGTCATTAGTAAGGACCACCAGAAACAGTTTGCTTTCAGCTGGCAAGGCCAGCAGTATACCTTCACTGTCTTGCCTCAGGGATATATCAACTCTCCAGCCCTGCAGGAATTGTCTGCAGGAAATTTGATTGTCTCTCCTTCCCAAGAGACATCGCCCTGGCCCCTTATATTGATGATATCATGTTGATATGACCTACTGAGCAAGAAATAGCAAAGACTCTAGATTTATTTGCGAGGCGTTTGTGTGAGAGAGGATGGGAGATAAATCCAACAAAAATACAGGGTTCTTCCACCTCATTGAAATTTCTAGTTCTCCAGTAGTGTGGGGCATGTCAAGATATTCCTTCTAAAGTAAAGGATAAGCTCTTGCACCTCCTAGGACCAAAAAAGAGGTACAATGCTTAGCTGGCCTCTTCAGATATTGGAAAGTACACATTCATCATATGGGTGTGCTACTCTGGCCCATTTACCAAGTGACCAGGAATGCTGTTAGTTTTGATTGGAGACCAGAACAAGAGGAGGCCCTGTGACAGGTCCAGGCTGCTGTGCAAGCTATACTACCACTTGGACAATATGATCCAGCGGGTCCAATGGTGTTGGAAGTTTCAGTGGCCAATAGAGATGCTGTCTGTAGCCTTTGGCAAGACCCTATAAGGGAATCACAATGAAGACCCTTAGGATTTTGGAGCAAATCCTTGTCATACTCTGCAGATAACTACCTCCCTTTTGAGAAGCAGCGTTTGGCTTGCTACTAGGCTTAGTAGAGACTGAATGCTTAAACATGGGCCATCAAGTTACCATGAGATCTTAGTTGCCTATCATGAGCTGGGTATTGTCTGACCCATCAAACCATAAAGTTGGGTATGCACAGCAGCATTCCATAATAAAGTGGAAGTGGTATGTACTAGATAGGGCTCGAGTGGGTCCTGAAGGCACAAGTAAGTTACATGAGGAAGTAGTCCAAATGCCCATGTTACCACCTCTGCCATGTTGCTTGCTCTTTCCCAGCTGACAGCTTTGGCCACTTGGGGAGTCCCTTACAATCAGTTGACTGAGGATGAGAAAACTTGGGCTTGGTTAAGAGATGGTTCTGCACGATATGCTGGTACCACTAGAAAGTGAACAGCTGCAGCCTTGTAGCCCTCTTCTGGGACATCTCTGAAGAATAGTGGTGAAGGCAAATCCTCCCAGTGGGCAGAATCTCGAGCAGTGCACCTGGTTTTCATTTTGCTTGGAATAAGAAGGTCAAGAGTTGTGGTTGTACATTGGGCTGTTGCCAATGGTTTGGCTGGATGGTCAGGGACTTGGAAGGAATATGATTGGAAAATTGGTGACAAGGAGGTCTGGGGAAGAGATATGTGGATAGACATTTATGAGTGAGCAAAAAACATGAACATTTTTGTGTCCTATGAGCATGTTCACCAGAGGGTGACTTCAGCAGAGTAAGAGTTTAATAATCAAGTGGTTAAGATGACCTGCTCTGTGGCTAATGCTCAGCTTCTGTCCCCAGCCACTCCTGTCATTGCCCAATGGGCTCATGAACAAAGTGGCCATGGAGGTAGAGATGGAGGTTATGCATGTGCTCAGCAACATGGACTTCCCCTCAACAAAACTGATTTGGCTACAGCCACTGCTGAATGCCCAATCTGCCAGCAGCACTCTGCCCTAGATATGGCAAAATTCCCTGAAGTTATCAACCTGCTACCTGGTGGCAGGTTGAATACATTGGGCCACCTCCACCATGGAAAGGGCAGCAATTTGTTTTAACTGAAATAGACACATACTCTGGATATGGGTTTGCATTTCCTCACATAGACACATACTCTGGATATGGCTTTGCATTTCCTGCACACAATGCTTCTTCCAAAATTACCATCCGTGGACTTACTGAATGGCTTACCTACTGCCATGGCATTCCACACAGTATTGCTTCTGATCAAGGAACCCATTTCACAGAAAATGATTTATGAGAATGGGCACATGCCCATGGAATTCACTGGTCTTACCATGTCTCCATCACTCTGAAACAGCTGGAATAATAAAACAGTGGAATGGCCTTTTGAAGACTCAATTATAGTGCCAACTAGATGGCAATACCTTGCAGGCTGGGGCAATGTTCTACAGGAGGCTGTGTATGCTCTAATTCAGCTTCCTCTCTATGGTGCTGTTTCTCCCATAACCAGGATTCATGGGTTCAGGAATTAAGAGGTGGAAATGGTAGTGGCACCACTCACTATTACCCCTAGTGACCCACTAGGAAAATTTTTGCTTCCTGTCCCTGCAACCTTAAGCTCTGCTGGTCTACAGGTTTTAGTCCTAAAAGGAGGAGTGCTGCCACTAGGGAACACAACAATGATTCCATTGAACTGGAAGTTAAGACTGCCACCCGGCCACTTTAGGGTCATCTTACCTGTGAATCAACAGGCAAAGAAGGGATTTACTGTACTGGCTAGGGTGATTGATCCTGACTATCAAGGGGAAATAGGACTACATCTACATAATGGGGGTAAAGAAGAGTTTGCCTGGAATGCAGGAGATCCTCTAGGGTGTCTCTTAGTACTGCCATACCCTGTGATTAAAGTCAATGGAAAATTGCAACAAACCAATCCAAGCAGCACTAATAATGGCCCAGAATATTCAGGAATGAAAGTTTGGTTCACCCCACTAGGAATAGAACCATGACCAGCTGAAGTGCTTGCTGAGGGTAACGGGAACATGGATTGGGTGGTGGATGAAGGTAGAGATAAATATGAACTTCGACCATGTGACCAGTTACAGAAATGAGAAATATAATAGTCATGAACCCTTCCTCCTTGCTTTGTTATGTGTATGATTGTATATGTACACAAAACACATTTCTTTGTTTTCTTCCCCAACCTTTTCCAGTATCATATGAAAAGTTGTATTAATTTCACATCATAATATTTAAAGATGTCAAGTTTAAAAGTGAATATTACCCAAGGACTTGCACCCTATTCTGTGGGGATTTAATGTGTTTCCTTTTATTTCCATTTGTATGGAGAAATATATATGTATGCTTGTCTGTTATTGTTTTTACTTAGAGAATAAATATGGTTTAGGGTAATGTGTATGGTTGCCGAGTTGACAATGGGTAGACTGTGATGGTTAGGCTAATGTGTCAACTCGGACAGGTAATTGTGTCCAGCTGTTTGGTCCAGCAAGCACTGGCCTAATTGTAATACAAGAGTTTTTATGAACTTCGATCATCAGTGAGTTTGCTGTGTGGATGGCTGATTACATCTGCATCAATTAGGGAGATAGCCATCAGCAATGGATGACAGTTTTATCCAATCAGTTGAATGCCTTAAAAGGGGAAGTAATTTTAGCATTCAGAGAGAATTTCCCAGCTCATCTTTGGACAGCCAACTTCTCCCAGAAACTCATCAAGGACCTTTCATTGGACTTTCATCGGAGCCCCTGGTTACAGCCTGCCTGCGGAACCTAGACTTGTGCATCCCCACGGTCGCATGAAAGACTCTTATAAAATTTCATATTATTGACAGATACCTTCTGTTGATTCTGTTTTCTGAGAGAACCCTGACTAATACATCCTCATTGCCCTATTATGAACTCAATATAGCATGTGACTTATAAATACATTATGTGAATTAGGAATATGGGTAGAAATGCATATATAAGACTGCTTTTCTTTAAAGCTGAACAAATGTAAGATAATAGTACAAAACATTATACAAAGAAACATTATACAAAGTGAAAGTATACAGACACAGAGTACTACATATTGTATGATTCCATTTATATAAAATGTAAATATAAATCAATTTATAAATATGAAAAGAGATTAGTGGTTATGTAGGGCTGGGAAAGGACTGCTAAGGGATGTGGAGTCTTCCATTTTAGAATAATAAAATTGTTCTAAAATTTTTGAGATTATGAATGTACAACATTGTGATTATACTAAAATCGATTAATTATACACTTTGGATAAAATAGCCAGAAATAGCAGCTATGTACAAACGGCGAATGGGAAAGCTTAGAGAGATTGAAAGATGAGGAAATTTCTTGTTTGTTTCTTTGTTTTTTGTTTATTATTATAATTTTTGAAATAGTGAAAATACTCTAAAATGATTGATGTGATGAATGCACAACTATGTGATTATAGCAAATACCATTGATTGTACACTTTGGATGAATTGTATGCTTTATTAATATGTATCAATAAAATTGATTTGTTGAAGAAAAAGGTAAAGCAATAACAATACAGAGTAAGAAAAATAATTCAGAATCTGATTCTCTGTAAAACCTGAGGGGGGTGGGTTAGAGTACGGGGGCTCAAACACACAAATAAGGGTAAAAGGGAGAAAGAACCATATTCAATATTAAAAATGAGAAGCAAGAAATAAATATTGAAACACAAAATATTCCAATAGATATAAATATGCACTGTATTTCCTTCTACAGCAACAAGATAGACCATTGGAGGCAATGAAAAATTTCTTTGTAAAATATAAATTAAGAAATCCTAAATTTGAACATAAAAATATCCACATAATTTATTGGGAAAGTGAATAAATTTGTGCCTATAAAGCAGAAACAGGGTCAATTTTTGCTTCAAAATTTTTTTCTCAGTAACCTATAAAAAATCCTAAATTATTCCATTCTATATTAAACCAGTACAAAGTCTAGTCTAGAAGAGGCAATGCACACAAAGAAATCCAAATGAATTAAATACTAAATATTAATATATACATACATATAAATATATAAATACATACATGTGTGTATATATATATATATATGTATAAATATATAAATTCTTATTAGGAAAATATGCTGTGCCATAAGATAAGGCATTTCTTAATAAAAAGAAGAAAAGTGGGACAATAAAAATATTAAAAGTCATTAATTAAACCATCACACAAATAAAGTAATAATAATAAAAGAGATTTTTAAAAATATATTTAATTTAAAACATTTTGTAAATCAAAATGTACCATAAACAAAGTAGTGAAATATATATGATATATTAATATCTAAATTATTAAAAGAGCTTGTACATGCAGTAACTAGGTATATAGATAAATCAAAAGGAAAACAAAACATAGAAATAGGTAATTTGCATAATCATAAAATCCAAATTAGGATCAAGTGTATGAATATTGCTCAAGGTCACTTAGTCAATTACAAAATTAAGTGACATTGAGATACAGGAAACATTGAGAATAGTTCTTATATGTCTTGATGACCAGAATCCTTAGAAAATAAGTATCCTCAAATAGTGTTTAGGGAAATGTAAATTGCCAAATTTTTTTTGTAAAATAATCAATCATTTCCATTTAAAAATGCATACCAACTTCTTATTCCACCACGATAGCGTAGCTCCATTCCTCCCAGGTCCTCTCCCTTACAGCTAAAATCCCTGGACATTACACAACAAGCAAACATAAGAAGTCTCTGAAATATGGAAAGAGCAAGGTGGTCTCAGGACTTGACAAACCAGACTGCAATTAGTTCCCTGTGTTTCCTTATTACCTCTCATATGTCTTAGGGCACTGGAGAAACGACCAATCCAAAATCACCAGCAGGCACAATTAAAAACTAAAGCTTCAGGAAAAGCCTGTTCCCCTAGACATAGTAGTGAGAAAAATGTGACATAACAACAGAAACTATTTTTGGCAATGCCCCAACTTCTCCAGGCAAACACCAAAAGAACACCCTCGCATCATCCCTGTGGTTTCAGTGGTGCCAAGTGGAAAGTTGATCTTCCACCCTACACTGCCCCACCCCATGATAGCAGGTGGTAACCTCTGATATTCCCACCCCATGATACTAGTGAGGCCAAGCAGAGATCTAATCATTTATCCTCTGTTTCAATTCTTTCTCCAAGGTGGTTTCAGCTGAGCCTCCACCCACACCCAGCAGTAAGGAAACTTAAAGCGATGATCAAGGTAGAACTAGTCACCACTAAGCTTTATCTTCCTACTCCCACTCCATTATGGCTGTGGTAACCAATAGAGAGTTCATACTCCAACCCCATCCGGGATCAAGGAGACTGAACTAAACTGTGCCAGTTATGGCTGGTAAGCACTTCACTTTCCCCCTTACTGGTTTCATTGAAGATATGTGTGGAACTTTTCAATAAATGTTAAAGGGGCAACTGGACAACCACAAGTTAAGAAAAATGAACCTTAGCATAAATCTCGCACTTTATACCAAAATTAAGTCAAAATGGGCCATGTATTTAAATATAAAATGTAAAACTATAAAACTTTCAGGAAAAAAATCTTTGATATCTAGGGCTAGGCAAAGAGTACTTAGAGTTGACAACAAAAGTATGATCAAGAAAGGAAGAGTGTATAAATTGCCCCTCATCAAAATTAGAAACTTTCTCAGTGAAATACTTTGTCAGGATAAAAAGACAACCTACAGAGTGAATATTTCAGACCACATATCTAGCAAAGGACATATATCTTGAATAAAGAACTCTCACAATTCAACATTGAAAAATTAAACCAACAGAAAAAAATGTGTAAAATATATGAGCCAACATTTCACTGAAGAAGGTATATAATGTCAAATAAGATAGGAAAATATATTCAGCATCATTAGGCATGAAGAAATGCAAATTAAAACCAAAATAAAATATTACTACACAACTATCTTAATAGTTTGTATAAAAAATAATGACAGCATCAAATGCAGAAAAAAATGCATAGCATTACTCACACAATAATTCTGGAAATAAAAAATGACACAGAAACTCTGGAAAATTGAGAGTTTTTATTAATAAAACTAAATATGCAACCATATGACCTAGCAATTATACACTTGAGAAGTCATCCCAGAAAAATGAAACCTATGTTCATTCAAAAACCTGTACACAAATGTTCATAGCAACTTAGTTCATAATAGCCCCCAAATGGAAATAGCCCAAATGTCCTTCAATGAATGAATGATTTTAAAAACTCTAGTATATCCAACACTAGAGCACTATTCAGCAATATAAAGGAACAGACTATTGATATGTGTAACATCATGGTTGACTCTCTAGATAATTATGCTGAGGTATATATTTGTAAAAGGTTAGTCCTAAAAAGTTACATATAGCATGATGCAATTATGTAACTTTCTTGAAACAACAAAATTATAGAAAGGCAGAACTTATTAGTGGTTTCCAGGTTTCAGGGTAGAAGTGCGAAAAAGTAGGGTGGGTAATGGATGTGAAAGGGAAAGAATAAGGAGTTTCATGGTAATGGGATCTTTTCTTAATTGTATTAATGTCAATATCCAACATGATATTGTACTATAGTTTGGTAAGATGTTCCCTTTGGGGAAACTGGATTCATCTAACATTTCTTACAACCTCATGTAAATCTACAACCAACTCAAAATAAAGAGTTTAATATTTAAAAGTTCATATGCCCTTCCACCAGCATTTCTGTTCCTGAGAATTTAGCCCATAGAAACAAAAAAACACTCAGTAATGATATACTGTTTTTTACAAACAGTATATAGTACATGAAATATTGTTCATCATGGAAAAACCTGGAAATAAAATAATGCCAATAGAAAAATGGCTATTGAATTATATTTTAGTATATATTTCACAATTTTATAGTATGCAAAACACAGTTAAACCATATGATTTGCAGTGATTCTCATGAAGAAGGATTTATTTTATAAAGTAAGATATTGATATATGTGTAAAATATGATACTGTATCCATGTCATGTGTACAATGAACAAAATTCCTATAATTGTGTATGTAAATAAGTTTGCATGTATATGGATATCTGTGTATATGTAATTGATG